>SRSI01000074.1:600000-947688 GCA_005656395.1 Strongyloides papillosus
TTCGAATAAAAAATGTCATATTTTAAACAGTAGAAAGTTGTGTAAGAAAATTTAAAATTAAAAATATGTTTTGACAAACGTATATTTCTTGTATTATTAATAAGGAAATTTATTTTAGTATAATGTTTAAAAAAGTTTAAAATTGGCATATAATATTGTTAATAAAAATAAATAAAATTATAATTTTATTTTCCACTAGTAATAATTTGATATGCTTCTTTAACACCTTCAGCAGCTGTTCTTATATCATTTTTTTGGTGAATAATTTTTCCAGTATCTAGTATACAATGAGCCCTTGTATTAACCATATCTTTATTAATTGAGGGATCTATGACATCATAGTTTTCATTATTTCCAGTAATGTCGTTGTAAATTTGTTTAAACTCAGTAAATTTGATTGGTCCTGGATTAACAAGATTTATTGTACCTGTGTTTTTATTCAATATCAAATTAAGAAGTATTGGTAAACAATCTGGAAGAATTGTTATTGAATTTGGTATATCAAGAACCTTATTGAATTTAATCATCTTCGCAGCAAGATTTCTTGGACTATCTTCAAAATTTACTGGTAATCTTATTCGTGCATTTAAACTATTATCCAAAGTTTTAAATAATTTATCAGTAAAGAGTTTTACAGCCGAGTAAGATGTATTTTTAAAGTTTCCATCATCTGTTTCTTTGTAACCTGGACCAATATATCCATGGTCTTCATCATATTGGAATATACAACCTGTACCAAGATATGTGAAGTGAATTTTAAGTCTTTGACAAATCTTTCCGATAATCCATGGTCCAAAACAATTGTCTCTTACATTTTCTTTTAATTTATCTGGACCGCCTTCTAGATAACTTATATTTTCGCATCCAGGGCCTTGTGTTCTTCCTATCATTGAAACAACATTACTAGGAGCAACATTTACAATCTCATTTTGAACCGCATCATCACTATCAAATCCTGGTTTTGTTTGACTAACAACATATTCAATGTCATTTCTTTCTAATAGTTCGCAGAATTGACTTCCTATCCATCCTTTTCCACCAAAGATAAGAATCTTGGCCACTTTTTGTTTGCTATTCTCATTAAATAAATTATTTTCTTGTTCTTTAAGTTTTTTAATCCCTTCTTCAAGTGTTACAATTGGTTTCCATTTAGTCATTTTAAATATTTTTTCATTTGACATTCTAATAGTTTCTTCTTTCAATTTACCATTATTACAGAAGTCTTTTAATGAATCTTCTGTTATACAAATTCCAGATGGAACATTATAAATTGGAGCACATTCTTTGGGAGTTCCTGCAACTGCTAATATTCCTTTTATAGCATCGTCAATATATAAAGGTGAAAGTACTTCCAAGGCAGATGGTGCAAGATTAGTTTGAATAATATTATTAACAATATTTTTTTTATTCATTTTACCTCCATAAACATTTTTAGCAAGTCTGGCTATCTTAATATCTATATTATATCCTTTAGCATAAGCATTTAACATCATTTCACATGATGCATGACTTGCAGCCACAGGATTAAATGGATAAGTAGCTTCATCTTCAGACCAAACTTTTGCTGACCCATATACATCTTCTGTAGAGACATGAATGAAATTGATTTTTGATGAGTTGGAAGAATTACGAATACTATCAAGAAGATGTGTAAGCCCTTCAAAATTATTACGACAACATTTAACCATATTAATAAATGATTCTTCTATATTTGTATCAAAAGCAAAATTAAAAATTGTATCAACATTATTTTCTTCAATAAGTCTTTTAACTAATAATTCATTTGCTATGTCTCCAATGACTACTTCTACATCATGTTTGTTATCAAGTTTATCTAAAGAAGAATTTTCAGATATTTTATCAAGTATAACAATATTTGGTTTCTCTGGCAAATTAAAAATGTAATTAGCAAAGTTTACACCAAGATATCCTAAGCCTCCAGTAATAAGTATAGACTTCATAGATAAATAAGATATTTTAATTTTATAAACAAATTATGTTGACTATAGTTAATTTATTTATTTTATTACAATCATAGGCGTATAATATATGTTATATATAATTTAAAATGAAAAAATGTAAACGTGTCAAGGACATATTTCAATTATTTTGATCATATTTACCGATAATAAAACAATTACTATCAACAAATATGATTCTGTTATTTTTTACCTTTTACATATATAAGGCCTTGCCATGAAACAAAAAATATCATTTAGTCTTCCGGAACTATCTTGCTCCACACAATTTTCATTATGTTCTTTATTATCAGGAGCACCTTTTTTCCATATGATAAATTTAGGTTTTGCATTATCAGAATAAACAAAATCTCCTTCGTTTTGTATATCATTTAATCCTGTCCATATAACTGTCTTGTGTATCTTTCTTATAAAATCACTCTCCTCTTCTGAAATAAATGATACCAAATGACCATTCCATTTTGAACATGAGTGCTCAGCTGCATACCATGAAACTTTATCTTCAACGAAAATATATTCGCTACTATTAAAATAATGTATTTTTTTCGTCATTAATTTTATATAACGCTAGAAAAAAGCTTGCATTATATTGTAAAGTTAATTAAAACTTACTTCATTTTCAATATGATCATTTTCTATCTTAATACTTAATAATTTTAATTTGTGCTCATAAGTTTCAATTAAACTATCAATTTTATCTTTAAACTTGTTTTCAATATTTTCAATCCTTTCATCAACAGAGTATTCTAACTCCTCTTTTACTTTTGTGCAACATGAAGTGTTGGGAATATTTTTGTTCTTTCCATTATTGTATGAATTGAAAGTAACATTAAAATTTTTCTCGCATAAAGTTAATTTTTGCCTCAAACACCTTATTTCAGCAGGAAAGTTTCCTTTAAAATGGCTACATTCATAAAAAGTACCATTAATTAAAGTAATTAAAAAAATGAAAATAATTGACACAATTAATATCATTATCTAAGTATAAAGAATATAAAATATTATCCAATAGATATGTATTCTTTTGTTGATTTTATTAAAATTAAAATACGATATAAATATTTAGATATTATAATGATAGCTTAAAGTAAATTAAGATTAATAATGAGTAGATAAAACATATATAACAGTTGTCTGTGATAATAAAATTGTGATTCATTATGTTTATAAATGATTTTTATCCGCTTAATCATCTTACTATTTTTTCAATTAAAGAGGAAGTTATGCATAAAAAATTGTTTTATTTATTGTTTTAGATCAAAGTGTATGTTATTTAATTGATAAAATGTATAGAAATCTTAGTCATTTATTGTATTAAACACAAGTAAATAGATAAATTTGTTTTTATGGTAAAAACGATGTTGCTTTTTTGTCATTTTTAAATAGTTCTTCAAATTTCTCTTTTGACTCTTCATTGTCTTCATTCTCTAGCATCAACCTTCTATATTCATTATCTCTGAGATCAAGTGAAAACTTTCGAAGTTGCATTAAAAATCCAATATTAGGTGATGCTGAAAGTCTTTTAGACGATATCAAACTTAATACAGAATTATATGATATTGTGGTAACACTTAAAATGTATAATGCTGCAACTGTGACACTTCTTGATACTCCAACAAAACAATGAATGAGAACAGCTTCTTTAAAAATAAAAATATTTAAAAAAATTATTTATAATAAACATACCATTATTCATTCTTCCCTCATGTATAAAAGTATTAATCATAGGAACAAACGTTAAAATATCTTCACAACATTTATCTTCAATTTGAATTTTTAAAACTTTAATATTGCTATGATGTGGATGATTTTGTTTTGAAAAGTAGCTCATTAAACTGACAATTCTTTTAATCTTGTTTTTAGCTAGTTGATTTATGTCAATGGAATCTCTTAAACTTCCGACAAACAAATTTGGAATTATTTCATCCATTTTACTAGTAAATAACTTTTCACGATATCTTTTCAATACTTCTATACCTTTTTTATTTTTAACCTCTTTCTCCTCCACAATTTTATTTTCCGTTTTATCATAAGACTTAGTAGTATTAGCTGTTGGATTAATATTCAGTATAGAGGAACTATTATTAATTTCACAACTAAAATTGTTATTTAATGTCTCCTTATTTAAAGTTGTCATATTCCATCTTTTAACTTTAAATAAATATATTTTCTCTTTTTACTTTCATTAGAAATAAATATATAATAAAATATGTTG
Organism: Strongyloides papillosus; assembly: GCA_005656395.1. Classification (NCBI taxonomy): domain Eukaryota; kingdom Metazoa; phylum Nematoda; class Chromadorea; order Rhabditida; family Strongyloididae; genus Strongyloides; species Strongyloides papillosus. Next base: position 604,195 of record SRSI01000074.1, read on the forward strand.
ATAATAAAGATAAAATATATTTGTTGGTAATATGATAAAGAATGAAACACAAAGATATCTTCTATATTTAGAAAACTTTTTTCATGTATATAGTTAGACCAAAATTTTAGAAATATAATTTAATGGAAAAAAAGAATATGTATATAATTTTGCACTTATTTTTTTGTTGATTTTAATATTAGGGGCAACTAGAATAGAATTACTACAAATTTAAATAAAATCGATGCTGTGGATGAATAGAGAAATGTGTTTAATGTCAATTGCGATATATGCCTTTCTTTTTCTCGCTTGTCATTAATAATTCAACAATACATACAAAATAGTAAAGATTAATGTTTACTTATTAGTAAGCGATTATAGCATATATCTTTAAAAGTTTTTTGATATCAGAAAAGTCAATTTGGTATTAGCAATAAACTAAAAAAATTTTAGTGGTATTTTTTACAACATATTTACATAATAAAAATGATAAAACTAATTCAAACATCAATAAAAAAATTTTTATAATTGATGGTAAAAAACAATAAGAACTGAAAATCTATCTAATCACTTTCGAAAATAGATAAGATAATGTACTTAGATATGTTTTTATATAAATATTAATGGTCATAAGAACTTTAAAAATTTTAATAAACATTATATACAATATTTTATTCTCTTTATAATATTCTAATTACAAGTTTATCCTACAAAAATTCACTGAAACGAAGCTAAAAATTTATTTTCTTATATGCTTTTTAAAAAAATATTAAAATATCATAAAAAATAATATTTGGTGAAAATATAGAAAAAAAAATGCATTATGTTTATAGAAACTTCAGTAACATTTATGGTACATCTTATTTGCCCATTATTTTTATAACTTTATCATTTCTAATACAATTTGGGCAGTTTAAAATTTACTTGAATGATGAAAGAATTCCCCATTGGATGGTTGGTAATCCAAATATTGGTCCTGATTTCTCACAACCAGAACAGGTCCATCTATCTTATGGAGGTTTGTTTATATTTTTTTCTTCTTTTTACAAAAAAAATTTCATATAAAATTTTTTTAAGGGGATGTAACAAAATTAATTGTAACATGGGTAACATTTGACGATACATTTAACAGTTATGTTGAATATGGTGAAAATATTGATAGATTAGATATTATTGTTAAAGCAAAAATGCATCTATTTGATGAAGGAAAAAAAAGATATATACATACAGCTACAATAGATAATATCGTACCAGGTAAAAGATATTTTTATCATGTTGGTTCTAAATATGGATGGAGTCCTGTATTTTGGTTTTATGGTCTTAAAGAAAGACCTGATGGTGGTTATAAATATGCTGTATATGGAGATATGGGCAATAAAAATGCTAGATCACTTGGAAAGTTACAAGAAATGGCTCAAAAACATGAAATTGATGTCGTCTTACATGTTGGCGATTTTTCATATAACTTTGATACCGATAATGGAAATTTTGGCGACCAATTTTTCAGACAAATTGAACCAATCGCAGCATATATTCCCTATATGTCAGTTGTTGGTAATCATGAATCAGCGAATAATTTTTCTCATTATGTTAATAGATTTACAATGCCTGGAACGGAAGATAATCATTTTTATAGTTTTAATCTTGGTCACGCACATTTTACTGCTTTTAGTACAGAATTCTATTTTTATACTGGTTATGGTTGGACGCAAATATCTAATCAGTGGAAGTGGTTAAACAATGATCTTCGCTATGCAAATGATAACAGAGAAAAATATTCTTGGCTTATAACTATGGGTCATAGACCAGCATACTGTTCAACATGGGATGGTGATGATTGTAGGTTCTTCAACTCTATTATACGCACTGGTTTACCTTTAACGCATGCATATGGTTTAGAAAAATTGTTTTACGAAAATTCAGTTGACCTTGAAATTTGGGCTCATGAACATACATATGAAAGAATGTATCCTGTTTACAACAGAACAGTTATGAAAAAAGGTCCAAATCCATATATTGATCCATTAGCTCCTGTACATGTGATATCAGGAAGTGCTGGATGTCAGGAAAAAACAGATATATTTGTTAAAGACCCAGGACCCTGGAGTGCTTTTAGAAGTAGTGACTATGGTTTTAGTATAATGCAAATACATAATAAATCACATATACATTTTCAACAATTATCAGCAGCTGAAGAAAAAATAATAGATGACTTTTGGATTGTCAAAAATAATAAACTTGGATATCACAGAAAAGGTGCACTAGAAAAATTACTTCAAGAAGGCGAAACATATTTAGCACCAGTGGAAGATAATGAAGTGGAACAGGAAGATTTTTAATAAAAATAAACTAATAAAATAGTACTAAAGTATTCTAATCTATTTACCATTATTTTTTATTATTTTGAAAACACTGGAAATTTAAAGTACTTCATTATTTAAATCTTTGTTATGATAATAAAATATTTACAAAAAAAGACATAGGAAAGTAACATTATAACAAGCTATTCTTACTTTAATAATGTTAATAAATACACAGAAAGAAAATATATTCCCTCATACAAAAATGGTAAATAACAATAAAAAGAATGACATTTTTAAAAAATAATATTTAATGAGTAGTTGTGCTATGGATAGAGATACAAGACGATCCATTTCCATCAATATCCGTGTTAGAACTATCATTTTTAGCGGTATTAGATTTTTGTTGTGCTGTAGATTTGTTTTTTGAAGAATTTGGTACATCCAAAATAAGATATTTAAGAATATCACTTAATGATACTATACCTAATATTCTATCTTCATCATCCACAGCAACAAGTCTATGCACTTGTGATTCAACTAATATTTGTACAATATTAGTTAATGTATCTGATGGTTTAAAAGTTTTAACTCCTTCAAAAAGATCATTTCTATGACTAAGTGCATCACTAACAGTAATGTCAAGATTAATGTATGCTTTATCACTACACAAATTTATTGCATCAAATTTAGCATAAATATCCACAACTCTTCCATCTTTATCAATTAATGGTAATGCTGATACTCTTTTCTTCAAAAAAATTTGCAATGCTTCTATAAGAGGTGTATCAACAGATATTGATATAACATTCTCCCAACAACCAATACCAAGTTCTTTTGGTGTTTTATCCATAAATGTAGGTTTAGGAAGGTCATTAAGATATAAATTTAAAAATTTAATTAACCTTTTATGTGTTAAAATATAGTTTACATTACCCGTCCCTGAATTTAATACTGGTAATCTATGAATTTTCTCATCACACAACATTTGAACTGCCTTGTACAAACTAAAATATAGTTTTAAAAAAATTAATATTTTGTATAAATATTTATATTACCAACCTTTCTTGTGGATCAATGGTAATAAATTTTTTTAAGTTACCGTCTTCTTTGAATTGTTCTCTCCATTCACAAATTTTTTGTTCTTCCAATTCTTTTATACCTTCATGTGTAGCATCCTTGTTGTAATATTTTACAAGAATAGATATAAAATCTGTTATTGTTAACATTCCAACAAATTCTTGCTTCTTAGAATCATATAATGGAGCTGCTCTGACACCATTATATATTAAGGCAAAAAATGCTTTTTTTACTGGTAACTCAATATCTAATATTACTAATTTAGAGGATGTTGGTATGACATCGTAACATTTGTGAGCTTTCATAAATAATGAATACACAGCATCTTGATTCTCTAAAAAATAATAAAAAAAAGATAAATTATATTATTTTAAAAAATCTTATAAAGCCAACCAAATATAATTTTATTAATCTCCGTCAGTCCCATATGATAAGATGATGAACTTATCCCTGGGCTGTTCTCTACATGCATATGTGCTAGAGTACTCTAAAAAATTAATTTTTGTTAATCCTCATTAAACTTACGTGATTCAAGAGCATCATTCCAATCTTCAAAATCATATACACTACTAGAGTCAAGTCTTGTTGCAATAAATAAATTTCTACTAGAATAACTTAAAGAGGAAGATCCTCCACTACGAGCTGAGTTTGATCTTAATGGTATTAATATTGGCACAGAAGTATTTGTTGGATTTCTCGGAGATACAGGACCACTTAAGAAACCTTGTGAGTTAAATATGTGTGGTGAGGCACTATTAGATCGAAAATGTAATGGATTTTCATGTAAAGGGCACACCAATGATGATTGTGAATAAGCTGGATAAGATTTTTTTTGTCTAATAGGTGGAAGAAAATCTCCACATGTACAACTAGTTTCAACATTTATTGTAGAAAAAGGTGAATCTTGACTATTACTAGATGTATCAGTAGAACTTTTCACACGTCCTCTTGGTGATTTTGGTGCAGAAGGTTTACGTAATGTCACAAAATTATCATGTTTCTCAACGCCCTCAAGTATTGGAGCTGGTGCTAGTGAATTTGAATTTTTTGTTGATGAACCAGAGGAAGATGATTCTGATTTATGGCGTTTATAAAGAGCATGTCTTAAGGAATTTGCTTTACCAGCAAACATTCCAATAATATTATTTTTTTTATTAGATATATTTAAATAAATACTAAGAAGCGACACTAAAAAAGGTAATAATTTATGTTGATAATAATATTAATTGATTAAGATAAAACAAATGATAAATTATAAAAAGTTTAAGAAATAGTATGTAAGATTAAATTGTTATAAGAGTAACGTTTTTGAAAGTAGAGGTACTTTGAGTGCTTAATAATTTTTGGTACTACTTGAATGATAAAATCGTTATGTAAACTTTAGATGATGCATTATTACATCTCATTCAGTGTATTTTTATCATTAAAAAGGGAAGGAAAGACAAAATTTGATGTAGTCAATTTTTCATTATCAAACGTAGTATTTTTTTTAGAGAATAGTAAAATTATCTTTATTTTATAAAAAGCTAATAAAAGTAAGAGCTAGTATGTGTTCAAAAAAATATAAAAAATTTTAAATTTAAAAGTGTAATACTATAGATAATTTTGCTTAAAGCTTCAAAAACATATCATCTATTTTATTATAAAATTTTTTTATATTCAATCTAATAAATATACAATTTTATTTCCTAGAAATGCCGATAAAATGTCGTTATATTTTTTTATAATGCTAACATGTATTGTAAAAAAATAAAATTAATAATTATCAAAGGAAAAGAAGTGAAACAAACATATTTTAATTATTTATAGAAAAAATAGCTAACGCCTAACATTATAAAATATGTTAAAAAAATTATTTCGTTGCTATTTATTAAATATTAGTAATAAAAATTCTTTTACTTCAATTATACTATATATCTAATAAAATACATTGATGAAACAAAAAATATATCATATTTGTTTATTGATTAAGAAATACTAAATCTCTAGAACATTTATTTTTCTATTCAATCTTCTTTTTTATATAAGTACATTTATTTATATTTATAAAATATGTAATAGAATAAAAAATTTTTACAAAAAATAAAGACAATGTTTGTTTTATGGAATATTAAAATTCTATTGCCTATTATATAAAAGTATTAAAAAAAGTGGGTACTTTGAAACAATTATATATCTATATTTGTTTAAAGATATAAATAATGAAGATAAACAAATAAAATCTTTTGAAATACTGAGTTGTTTATTAGAACAAAAATACTTTAAAGGTACAAAAAATGAATGTTTATAGTTAAAGTAAAAAAAATATTATTTAGAAAAAAATTAATTTAAAATCTAAAAAATTTACAAATAGCCATATGTAAAGGATAGATATAATGTGGCATATAAATATCTATAACTATATCATATAAAATTACATACACATTCATTTTCTTAACGAAAACCGAAAACCACCGCTCACGTGGTGTTTGACGTATCTAATAAAAAGAACAGTTAAATAGAATGATTTAGTACTAATAATTTCTTGTTTGTTGGAGTTAAATATTTAATATAAAAAATAAATTTAGTGTATTCATTTTATTTATAGATTAGAATATCTACTTTTATTTTAAACAAACGTTTTCATAATAAAAAATGATATAAATTTTTGGATTAGTGATATTTTTACAAGTACATAGAGATAAATGATCATTTTAAGGGATAATAGTAAATTCATACTGTTGAAAAACTAAAACATTCCAAAATTAGCTTTAAAAAGCTAGTATTGGAATGTAAACAATTGACGTTATACTTTTTATCTAATGATAAGCTATTCCATTAAGTGATAGTAGAGATATAAAGATTATAATACAAGTTTTTTGGTTATCTTTTCAAAATTATAGAATGATGCATTAGGCAAAATATATAAAATTATTAATATGCTTATAAAGCTAAAGTGTATATTTTTTACATTCCAGCAACAGCTTTAAGGCACTAATCTGAGAAAGTATTTTCAACTTCTAATAGAGAGAACCAAAATAGATGAACATCAATAGAGATTATAGACCAAAAATGCTAGTTGTATTTTCATTTGCATGGAAATATTGAAAAAAATAATCTCTTAATGATAGCTCAAGGTAAGTCTAATTAAGAATGATTTCTAACTCTCTCTCTTGATAACAAATCATTCAAATGATGTCAAATAGTGATAACAATTCTTTTAATGCTATAAAACATTTATAGTAGTAAATACATTAAAAAAATTACTTTGTTAGATTCTTTGACAGATTTTTAATTGAATTATTTAAATCATTATTAAAGAACTTCTTTAAATGAAGATAAGTAAATAACGATAGGAAAAAGAAGGAAATAAATGTTAATATTATTATATGTTAATAAAAATAATGAAAATACTTAAGAGCCAAAATCATACTACTTGAAAAGAAAACTTTTTGAGTTAAACTTTGCTTGAAATTATAGTAAAAAAAGTGAAAAATAAAAATATTTTAACATGTACATATCTTTATGTTATAATTTAGTGTCTTCCTTTTATTTCCTTATGATCATTGGTAACTAGAAAGACCTTAAACAATCTTAATTTATAATAGAAATGTTTCATTTACAGTCTTTAAATAATTTTAGTTCTTATCAAAATCTTTTGTCTTTTGACAAATAAGTTGATAAGTGACCAACATACATAAAACGAAAAACACTTTATTTTATTATTTTTCTGTATTCCAAAAATCAAAAATTCACTTATATAAATTGTTAATGTTATCGAGAAATATCAGAGGAAAAGAAAAAAAAATAAATTATGTAGAAAAAAGATTAAGAAAATGTAAAAGAGATGTTCAGTCAAAATTATCTCATTAAAGTTCATTTTATCAAAGAAAAATGTTTATCTTAGTAGTAAATAAAAACTTTTAACACAAAAAGAAACTGTCATTTATAAAAGTTATTAAAAAAGAAATTAAAAAAATAATTAAGTTATTTTTTATAACATTCAAACTACAGCGTTTTTATTGCATCTAAATACAATTATTACTTTTTAAAATTCTTTAAAAGAAATTAAAAATATGTCACTACCAATATTGGTATCAAGAAACGTTTTTTACATAAATTTACTTCTAATATTTATGAAAATCCGCATGTAAAAAAGCAATAGTAAAAAGAAGTTCTTTTATAATTTAAGATGGAAATATAAAAATTACTATTAAATGTGTATAATATGTTATCGAAAAAAAATTAAAGGAAAAAGAAAATGTGTAAAATGATATATTAAATAAGACAAAGAACTTTACATAACGAAATAACATATCATTTTATATCAAATACACAACAATAACAAATTATATTGTGCAAAGAACCGTTTTCACAGAACAATTTTTAAATTTTCTTACTGTTGAATTAATTTTTTTCACAAATATATATAAAGTAGATGTATATAAATAATAAAAATAACGAAAGAAGTTGTTAAAGCATTTAAAAAACAACTATGTAAAAAGGTAAATAACAGGATGCTTAAGTTACATAGGCCCTAAAGATAAACTAAATATTTCATCTTTCGGATGAAATATATATATTTATTGCTAATAGATATATTCTCAAAAAAAACGTTACTATAACACAAGGAAGTAGTTAAATAAAATTGTTCAATAAATTCTCTAGAGTTAACAGAAAGAAAAAACTATTCATTTTACGAATATATATAAATATATAAATTTATAACAATAATAATACATATATATTACATAGTTTTAAACCGGAGAGGTTGAAAAAGGTGATCATAAGATCAGTAAATCAAATAATAAATAAGTTAGAAATTTACAAGTTTTTGGTATTAAAATAACATATATATATTTTATTGTTGATAAAATATAAAGTATGATATATGAGAGTTAAAGTGAGGGATTACAGAAACGAGAAATTAAATTCAGCTTGTAGAAAAGAAATGATGGATTAAAAAGGTTTTGCAATACTATTAATATATATATGTGTATTTATCATAACGTCTACGTAACATTAAACTATTATCAATTATTGCTTAAAAATTAAAAATTACTCCCTATTACAATTATTTTTACTATTTTCTATATAAAAATAAAAATACTGAAATCAAACAACTAGTGGATTCAACTAATAATGCACAAATTTTCTTTATAAAATAATGTTCAAAAATTATTTTTAACTTTTTTGTGTTATAATATAAACCCATAAATATAAGTTATATGTTATATCCACACATTGTGTTAAACTAGTAAATAAATGATAGTAGACCACATCTTTAAAAGATAAAGATAACATTAAAATGACATAGAAATTGGTAAATACCACTACAATTTAACAAATGTATAAAAACTCTATTATTTTATAGAGATTAATAATTTATGACAATGTAGCAATTTACAAAAAATAACAAAAGGTTTTTTAGGATATTTTTATATTAAAAATATTTTAAAAATAATATACTTCATACTTCATGTAATGTGAAAAAGTAAGACAAATTTACACATAACAGATAAGTAAATATTTAGCACTATTTTTGATGTAACGAAATAACATTTTTTAACTCAAATCCCCTTCTTAAAAATCACATAGTAGTATGACTATCTGATAATCTGTCGTCTATAAACTAAATTACCTCATAAAAAATAAATAGTAAAAAAAACAAAAGAAGACTTGACTCATGTAGTATTAAGTGTTGTTATCATTTTGTTTGAAGAATGATGCTCTCGAATACATTAGAATTATAAAACTTACTTCTTTTATTAATAATCCTTTACCCCGTGGACTGTGACTGATTTCCTCGGGTAATCCTTCGGTAGATTTTTGATAGGGACGACTATACATCATGTTAGTTGTTTTGAGTGAATGTGATAACCCTGTTGTAGATCCTGATTTTTTAGTATTGTTAGTTATTTGAACTAAAAAAAGGGAAGTAATTAATTTACAATACAATGAACGACTTAAATTTATATGGATATAGAATGATAAAATTAACTGTCTATAATCCACTCAATATATTATTTACAAATAAAAGAAATTTTTAATGTAAACTGAAAGCACTACTGACTAAACAATTCAATTAATTTTATCTAGTAATACTAATTTATAAATATACTTGGTTAAAAATTCTTTCTTAAAATTTATAAATAAACATAACCAAGTAAAACATTTATTAATAAAATAAAAAAACTTACTGGCCTCCGACATGTTTGAATTATTGTTGTTGTTATTGAATCGTTCTGCACTAAAATCCCTTTGCAATGTAGAAGTACACTAAAAAAAAACAGGAAATGAACAATTAAATTTCTAATAATTAAAAACATATTAAAAAAGTTGTTGTTTAAAACATCAAAATATTAAATTAAGATATTGATTACAAATCAGCCTCAGACTAATAATATTATATAGAGCAAATATCATCACAATTTAAAGTATCATTGTTAGAAATAATTAAAATTTAATGTTTTAATGATGATAAGTTGAAGACAACATTTACTATTACTTTTTCCACTCACTTAGTGTAAAAGTAATCTACTTGGTATATCTTTATAATTAAGCAATAAAATGAATAATTTTATTACGAATTTTAAAGTTACTAAAAAAAGGACCAGTATGCAATTTTGTATATTCGTAGATTTATCGCATAATATATTGATAAATAATATATGGGCAAACATGCCATTTACCATAAACAATTTTTTAAAAAACGTGACAATTCGTTTGTCGTTTCTATTTTATCAGTTAAAGTAAGTTTAATTTTTCTTTGAATAATTTACTCATGTTAAACTATTTAAAATTTATAAAAAAAATAACCTTACATCAGGTCTTCATGTTATATGTGTTATTAGTAATTTCCTAGAATTTTTAAATTGTAAAAATACATAATAAAAAAATAGTAAATTAAATAATAGTCACTTTTTCTTAACAATCTTAAAATATTAAACATTCTCAACAAAAAAAAGAAACTACTAATAAAAATATTCTGATGAAATATTATTTATGAAAATTTGAAAGAGAAAAAAAATGTCATTTATTTGAAATGTACATGTTATTTATTATATCATCACATTATAAAATAAGATATTTCTATAATACTTCTAACAATTAAAGGGCAATAAAATATTTTCCAAGTATTTGTAAATATCTAAGTGAAATAACATTTAATAATTATAAAAATTTGTTACCAATGACTACAAGATAATGATTCAATGTGTAAATGTAAAGGAGAAAAAAGTTATGATGTTGATAAAAAAAAGTCAAAATAGCCATTAAAAAAGTGCATAAAAATATACTAAGCCACTTAAAGGGTGTTTAAAAAGTTTTAAGATTAGCAAGTTGTGCATGATTGATATATAATATGTCCATGACTTCTATATAATTGTAAAAATACATTTAATTGAGAATACGAATTGTATATCTATATGAATAGTGCATTAATTAATTAGGTAAATTATAAATGATATGTCAATTATAGAAGGTTAATAATAATTTGAGAAATAAATAACACGTTTTAATGACTATAAAATGAAACATACCAATGATGCTGCTCTATTCCTACCCTTGAATGTCGCTTTCATTTTTTGAGCTAATGAATTTCTTTTTTTAGTACTTATAATTGGGATATGTTGTGATTGTAATGAATCCGTTTGATGACTCATATCGTTAACTGTTGGAGAACATCCTGGCGATATATTTGAGTCACTATCGTTATTATAACTTTCTGATAAAAGATTTGAGCAAGATATATACAGATCTCCGTCATTTGTTATTTCTTTAAACAACTGAGCATCAGATGATGCATTAGAATTTGTAAAATATTCCGTATTATTTTGGTCATTATTTTGTGGAAAAACAAGAAAAACACCTTGAGACTTTATGACACGATTTTGTCGGATAAGGCATGTAGCAACAGTGTTGGCATTTTCATTTTTAATATTTTCTGTTTGATGTTTTTCTTTATTAACATCTTCTTCAATAACATCATGGAGAGATCTATGTAATGGAACAACAACATTAGGTGGACTTTCATGCTCCTCAGGTGGAAATCCCAAGTCTTCATCCAAAGAATTAACAAGTTTATTAGGTAGTGTTTTTAAAACACTATGTGTAGTAGCCCTTCTCGGTCTAATATGAAGCTTTTCCATGACATTTTCTAAAAATCTCCTACTAGGCGATCCATTATGGACATTTACTTCATCTGTGTTGACATTTCCTTTTTCGGATTCGGAGAAATATCTTCTTCTGCGATTTAATAGTCTTGAATTATCTTGGAGGTTCATCTTAATAACCTAATTTAATTCCCTAAAAAATAATGACATCAATTTAGAGCAAACAATAAGCTAAAATAAATTTAACAAAGAAATGGGTAATATGCGACATAAAACAACAATTATTAGCAAATAAGTCAATACATTGTTCTATCAAGAGCAATGTGAAAATATACTACCACAATTAATAATAAAATCAAATATAAATTGTCAAGAAAAAAATATATAATATATTAATTTAAAATAAAAAATGGAAAATAAGAAAGAAATAAAATAATAAACACTTAGATAAAAATAAGAGCATCTTAATCTACCACTACCTTTTTTAATATTTAAATATTTTAAAGGAGAAAATTACCATTAATATAACTGTTAAAACAAATGGTAATATATATTTGTATTACGCTTGAGATATGAAAAAGATAAAATTTAATGATAGACATCTCATGACTAATTTTCAATTGAGATGATATACTCATGGATAAAAGAATGTAAAAATTACCAATCAACAATATTTCAACGACACATAAACAATTTTGTTGTTACATATTTTAAGAGCAAATGAACTATAATGTTGAAAAAAAGCATAACTTAGAAGAATTGAATAGAATGAAATTAAAGGAAAGAATAATCCAGTAACATAATAAATCAAATATCAACTTGGATATTAAAATTTAATCGTTGTTATGATATGTAGAGAAAATTATGTAACGTTAAACATGTAAAACACTATAACTTTAATACAAATATTTGACTCTGTTTACATTTATCTTAAATATTATGTATATAATTTTTAGACATCTTCTCAGAAAAGTACATATCTTAAAATTCAACATATTCAAAATTGAAATTATTTAAAAAATAAAAAACACACACTAAAATATGTTAATAATTTGCGTTTGTTTTTTTTGTAAAACTTTCACCCATATATGTCATATCTATTTAGCAATGATATAAAAATAAACCTTGAACATATAATACCATTGTAAGATTTCACCTTATGAAAGTAGTTAAAAAGAATTGAAAAACCTTATACAAAGATAATGTAAATTGAAATAAATAAAATACTATTTTCCATATACATGTACCATGCGAAATACATAAAAATCACTAAATAGAAAGACTTCTAAATATTTTGTTGATTATATTATATAACAAATAAACTATATGAATAGGAGAAGACTAATAAAAATAACAATTGATATTTGAAAATGTTATTTACAAAAAGACAAGTAAAAGTGAGAATAAAAATAGAGATATCATAAATTAACTAACTCAAAAACCTAAGTACTCTTATAAATCTCCCTTTTTAATAAAATAAAAAATATTCTAAAACATAAATAAGACAACAAAAATTATATATTTAAAAAAATTAAATGGTGTCATCCATTATCATAAATACATTTTTTCATGTATATTTTTATGCTCATAAAAATAAAACATAAAATATAACTTTAAAATTTCCATACTATCCTTAAATAATGAATAATCATTAAATTTTTATTAGTTATACCTATAATTTTATAGTTATAAACTGAAAATAAATTACCTATGTAGTTTTGAAAATAATAATATTGTATCTCAACTTTATAAAATCATATTTTTTTTCGTCACGAAAAGAAGTACATTATATTTAATTGATATAGATATTTATAAAAGTTAATTCAAGGATAGATGTTTATACATAACAGGAAAATAATTCGAATAAATAAAATGTTTTTATATATTTTTTTTATAAATAGTTCTTTCCAGGGAAACATGAATGGTGGTTACAATGTTAATTTTTAACAATAAAAAATTTTTATGGTCAGTCTAAAGACAGTGATCTATTAAAGTACATATTCTAAATTTAAAATAATAAGTTAAAACATTTATATTTAAAAATGAGAAAATGTAGAAAGAGAGTGTGGGAGAGAGAGAAACAAAATAGTCGCTATATTACAGACAAATTCTAAATGTCTTTTGACAACTTTTTATAGATAGACAAATTAAAGGGATTAAAGTTTACGTTAAAAATAGTGCTGTCATGGGTACACTATAGGTTTTATATAAAAACAAGGGCAAATAATTAGAAATGAATAATATTTGATCATACGAATGAATTTAAATGAAATAATACATATTTATAAGCGTTAAAAATTTTGTTATTCAACAAAAATTATGACAAATATATCTATCTATCTATCAAAATACGAATTGTTTATACTTTTATAGTCTTTGTTAAGAAAAGCCAGGTACATATATTTAAAAGCCATTTTACATGTTTATTTCTATTGAATATACTTAAAAAAAGAGAGATTAATATTAAAATAAATTGAAAAATATAACAAAAGCATACTAACAATGTATATTAGTAGTGTTTATTAGAAATCAACATAATAATCATAGAAGAATTTTTCTCAAACGACTATACCAAAGTATCACTAGCATTTAAAAATATCACCTTACAAATAATAAGAAGAAGTTTCCTGTTGTCATTAGATTATTTTGATAAAAAGGAAAAAACACTGCGCTAATAGATATGTAGTTAATATTTACATTAAATTACTTAACTTATATTTTTGGTGATATATTTTAGTGGCATCAGATGAAAATAGAGACACCCTCATGATAGGAAAATAATAGTTCTATATATCTTAGTTAGAACTATTTATTTATAATATATCATTTTGATATAATTGAATAGCTATAAAAATACATATTTTAAGAAACAAAAGATTAGTTGGATAAGGATGATTTCATAGGGAAAATATATATGAAACTAATACTGTGAGAAGATAGTTAATTAAATAAATACAAGGAAGAAAAAAGCAAATACAATAAATATGTATATATAAATGAAAATCTAACTATAAAATTATTATAAAACTTTTAGTAGTTTGTTTCCTTTTATTTTTTCCTTATATATATCTAAAAGAATTTTATTTAAAAATGTATTTTAAAAATAATTCTAAAAATAGGGGTTTATCTATTTTTATTATAATATTAATAATTTCTTTAACTAAAAATGTTGTTTGTGAAAATTATATGCAAAATTATGGAACTGGAATTTTTAAATATAAATCAACACCCCATAATGATTTTTACTTCAAAATTATGAGAATAAACAAGGTTTGTTTATAATTTTACGGTGCTTTTAGACAAAAAAATAATTTTAAAATTATTGTGTAGGGAAATTTTATTGTACGATCATAAAATGATTCTTTTATAGGATATTCCATTATTTCCAAGCAGATTCAATGAAATCAGACCATATTTAAAGAATGATGATGATATAGATTATGATAGTAAATATACAATTACAAAAAGAGTTTCAAAAAATATAAAAACTCGTGAAGATGGTGGTAGTTATTCACACCTCCATGCGGCAAGATGTTATTTCAATCCAGTCAGCTGCTAACTAACTTTTTCCTTTTTCAATTTTATTATCGTAGAACACAGAAACAATGTCGATTAAAAAGGAAAATACGAATGTTGAGTTGATAAAAATTAAGGAGAGAAATAATATTTAACAAAATTAGTTTTTATGACAATCTTCATAAATAACAAATATACATTTTACTATAAATCAAAAGGAAAACAATAAATAAGGCAAAACACAAAAATGTTGAGAGAAATTGTTTGAATAACAATGATAAATTATATTAGCATTAAAAAAATATATTCTTCTAATGTTTACAAAAAAAATTTTTTTCTGATCATGCAAATAAAATTTACATTTTTAAAATTTATATTTTAAATAGAAATTAGTTTTCAATATTTTTATTTCTTGTTTAATTTTTAATTTGAATTTTTTATTTAATATCACTATTATTTACTGTTTACAAAGCAGATTGTCTTACTAAAATATATAAAATGAACTAAAATTTCCTGCACAATTTTTCATTTTATAACAAAAAAACCAAACAATTTTAAGACAAACCTTCGTGGGACATTCTTTATTTAATTAATATATTTTATGTTACATTAATAAAAAGCTTCTGCTTTTATCTTCATTTTTTAAGTTAAATAATCTACTTCATTAATCTCTTAAAATCTTTGTTAATCTTGATTTATATTGGTTTTTTATTACGAAAAGTATTATACTCATGTAAAGTATAAATTAAGAATATTATGCTTGTTTTTTATTATATAATTTAGAAAAACTAAAGAAGATTGTTTTAAAAGATAACGAAGAAAACATATTTTTGTATTCTTTAGATAAAATACTTAAAAGTATATATTCAAGAATTATAAAATAAATAATTGTTATTTATTTATAGTAAAAAATAAAGGAAGCTTTTTTAATCAGCAATCTTATCAAATTATACTGTATAGGACAAATATTTTGTCAATTAGAAAATTATCAAGATACATTTATCTATTTTACTTTTTTAACAACTACATACCTTAGCGTTATTAAAAAGAATTAATCAAGAAAGATATAATTAATAAAATTAGTAATAAATATTATCAATATTTGCTTTGTTTATTAAAAAGTTATTTTGATTATTAAAACAACGTTATTTTTTATAATAATAAGTTTGAATAAAGCAATATTAAAACAGAAAAAAGGTTGGATTAAAAATTTTTGCAATAAAAATAATATTATAATTTGATTGAGTGAATCTTCAAAAATTAATAATTTCAATTTTTTATATTTTTCTAACATACACAAAGCTTTATGTATGGAACAAAAGTTTTCTGTGGTAAATCTACTACAGATATATTTAGGATATTTTGATCAAATGTTTTCTGTTTGTTTTTAGTTCTAAAATGTTTAAAAGAGATTTTTTTACACAAGAATTTTTTTGCATTAATACAAAAAAAATAAACAGCTTAAATTTTCCAGAGTCATATATTTTTTTATATTTCATAATTTAAGATCTCATTTTTCATGTAAAAATCTTAATTTTCCATTAAGACGTTATGTCCGCTTTCGTCAAAATCTGAATTATTTTCTCAGCAAGTACTAAAGTGCACATGATTATCTTCACAATTTTACACACTTTCTTAAATTACAATTATAGTTTTTACAATATATAATTTTTTTACTACTTTACATATTGTCAATAAAATTTTAGTATAAAGGTATCAACGATTATAAAAGCGACCTTGTTAAAATCAAAATGAATTATTGCAACTGTTTTTTATCGCTTTATAGTTTTTTCTTATTTTTATTAAAATTTATGGAAATTATTTTTTAAATGAGGGCTCATTTACACAAATGTAAAACACATCTTATTAAATGTTATATTAACCATAATTAAAGTATTTGAATTAACAAAAACAATTTTAAAATAGTGAATTTAATTTGACATAATTATACAGTATTTTTTAAAAACATTTATTCAGAATTTCTACTATAATTAAAAATTCTAGATAAAAATAAATTTCTAGATAATATCTGTCTGAAATAAATAATAATAACATTGATAATATCATCCACAAAATCAGAAACATTTAATTTATAATCTAACTCAACAATTTTATTTATCTTGTTATAATGTATTATTTTTATCAGTCATAAAAGAAATTTAATTTACAAGTATAATATGTTTAAAAAGATTATATAAAAACAAATATAAAATTTTGAATTCTTTGAATAATTTATGAGCAATAAAAAAATTATGATGTTGTATTAAGATTAAAAATTTTTAGATTCGTTTTACTGTTAATAAATTTTTAATAAACATTTCGAGTACCATAAAAATAGTAATATATATTTACAATTAAGTACAATTGAGTAGGAATTAATTTTATTTTACTCAGATAAGCTCTTCAATGTCAAATAATAATTTTATATTTAAATTATCAAATTGTTTAGAAAAAAAAATAACGATCTAATATTGTAAATGAATATGTTTTTTAAAACATATGTAATAAATCTCACTAGGTAAAAAAATGTTACAATAAATCAAATACAATAAAATTTTTTATTGATAACAACCGACTTTACAGAAATATTAAAGAACTGGAATTTCAAGTATCTCATCGTTTTCATTTTCAATAGGTTTTTTCTCTAAAATAAATCTTGGAATATCTTCTGGATTTGGTTCAACTTCAAAGTCGTAGTTGTCATCTAAGTCTTTGATGCCACCCAAATTTTCATGTATATCTCTACATATTTCCAACAATTTTGGATATACCTTTGGATCATATTCTGATGAAGAGCAAATAGTATTCCAGAGTTCCTTATATTGTTCTGGAAGATCTTTGAAAAGTTTACCACCTCCTACATATTCTCTTTTTGTTGGTAAAACTTCGTTTCTACGTAAACTTTTCCATGGTAGATCCCCAAGTAAGAGATCAACAATTAGATAAAAAGCAGCCTCTAATTCATCTCTTGCAAAAATCCCTGGTGGTGGAGGAAAAACATCGGCATCGAGGAAATAAAATGGTGCATAATCAGAAGAACCAAGATATTTAGAAGGATTTTTATACAGATCTTTTACAACTGGAATTGATTTACTTTGATCGGCTTTGACATATGTATAGTCATTAAGGTATAAAGTTCTAGAACAAGCATCAAAAGTAAACTTCTCAGTACCAACATTATGAAGAAGATAACCATACTCATGGACTTTTTGAAGAATAGCAAAAATGTCATGAGCAAATCTTCCAATAGTTCCATGTGTAAATTTGCGTTGATTCATAAATCTTCTAATATCTTTCAATGTTGGACCTCCTTTATAATAAATAGCCATATATACGAAATTGTCATATTCTCCTACTGAATGAATTTGTGAAAAGTATCCATACTTACAATCCTCTTCGGCTGCTTTCAAAAGCTTATATTCTGTCTTAAGGATGGTCTTACTATTCTCCTTTTTATCAATACGAAGAAATAATTCTAATTGTTCACAATCAATATCTGTACAGAAATAACCAACTCCTTGTGAATCAATATATGTTTCGCGTTCATAAATCTAAATAAAATATATGTTTTTTGATTAAAACATTATTGGAAGAAAAAAATCTATACCTTAAAACGTTCAGCAAAAATTTGGTCTGTTTCAAAAACTGGTAATCCATTTAAAATTTCATAAGTAGTACCATTAATAACAGTTGTCTCTGTAACTTTAAATTTATCAATCAGTGGAATATCTTTTTTATCATCATTATTTTGAGATGGCACTTTTACAGGAGTCTCAGTATTTGAATTTGTTGGCAAAATATCAGATTCAGGTTTACCATTGCATTCTGATAATACTTTTTCAGATGTCTCCTTAACATTTTTATTACATTTATCTTTACAAGACTTGGAAGCACCTTTAGTCATTTTTTATATGTTAATAAAGCAATTTCTTTCAAACAAAGAATGGATAAAATTGGAATAAATATGGTGTCACTTCTTTTTTTTCTATTTTTTATATATAAAAAATTTGATTACAATTAAAATGCAAAAATATTATTTATTTTACTTGTCCATAAAACAACATGTTGAGTGATGAATTATTTGATTATAAAATCTAAAATCATTAGAAAGATTCGGTACAAAATAGTGTCTTAAAAATTTTATTTTTATTACATTAATTGATAAAAAGTAAAAATTAGATTAAGCAATTACAATCAACATTAATTGTACAAAAGATGAATATTATCATAAAACTAATTAAAAAATCTTATTATCAGTGGAATAAATAAAATGATACTTACAAGCTTATCATTCATTATTTCCATTTCTGTTACACAGTTTCTCTTATTATATCACATCAGTTTTCATCATAAATTTATTCGATTATAATTACAAATATATAATTTTTTTTCTAAATTTTAGTCATGAAATCAGCACTTTTAATTTTTGTTTTAATTGGAGTAGTCAATGCTACTTTTTTAGTTAATATTATTAAGGAGTTAAATCCTGAATTATTGTCAACATATTTTCCAATTGGCAAAGCACCTGCATCAAATTGTGTTGATCCAACCTTTAATCATTGCCAATATAATTTTAATACTGCTCTCAATATTACCAGCGGTCTTAATTGGAAAAACGGAAGTTCATTACAATACCAAGTTGATAAAGTCTTAACAAATTCTCTTCCTTCATTTGTCAGTACTTGTGCCGCTAATACAAGATTCTTCCAATGTTTGGGTACATCTTTCTTCTCATGTGTTGATCCATTTGCTTTAATGCAAAGACCAGGAGCCGATTATTCTCAAGTCCTTCAATACGTAAATGTTTGGAATCATCTCTTCTTCGTCTGTAATTCTGGCTTTGAAATTTTCACTGATCCACAAGCTTATAGTCAAACCGTTGCAATTGGTAAAACTCAAGGTGTACAAGACTGTTTAAATAACTTCCAAACATCTACCAAACAAAATCCAAATGCCCTTTGTTCTACTGCAGATGTATTCATTCAATGTATGAAAACTCAATATGACAGAGTTTCAAGACAAGTTGGATGGGCAGTTTGTGAAGATTCTCGTGTTGGATTTGCTTCAAATTGTCCAAATCTTCGCTGTTATGTTTAAAATTTCTAATTTTAAGATTTTGTAAACGATTATGTAATAAAAAATTCAAAATAGTTTATTGTAAATTTTTAAATAATATAAAATATCAATTATTTATTAAGCCATATTAATTAAACTACATGATTTTTATAATATAATTTTAACCAAAAAGTGCATTACCAATAGCTTTTACTGAGGAATATGTTCCTGTAACAAATCCTAACAAACCAAATGACATTAGAGTAATATTTTTAACCCAAATAAGTGATGTTAAACGATCCTGAGAATAACAAACCAACAATTCTATGATTGGAGGAAAAAGTAATGCTAATGCAGTACCTGCAAAACTTCCTACAAGCGAAATAAATAAAGCAAGATGGGGAATCAATTCAGCTAGACTAATGATAAAAAGTACTAAACACCCACGTGCTACATATATTAACATTGTCTGTTTTTCTGGAGCAATTTTTCTTGTTATCCATTTTTCAATACGTTCAATTGGTACGTAAAATTGTAATGGAAATGATACCATAATGCAAAGAACAAATAGAATTTTAATTCCTTGATAAAAAAGTTCATTTGGCAAATTTAATGTTATTGTGTCTAAAACATCATCTTGGAATGTTAAATATCCAAAATATCCGATTGTACAATAGACAGCTAAAACAAGGGCACAGGCAGTGTTTAATACACCAGTATATGAAATAAAATGTTCTGGTTCTGACATTTGGTTTTCAATTGGTAAAATTACGCAAATTCCTTCAAATGCAAACATTACTGTTCCGAAAAACAGTGGTAAATCTTTTAGATTTCCAATTGCTGGCACAGACCATGATGGGTTGATATTTCTAAATAAATATGATATAACAATTGCTACAGCAGTTATGTAAACAAAATTCCCTGCTAAAGCCAGTGGAGCAAGTACTTTCAAATGTCTTATTAAACATAAACCCATTATAGGTATAAAAAGTAATGCGATCCACGTTGCCTGAGATAAGTGAATTGTTGATGTTTCATCAAAAAATTGTTTTAAGTTATCTGCCATAAAAACAAAATATACACAACAAAAACCAATTTGTGCGATAAACATATTAACATTAACAAGCTGTTTAGCAGCATATCCTCTTCGTTTAATCCAACTTGGTCCAAGTTCAACAGTGGCTCTCATAACATTTGCATAATCAATTTTTTGAAGACCTTTAATTGTACAGACAAATCTAGCAGAGTGAATAAGTTGCCGACAACAATATGTGCTTACAAAACAAATAACAATTAACAAAAATAAACCGAGGTATAAACCGGCATGTTTGAAAGCTAAAGGTAATGATAACATTCCTGTTCCCATCATCACTTTTATCATGTGAATTAATGCTTGCTCCGGAGTTAAGGAGTTTTCATTTTTCTCTCTTCGTGCTGGTACTCCATTTCTGTCATAATTATACTGATTCACAAGCAAAGGTTCAACATCAGATCTGTAGAAAATAAAATAGAAATATTATCATGATTTTTTATTTAAAACCTACACTCTTATTTCATCTGTCATGTTAAAAAGTAACTAACAAAATCATCTAATCAACCTTTTTTATTTATATTAAAACCTTACTCTCTTATCATGATATGCTTCTTTACAATGTAAAAGAAAAGATAAACCTCTAATAGTTACTATATAAAAGAAAGAAATAATAAAATACTTATAAATGAACGAAAAAAATAAGCCATTTATTGATTTAACATATGGGCTACACAAATAAAGGGAATTAGTTTTATTATCAAAAAAAGTACAACAAAATTTAAAAAAAAAATCAAATCGGCTCTAGTCAAATTCTGAACCACCACCTACTGGTCTCCTTCTCTTCGCTGGCTGAGAAGAATCATCTCCGCCACCACCAGGTCCTCTTTTGTTACCTGGATTTGAGCTATACGAAGAACAACTCTGTCTTGAGCCACCTCCTCCGTTAAAGCTGATCTTTACACTTTTCTTCTAAAATAAAATAACAATGTTGGGAAATCAGATATAATAAACTTACAATACGAGGAAACGTAATAGACCCATTCAATGATTCGAGATGTTTCTTGAGACCATCTATCATATCGGAATCGTAACCAGAAAAGACAAATTCATCCTGAGCACAACGATCAACGTAGAAAAACTTTAAGTTGTTTTGTTTAAAGTAATCCATAAAATGACTTGGACCGATATCTTCATCAACTCCGTATAGCCTAAAGGAGTAAATTCTTGCATTTCTATCAGGTACATTCCCACGGCCACGACCACCACGACCGCCATAACTACCTCTGTTATTGTCACCACGTCCATTACCTCTGTAATGACCTCCATTACCACCACCTCTTCTGTTATCATCTCTTCTTCCATCATCTCTTCTGTAGTTATCACGTCTACTATCGCCATTGCCGTTTCCATAGGATCTATTGCTATGATAGCCACCTCCTCCTTGACGGTTCCTGTCTTGGTAATCTCTTCTATCTCGTCCTCCGTAAGACATTATCTGAGATTAAATTTATAACGTGTAAGTAAATGTTTAATGTTTAGGAATTAATAAAAAAAATCGTAATGTCAAAAAAAAACCAAAGTTATAAAATAAATGGAGGACTGAAATGTTAAAATGACATAATATTAAATTTATTAAAAATCAGTTTGAATTAAGGCACTTAATAAAACTAAATTCAAATACATAAGATAATTGGAAATGTGTTTTCAATCATATTATATAATCTCTTAAATAAGGGGCTTGATTGAGAGACGACATATCATGTTGTTCACATAGTAAGACATTTATCTAAATTATTGTTGTTAATAAAAGAGGGACAAAAGATTGAATGAATATAAGTAGTATAAAAAAAATAGGAGAACAGTCATTAAATATGTGTTCGTTTTATTAAAAAAAAAAGAAGAAGTGAATAACCAATTGACTTACATTGAATTAAATGTCCAAAGTACATGCGTAAAAAGGTAATTTACTGCATAAGATGCTAATCGTAGCATACAATGGTATAAGGCGCCTATCTAGATTTTGGTAAATTGCATTTATTACAATCCTAGACAAAATCTCTTTAAATATATCCATTGACAATGACTGATTGCAGATAAACTCCGCCCGAAGTCTGCGAGAATAAACAGGCATTTGACTGTTGCAAATCTTATCTTAATAATCATGCCAACAGACTTGAAATCATTAATCACTATATAGTGCTTTTTATAAAATATCGGTTGTATCAAGACAAACGTTTTTCCGATTGTGAGAAAAATTAACTTAAAAGATAACAATTGTTAACATCATGATTGTAAATATAATATCCCTGGTTAAAGTCTACGGGAAAATAAAGTGCGATTAAATATACGTAAGAGTTTATGCCTGTAGTCATGTCGAAAACATTTGAACTAGTAAATTACTATGTAGTACTTTAAATTAAATATTAATCGTATTAAAACAATTATTCTTTCAACCCTGTGAAAAATAAAATTATTTTAGAGATAACGATTTATAATATCTTAAATATTTGTATATCTCAGTTAAAGTTTACGGGAAAATAAAGTGTGATTAATAGCTGTAAAAGTCTATGCTTGTGGTTACATCGAAAAGATTTGAAATAATAAATCACTACTACCATAGTACTTTAAATTAAATATCAGTCGTAGTAAAACAAATTTCCTCTCGATTCTGCGAAAAAAATAAAATTATTTTAAAACCATTAATTCACAAGATCTTATCTGACAATACATATCATTCAAAGTCTATGAGAAAAGAAAATGCCGTCAATTTGTATCAAAGCATATATTGATAATCACGTCAAAACATTTTAAATAATTAATTGCCACATCGCACTTTTAAATCCCGTTTTGTGAGCCAATCAGACATTGGATGTGCAGGGTAGGCCAAAACTCACACCACAATTTGTTTAAAATTTTCAGTAACTTTTTTTGTGCTTTACAGAATTTTATGATATTATATCCATTCGATAGCCTTACTTGCCTTTTACAACATATTTCAAGATCATTCTTAGATCTTGTCTTTAAGAAAATCATAGTGATTTTTGTAAATGGTAATTTTTAAAAGTATTATAGTCATTGATAGCCTAGCGTCTTTTCTATAAAGTAATTGAAGATTCATTTTAAAAAGTTAATTATAAATAAAGTTGTAGAGGTTTTTATAACTAAAACTTTTAAATTTAAATAGTTTACTAACAAAAATAAGTTCGAAAATTAAAAATAAAATAAGATCTTGATAATAAACAACGATAAGCATTTTAAACAATGAAATACTAAAATTAACATCGTAACATAAATATTTGATATTCATTCTTTCGTAAAATATTTAAAGGTTTATAAAATTTATATTAAGTCCTTTTTAATGTGAACAAAAACCCATACAGGATTGGCTAAAAGACACATCACGGTTTGCATGAAATGATTAATAGCTTCTTCTGTATTTATAGAATTTTAAAATGTTATATCTTTTTGATAGCTTTGCATGTTTGCTGTAATACATTTAAGAATAGTTTCGAAAAAGCTTAAAGTTAAAGAAAGTTATAGTTACTTGTGTAAATGCCATTTTTTGTACCTTGTTGTTAAAAAAGTAAAAATTGATCTGATCAAAAACTGTTGTAACTCTCCTAGTATTTAAATTTTATTTACAATACTATAACCATTTAATAGACCAACTTTTTTTCAGTAAAACATTTAAAAAGCTATTGTTAGAAGTCAATAATAAGTAAAATTATAAAACAAAAAGCATTATGTGTTTTTGTTCACATTTAAAAGGATTTTATATAAAATTTATAAACTTATAAATATTTTACGAAAGAATGGATATCAAATATTTATGTTAAGATGTTAATTGTGACATTTTATAATTTAAAATGTTTATTTCTATTCATTAACAAGATCGTATTTTATTTTTAATTTCCAAACTTATTCTTGTTAATAAATTGTTTAAAAGTGCTAGTTGTAAAAATGTCTACAACTTTATCCATAATTGAGTTTTAAAAATGAATCTTCAATCACTTTATAAAAAAAACGTTAGGCTATCAATGACTATAATAGTTTTAAAAATTACTATTTACAAACAAAGTTATACTTAATTTCTTTAATTAGAATATTTGAAAAAAAATTCATTAACAAAAATCACAATGACTTTCTATAAACTTAAGATCAAAGAAGGATCTTGAAATATGCGGTAGAAAACAAGTAAAGTTACCGAATGGATATAATATCACAAAATTCTCTGAAGTACAAAAAAGTTAATAAAAACTTTAAGCAAATTGTGATGTGACTTTTGGTCCACATTGTATGCTCTAAAAAAAGGTAAATAGTTAAAGCTATATTAAAAAAATCTACTTTTTAAATACATACATTACTTGCACATATTTGAAACATTAACAATTAATTTATTTTTATCCGTCCTTAAGATAGTAAAAAGTGAAGCAATTTTAAAAATTACCTAAAACAATAACATTTTCTAAGTAAATAATAGAAAAATTTATATTATTTTTAGATACTGGTAATAAAAAATAATAAGAACAAATGATTTTTTAAATAAAGTCAAAGAAAAATAATTCATAGAAGTTCTTGAACCAATTGTTTTAAACAATTTTAAATATTAATTTATATTCCTAAAAATACAATAGGTGAAAAAATTAGTTTTTATCTAATTATATGTGTTTTTGTGCCGATTAAAAATATTTAAAGCCTGTGCAATATATCACAATTATTGAGATATTATGAAAATTTTAAAATAAAATTATATTTAGTTTTTTGAGATTTAACAAAATTTTTATAAAATATCATAAAATCTTATAATAAAATAGATTTTTCACTCCAAATCGTTTTATGTTAAAATTACCTGTACTAAATTGTTTCAAACAACTGCAATTCAGTTATATATATTATAAGTTTTAGTAAAAATGTTTAAAAATTTATGATACGGCGATGCACACACTTATTTTCAAAAAAATGTAGAAATATCTAAAAGTTTTGTTAAGCTTTATAAGAATTGCAAAAAAAAATTGCCTAAATTTCTAAGTCGAAACTATTCACTAATCCCTTGATTTAAATATATTTCTAGCCTTTTGTAATCTATATTATCTTATTCAATACGAAAAGTGTCTGGGTTATTATTTTAAATACTTTTAATCTTATCAAGACAGAAGAATATTTTTATCATCTTAAATACATTAAAAATCTGTATTTAAATTTTCATAGCATATCTTAAAAAGTTATTTCTTTAAAAACGTAAGCCAAAATAAAAAGTATCCATCAAATTTGAAAAATATTCTTTATTATGCTACCAAAATGCGAAGTGATAGAATAATAATCGCCAAAATGAGATCATTTTAGGTTAAATAGTTATGAAATATTTATTATCAACCTATAATATTATTAATCTTTAAATAAAATTGACGAGACTTAAAAATAATCTGTATTTTCAATCTCAATCATAGTTAAATAATTTTCAACTTGCATTTTAATACTAATTAGAAGTCTAACGTAAAAATTATTCTTAATTTTCTATTTTGATATTAAGAATTTGCAAAAAATCGTTCAAGTTTAGAATCTCAAGTGAGTTTAAAATCATGAGGATACGTGATAATCTGATTTAGGTAAAATGTGTTTTATAAATTTTTAATATTCAAAAATCTATATAATTTTTATAAAAACTATTAATATTATAAAATACGAAAATATCACTGGGAATTTTATAAGTGTGTTATTATAAAACGAAAGATTCTCAAGATTTTCTTAAATTTTAAATATTTGAAAAAAAACATGTGCTGAGGGCAAGTAGCGACGAGGACAGCGAGTTGCTGCTTGTTAACTCGAGAAAACAATATTTATTTTAACAAAAATCTAATTATCAAGGATTTGTAAAAATCAATTCCCCCAGCTTTGACTCATCACTGTTGCTGTATGACAAATTTCTAGACCCATTAAATCTGCCAACATACATTATTTTAGTTGGTCTTTTAATTAATGAAAAAAATTAAGGGGTTGCGAATTTGTGCTGTACAAAATTTTGAAAAAAGTTAGACTGACTTGAAAAATGGCTTTTAAATAGCAGCCAGATAAATTGTAATCCCTCCAATCCTAAAAAATGGATCTAAGCTTTTTTAATCTCGTAGACACTGCAATTTATGTATATTCAGCAATATCTCTCAACTCTTTTACATTGAAAAGTCATCAAGGGGACCAAAACTAAAATAGCAATATAAAAATTCCTGCAACATTATTCAACCAATTTAAAAAAATCAGAAAAAAAATAAATATTACGATATAACACATATTTTTTATGAGAGAAAAACGTCGGTAATGTAAGATTGCTGTATATGAGTTTTTTGTTTTAAAACAACAAAACAAACAATCAAAATTATTTTTTATATACCTAGTGTAAAAAAAGGATTACATCCAGTCATACTATGACGATAAAGTAGTCAACCATAGGAAACAGTAGAATTATAGAAATTACATTTTCCCTTGTTTTTTAGCGGCTTCAAGCATCTCGTCCTGAAGTGTCTCCATGATCTCAAGGCGTCTGTGCGATACACCAGTTGGGTCGTAGACTAATGTTGGTTTTTTCCAGTAGTTATTACGAATGCGATCCCAAGACCATGGGGCTGATCCCGATGATCTGTCAAGCCATACTTCCATCTTTTCGAAAGAGTAGTAAACTGTATAAGCAAATAAGACAACCCATAAACCAGTGAGGAAAAACAAAGGATATATTTCATATGCATGACCAAGTTTACGGGACAAAAATCTGAAAGATCAAGAATAAAAACAAGCTTTAAGGTTATATTTTACCTCATTGGGGTATCTCCCAACTTTTGTGGTTTTGAATAGCGTGAATCTCTAGACCAATCACGGTCATAATTAAAGAAACCACTTTCTGAGGCTGGGACGAGAAGTTTTCTGGCAGCCTTCTGTGGTGTGGCCCCAAGAGTTCCTGCTGCTCCTCTTCTAGCGACAACTAAAAGGCTAAAACGTGGAATGAGTCCAGCAGTTGCTTTTGACAGTGACATCTACAAAAAAAATACTGATAATTTATATGCAAAATGAAAAAAATGAAAATTACTGATAAGAGTAGGAAAAATAAGCAAAAAAAATGGGTAGAAATTAAATTAAAAATTGAGCATATAGTGCAATGTAGTACGCATTTCTCCAATATAAGAGAGTTTATGTATACACTAATCGTTACGATGAAACACGTTCAAATGTTGATAATGTTTTTCTAAGTTTGTATCAACTTTTGTCCCTGAATAATCGTTAAATATCTTCGAGAAGGTGTACAATGAAAATTGTCTTTTTCTCGTTGTTATAAGCTCTGGAAATTTTAATTTAAAAACAAAACTGAATCGTAAGACTATAAATTTATTTTGATTAACACATTAAAAAATATTTTTAAATATATAGAACTAAACTCTTTTTTATAAATACACAAGATAATTTAAGTATAATGGTTGTGTGATTTATATATCACCGGTTTCATAGTCATCTGCGACAACAGAAAAAATATCATCCAAGTTGACGGGTCTGAAATGATAATCAACTACTAAATTTTGCTTGGTCAATTTTTCCAGAGCAATTAACAGGTCTTCAAAAATATTCTCATAATATTTGAGAGTGTACTTTATAGAAGTATGCTGTACAGAATATTTTGATGCCGTGGCAACATGTGATTCAATGATATTACAAATACTTGATGTCGAGGCATTTTTGGCTTTTATCCGAAGCATATATTGAAAACCAAGTTCATTTTTCAAAGATTGTATGGTACCTATAATTTTAATTCTTCCATCTACCATTATACATATCTTCTGACAAACTATTTCACATTCTTCCATTGAATGGGAGCACATAATTATAGTTTTATCAAGTTTACGTAGTTTTTCAATAACATTCCAAATAAATGTTTGACTTTTTGGATCCATACCAGATGTTGGTTCATCAAGGTAAATAATATTCGGATTTCCTATTATGGCTATACCTGTTTGGAGTTTTCTTTTGTTACCGCCCGAGAGATCTTTAGACAATTTATCGGCATAATCTTTTAATGACATTTGTTGTAAAACCCATTCAACAATTTTGTTAATTGATTCTTTTGGAATTCCTCTTAACAAGCCATATATTTTTAGATGATTTCTAGGTGTTAAACTATCATTAAGAGAATGTATTTGAGGGCAATAACTATATGAACCAAATGATCTAGCTTTTCCTATGTCGGGTTGAAGTTTGTTTGTTAACATATAAAATGTGGTTGACTTTCCAGCACCATTTGTCCCTAAAAATCCTAGACATTCTCCTTTTAAAGCAAACAAGGAAATATCTTTGACTGCAACCTTATTATAACTATAAAATTTGGATATATTGTTACAAACAACACCGTACATTGAAGAATTATTATTGAGATCTATTGTTTTAACAATACTTTCTTCATTCAAAACGGTTGGATGAGTATTGGTTTTATGCAATAATTCATTTTTAAATGTATTCTTTAAATACCATTTTCTTGCTGTTTTTAAAAGTGGAAAAACACCAAATCCATTGTCAACAACCGAAAGAAGTACGATCCTCATTACAAATGTAATTGAAAGCATAACCATATGAATAGGTATCTGATCCCAGTTATACAAAGTTGGTTGTGTAAAGATATCATTCATTGTTAAATTATCTTCTTTAATTAAGGAATTTTCTAACTTTCTCATTGTAAATGAATACATTAAAGTTTTGAAAATCGTCATATTAACGTTAAATTGTGGACATAATGAAAAAAGATATAAACAGATAGATTCTATTATTTTGAATTGATCTGAATTATTTGCTAGTTTTTGAATGACCACAAAGACTACCTGAAACATTGATCCAAGAAAGAAACTTAATAATCCTGTACCAATATATCCCTTAACTGGATCAGTATATAAATGTTGAGTTATATAAGCAGATAATATATAATTAAGTCCAAATAAAAGAAAAACCGCTGTAACTCCAATGAAACATTTCATATTATAGACAATAAATGCTGCATTGAATAGGAAACATATCAATAGAATTAAAATTGAACATAATATATAGAGAAAATAATCAAAAGTAAAATAACTAAACCAGTAAACAAACCGTCCAGTTCCAGAACATCTAATAAGTTCATCTATTAACATAGTCCTTTCTGTTATCAGTAATTTTACACTACCGGCATTACTCATAGTTAGAGAAAATAATATCCCCAATGAAACTACACCCGAAGCTAAAATATATTCAAAGTCTCTTCTAGCTTGAGAAGTTACACCGACCATTGCATGTTTAATAGTAAAAACACCAGCATTATGGTACTGTTTACCCTGTTTTTCATAATTTTCTCTTAACATTGCAGTGGATAATGAATTTAAAAAAGATGTTGATGAGATATAATATCTATTATTAAACCATATTTTCCCTACTTTTTCTTCAGCAAAATTATGAATCAATGTTTGGACTAAAAAATCTATAGGGTAGTGAATTTTCGAAAGGTTATACTTTTGGTGTTCTACTAAATAACTTATATTAACATTTGCTAAATTTAAAATTGTTGGTAAAATGGATTTCAACCTTTGAAAGCCTATCTCTTCAACCAATTTTTCTTTATCAGTCCGTGATAAGTTGTTTTTTAGGAAAAATTGATATCCACCAATCATAAACTCAGAGATTGATCCATTGACATACTTTCCATTCTTATCTGGTTGACCAACTCTTGCTTTTGATATGTCAATAGAAGAATAATCTCTTAATGTAATGTTCGGTTGAATTAAAAAAGTTGGCGTTGATACATTAAAATTCGTCAAAGAACAATTCCAATAATTAACATTACAACTACAAGTAGAGTTGCTCATTGATGACTTAACAGTCGGTTCTTTATCAATTATTGTCGATATGGCGTCATCTTCATAGTCTTCAAATCCATTGCAATTTGCATATGCTGGAAGATTAGAATCATTATCAAGTCTTTTTGTTGTGCAATAATTTCCCAATCCAGGAGATTTTATCAAATACTTTATAGTAGAATTAGAACTAGAAAAATTGAAGTCTTGTTTATGCTCATTATAAGAAAGATATGATTCTAATGAATAAAAATTTAATCCCACAGAAATGTCAACATTTAATGGTGAGTCAACTGTTTTACTTGCTTCATAAACGTGTGATTTGTCAACAACTGTAGAGTATAGTAATGATAAAATTATTGTAAGCAACGGTAACGTTCTTTGAATCAGTTCAATGAAGAATTCATTTTTTAATAAATAATATCTTTTTCTAAGTAAAACAAAATATCTAGCCCAAAACAGCTTGATTCTGTTTGTTTCTTCTTTAAATTCTGGATGTGCTAACTGAAAAACACCATCTGTCGTTTCTGAAGAAGTTATATTTCCATTTACATCCGTACTTGCTGTACTAGTATTAGAAGAATCTTTTCTTTCCGAAAGTTTTATAAAGAAATCTTGAAAATCTTGCATGTAAAGTTGAAAATCATCGGAACTTTGTCCAATATTTTCTTTTAAATATGATAGAAGATTTGGAATTAACTCATTTTTTTCACGGCGTATTCGATAATACATGTAAAGTGGGGAACACTTTTCTACTGTACAATATTCAGAAATAAATTCTTGGTAATTTACATCTTTACATTCATCAATGCATTTCTTTCGAATTTTTAAATAAATTTCATTACCAAGTTGTTCTTTTAAAAATTTTATTGTTCCATCAGCAAAAACTGAACCAGACTTCATGACTATAATTCTATCACTTAAAGTTTCTGCTTCATCCATATAATGTGTAGATAGAATAATAGTTCTACCCTCTTTTATTTTAAAAATAAGATCCCAAATATATTTACGTTGTAATGGATCAACACCGGATGTTGGTTCATCTAATATAATTAGTTTTGAATTTCCAAGCAATGCTAACCCCATACAAAGTTTTCTTTTCATTCCTCCTGAAAGATTCTGTGCTAAGCAATCTTTTTTAAATATTAAATCAGTGTCATATAAAATATTATTAATTTCAATGTCAAGTTTTTTTGTCGGAATATCCAGTAAACCACCAAAAAATTTAAAATGTTCATAGACTGTAAAACAAGGAAACAAGACATTTTCTTGGGGGCAGATTCCAATCATTCTCCTTATCTCATTCATTTCATATCTTGAATCTTTTCCATAGATCGTTGCATATCCAGAGGTAGCTTTTCTCATACCTGATAAAACTTTAACTAGAGTACTCTTACCAGCTCCATTATGGCCTAAGAAAGCCGTAATTTGATTGCTATAAAAATTCATCGTTGTACCTTTCAAACCATAAACACCATTAGAATATTTTACAACAAGATCCTGTACTTGAATACTTCGTACACAACCAGTTGGCATATCTTCAACAATAGAAAAGTGAAAGTCGTCTTTTTCAACATTTTCTTCGTAACAAAATATTTTCCGAACAATACAAATCCATACTTTCGTATATTCGAATGTTTTTAATAATGGAATAATAATAAAAGCAATTACTGTATAACCAAATGCATCCAAAACCAATGCTACATATGCATGCCAAAAATAAAGACCTGTGAATAATTGTAATCTGTAAAAATACTCAGAAAGAGGAGAATCTCCAGGATAGGCATTAACGTATATTTCTATTAGTGATCCAAAGGTTGATTGTGGAAATATAAACTAAAATGAAAAATATTATAAATATTAGTGTTAACATACAAAAATATAACTTAATCCAAAATCACCAATGGCGTGTAAACCTGATGGCATAAATGCCATAATGTAAATGAAAGCAGTTAATCCTGATGCATAGTTAGAATTTTTACAAATACTACATATAGTTATGACCTGAGAGGTTGTAGCAATTATATAAAGAACTAAAGGTATGTAGAGGCCCAAGAAATTTACATTTGATAATATTTGTCCATAAACAAGCATAAAACAAATTAATACACTAATCAATGAGTTTACGATTATAGTATCTAAAGAATATGCTATGTAATGTAATATTTCAGGTAATCCATTAATATACATCATATCAACGATAGATGATTCTTTTTCACTAACAACATTTTTCACTAATAAACCAAATGTAAAGATAAAAGCAGCAACAAAACATAAGCTAATATTATAAGAAACGTCAAATGGAGACCTAGGTAAAACACATGGTGAAGGTTCTTGTTGTGTGTAAATACCAAATTTCGGAGTTGGTAATTTAGTTTTTTGTTCAATCAAAATTCTATCAATAATGTCTTGAAAGTAAATATAACCAGAAGTAAAATATTTGAGATCCTGAGTATAGTCACTTCGAGGAAGGTCTCTAACATGTTCCTTACTGAACACTTTAACATCAGAATCAATTAAATAATTAACGGGTCTAATACTATAAATAACAGAATCATTTGAAACTGTAAAATTATAAGTAGTAAACTCTGTTGTATTAAGTACACTACTGTTGTGCAAAACAATCCCCATGTAAAACATATTATATTTTTGTAAGCAAAACGCTTTATCTTCCATTTCACTTTCATTTTCTACAAATTTTATACGATCGAAATTTAAACAAGGTATAAGATCTCTAAACTCTTCCGTTAAACTACTGTAAATGTCATCCACAACCATGTCTGTAAATGAAGGATCTGAGAATAAACCACCATGATTTACTCCGCCATTAAATGAATTTCTTTTATATTTGTACATATCTTCTAAAGGATAATCTTTATCAATATCTCCAAGAATTTCAATTATTTTGTTAATACTGCTGTTATTTAAAACTTTTTTAATCAATTCCTTGTTCTTAATAAAATATTTTATATATTCTACTATGTCGCTTAATTGAGAAAGTCCTTCATTTAATTTATCATAAATAATTTCACTCTCATTATTTTTAGGTGTTATTAAAATATAACCAGCGGCAAGTGGTTTAACTTTTTCTGTTAATTCATTAAAATATCGGTAATATTTGCATTTAGAAACTAAACATACATAGATAAAAAAGATATAAGTTTACTTACAGCTTGGTAGTTTAAAACCACCGCAAATAGTTGTGTCTTCAGTTCTTGATAGTAACAATCTTTCACTCACAAAATCGTTAATGTCAATCGTATCTCTTACTCTATTAGCAAGTGCATCATAACCCGTGTGTCGCTCTGAATCAATTACTATAGTTCTTCTAATCTTCGTATAATTTAAAACATTCTTCTTTGAAACTACGCCAAGACGGGAAATAAATTTACTTATTTCACTCTTATTATTAAAATTGTAAATTTCTCCATTTGATGACACTTTAAATTTTCCTATTTTTTCTGATAAAAATGGAAGATCAATTTCCTGAGATTTATTCAAATTTTTAATTCCAAACAAATCTTTTAGGTCTTGTTCTGTAAATTGACCAATGTTTTCCCACTCCCCAATAGATTTTAATAATTTCAATGCATTCTCTGCACCAGATGATACATCCGATCTTAATATTGTCGTATTTATATACCTTACATCCGCTCCAGAAGTCTCAAACGCCCTACACGGATTTTTTGTTGACACTAATAAACCATCTATTACTGGTTGTATGCCAGCCGACGGCAAACCTTTGGCATCATAATGACAGTATGGGTTAGGTAAATTTTCTACAAATGTACGTACTATAGTTAAAACTATAAACATAGACAGTGGAATGAAGAATTCAAGAAACATGTAACCCTTAAAAAAAATTCATAATTCTAGTAGTTTATATTAAAACGAACCTTTCTCCTCCATCTTTGTAACCATATTTTTTTCAGTAACAATAACAGCTGTCTAAAAACTCTCCCTACATTCATGACAATAAAAAAAATTTATCTTGAAAAATTTTAAAATCGCTAAAAATTTAATTAATTCAAGGAAAAAGATGGTAATTTTATTGCAATTATAGAAGAGTGAATATACAAATATAAACTCACATTAAATCTGTTATAACATCATAACAAATTATTATATGCTTATATTTATTCATAGAATGACGAATATTTTCTTTTTGTCTTACCTCCACTATACGCTTACCTTTATCAGTAAAAATCTGTTACATGCATATGTATATATTTTCAATTAATAATATTCTTTCACTTCGTTCTAGTATTAATGTATTAATTTCAGCATTAAAATATATTTAATAGACGATAAAACTCTTTCTAAAATAATTAAAATTCCCTCCATTCTTTTCTTTTACATTTTTTTTGTAAAAAATTTAAGATATTAAATAACGTTCTTATTTGTCATCCTGGATTGTTCACTAAAATTTATTTAATAGATCATGACAGAAAAGGTGATATCCCTGCGTTCAGACACGGGAGCTTCTAAAGAATTTGTGACGAATTACATTTACAATTCAACTCCTATATATCACCAAGAAAATAGAGAAGAATGACATTTTAGCTTAACATTTATCAAATACCAAATAACAAGCACAAAAAAACTACTAATGAAAAAAAATTTACACGAAATTTATAAAATTGCTTTTCTAATGTTTCACAAGTATGAAAATTTTGGTAAAAAACATTTAGCCACCCGTCGCGACTCAATTTAAAAGTGAAGTAGTTTCTATGAAAAGTAGCGAATCAAATGAGGCTGCACGTAAGTTCACCAAAAAATTGTACGGGAATTTAGATATATAGCCAAAGTCTAATTTCCTTTTCCCCGGCCTTGTACTCTACAACGATTTCCTTATTATTGCTGGAAAAGTGTTCCATATGCTGCTGTATTTTACAATTTAGAATAATATTATTAGTAATAACTAATTTTTTAAATGGTATTTGAACTTATATATGATCTTAATAGTCTTGTTCTGAGGTATTGCACACTTTTTTTTGAAAAAAAAATATATTAAAATAAAAATTTTTCCCAGTAAATAATCAAATTCTTTTTACAAGCGTCTATTTTTTCATTTTAAAGATATGAAGGCACGATAAACGCAGTGCTATCACAAACTAAATCCAAAGAATTATCAAAAAAATACCTGCACTATTTCGGATTTTAACCCCCAACGAAATTTAGGAATCGCCGTGAATCTAGAGAAAAAGAAAATCAGCTCTTGGCGAACTAACGTGTCCCCTGAAAAATAATAAAGCTATCGTACACCTAATTCCTGTACTTTAACTGTAACGTTAAACCGGGATATAGCTAATTCATCCTGTTTCATTCTATTACATTTTTTACATAGATGTCTATGATATTATTGATAGAATATTTTTAAAATGAAAAGTACAAAACATATTCCATATTTCACATTATTTGGAGATGAGATATGTATTATTCCTAATGAAGATCTCATAAACTTTACTCCAAAAACTATGTAATAATGTGTTTAATAAATTGTCACTAGTTTTTTCTTATAAAAAACGTTTAATTTTAGTCATCTAATTAAAGAAATTTTTTAATGATTTTTCAATTGTTATTTATAAATTTTAACTTGTTTTTCATTATTCATTGTTATTTTTACTAGTGTTCCCATATTATTTGTTTGGAATGTTTACATATTCTCCAAAGATACGATGGCTTGAAACTTCTAATTATGAATATATTTTAACTACATCAAAACATATAAAATTATTTTATACTGTTGAGGAAAACGATAAAAGTGAAGTTAAAGAGAAACCTATTCAAATTAAACGACTTCCTGGCGATATTATATGTTCTTCTGACATTTGTAATGAACTTTTTGCTTTTGGAAATAATCGTGGTTGTGTTTATTTAACTGATCTTGAGGATCCACTACATAGAATAGTTGATATCCGGCCTGAATATAGCAACATTGACGATTGCTTAATTCGAGATATCAAATTTAATCGTGATGATCCAAATGTTATTGCTGTGACTGCTGATTCGCTTCATTCTGAACATCCAGGTTCAATAGTTAATGTATATGACTTAGGAGAATTTTGTCATGATAATGAAGGTCTTCCATGTATATATAATGCATCTTTTGGGCATCGTGTGTTATCATTAAATTGGTTAGACTCTAATCGATATCTAGTTTCATCTGCTAATCAAATGGAAGTATATTCCAGAAATTGTAATGATGAAGTTGTTGAAAAGTTAATTGTTGAGGAATCAATAACTAACGTTGTAGTGGAACCAAATCAAGGTAATGCATTAGCATGTTATGCTAACGGTAAAATTTATATTTATGACTTACGAAGATTTAGACAACCAATATATATTATTGATACGGAATTTTCAACACATGAGAATAAAACAAAACATTTTATTGAACTTGGGTGGAATAAAAATTCACACTATGATTTATCTATATTATATAAAGGATATCCACTATATAGTGTTACATCATTTGCATCAAGTGATTTTTGTACAGAAAAACCATTATTAAAGAGTAGAAAAAGTTATGGAAAACATGATCCAGGACATCCGTATATAGTACTACCTATACCACTTCACCAAGATGATGATATCGTTTCTTTTGATTGGCATCCATCTAAAAAACACCAATTAATCACATTATCTTCGAGGAAGAAAATTTTCATTGATTCAATTGATTTAAGAGGTACAGCACAAATATGTCCAACTAGTAAAGTGGTTTGCACATCGTTTGACAATGAAATATTAATTAGAGAATCATATATTAATATTGAAAGTAAAGGACAGTTTGACAGTAAAAGTGGGAAGAAAAAAAAAGTTAATATGATGAAGGATATTAATGATATTATGAGACAACGAGCTATTAAAGGATTTGGATATGGAGAAAGTGATGACCCATTATTATCATGTATTACAAAGTGTCTTCAAATAATAGAAAATGACAATGACATATCCAAAGCACAAAAACGTGATCTTTTAAATGTATGGATTTGGTTGTCAAGAATGACAACACGTGGAGTTGAAAATGAAATTGTTAATGATAAATATAGATCCAGATTTCCTGGGATGATTGAAATTGCCGAGAATGGTATGGGTAGGGATGTATCATATTCCGTTGGTCCTCGTATTAAAATTGAACCTAAACAAAAAGATACAAGTAGTCATGGAACATCTTCATCATCAGATGAAGACGAAGTAGTAATAAAGTATAGATTCTTTCAACATCCCAGAAGAAGAGATATTTTAAAAATTTGTGGCTGGCCAACCGTTGATGATGTTACAAGTCAAGAATATCTTTCTTTGAAATTTGAACAAGATTTTTCCGAACTTCCGAGATCTTTGACTATTGCCGCATTTTCTGGAAATTTAGATCTTGCTAAAGAGTTAAGTTCTAGATTTGTCAGCGAAATTGAAGCTAGAGATGACCATGCAAAATATCTAGAGGTTTTGAAGGAACTTGACAAAATCCTTCAAAGTGGTGTTGGAAAAAAGTTAAATAATTATGATATGTTATCAGAGGTTAGATTTTATAATCAATACTTAATGGCACTTTTGATATTTGTCTCTGTTAGGAAGTCAAAAGATAATGAGAAATTTAAAGAAATTTTTGAGTTGGAACAGATAACATTTTTAGATAAAATTGCTTTTGCTAGTTTATTTTTAACAGATTTAGAATTTTTCCAAGAATGCGAAAGGATAAAAGAAACGATGGTAAAAAAAGCACAACTGTCAGCATTAATTATGATGGGATTATATAATGATCAAGAAGTTCATCAATTATTTCATAATTATATTGATCGAACTGGTGATATTCAAAATGCGGCATTACTTCTTATTATTGGTGATTGTACTGAGGAAGAAATTATATATTTCGATAAAAGATCATTGATGTTAAAAGAAGGAGAAACGGGTGTTAAGGAGCGTCAAAAATCTATTGTAAATCCTGATTTATTTTTGTATGAAATATATGCTAAAAGAAATGTTGAAAGAAGTTTAATTATTATAAGATGTTATATGGATTTACTTAATTCTTGGTCATTATACTTAAATAGAACATTTTTGGGGTGCTTATCAAAAAATGTGCGCTCTTTAAATTTTACAAAAGATATCAATGATCATTTTGTTTCCCCAACTGGTAATCCTGTTCAAGTTTCAATATGTTGTAATTTTTGTAAAGAACCAATAACAAAAGATAAGACAAAAGTTACACAATGTGAAACTGATATGAAACACCTTTCTTTGTATAAACGAAAAGAAAAAAAAGAAGATGGACGTTCAATGTCATGTAAAAATTGCAGAAAACCACTACCAAAATGTTCTATATGTCGATTTCATTTTGGAACTCCAATGCATGAAGATGAAAAAATTAATGACGAAACAAATTCTGATAATTGGTTTACTTGGTGTACAAATTGTTTGCATGGTGGTCATAAAAAACATATTGTTAATTGGTTTCGAGTATTCGATATTTGTCCTGTTTCTGGTTGTGGGTGCCTTTGTATTATGAGAGATAGAAATGTTTATAAAAATTACACAAAATACAAAGATTCTTTCTAACTGACGGGTTTGAAAATTATATTGTAAAACGCTAAATCCTTTAATAGTAAAAATTTCCCATACTGATGGTTGTTAACATGCCTTGGTGATACTATAGTTATTCCCATGAACGTAAATTTTTTTATATAAATATTATCTTTAATAATACCTTTTCTATTTTAAAAAATATGTTGAAACTTTCGATACTTTAATCATGAAAAGTATTATCTGAATTTCTCATTCTTTACATTAATATCAAAGCAAAAAATTATTTAGTCCCCTGACTTCCATAATTTAGTTTATCACTCAAATAATATAAAATGCACAAAATTTATGCTAAATTACTTTCCTTAAATCTTTAAGTTTAAAAAGTTATAAATTAAGCTACAATTTTGTTATAAATAATCATTGCATTTTTAAAGTAAAAAAAAATTCACTATAACACCATTTTTAAAATACCAAATTAAATGATATTGACATGTTTTATTTTAAATATTTTGATTACATCAAAATTACTTTCCATATAATTTAACAATATTCTTTTATAAAATGAATATTAAATTTCTATTGCTTATTAATATTTAAATTATTTCGTGTGATTATTATAAAATCAACAGATTTCAGTTCGATCATATTGAATATTTTTTCATTTTTTAAAACTTTTTTATAGATGCCTAAAAGGAAAATAAGTCCCCAGAAACAAGTTGATGTGCCAGCAAGTAAAAAAAAAGTATTTTCCATTTTTGAGAAAAAAATGCCAATACAAAAAACTGGAACATGGTATTGTGACGATAAAATTTGGGTTTTTACACATTTTGATGTAGAAGCAAAGGAAAAAGTTGCTGGTTTCGACTTAGATCATACTCTTATTAGACCGACTAATGGGGCTACACATCCAAGGCATGACTTAGATTGGGAGTTTTGTTTTGATAATGTTACTGAGGAACTAAAAAAATTATATGATAATGGGTATAAACTTATTTTATTTACTAACCAAAAAGGAATTTCAAGTAAAAAAAATACTAACATTAACCTGAAAAACCGAATTGAAAATATTGTAGAGAAAATTAATTTACCCCTCCAAGTATTTATTTCAACCGGTCATCCTAAATATAGAAAGCCATCAAAAGGCATGTGGGAATTATTATGTGAAATGTACAATGATAATATTCCCATAAATCTTTCAAATTCTTTCTATGTTGGTGATGGTGCAGGAAGATTAGGAGAACCCATTTTACCAAAGAAAGACTTTTCTGATAGTGATAGATTATTCTCACTCAATGTTGGGATTATTTTTAAAACACCAGAAGAGTTTTTTAAAAAAACCAAATATACAGGTGGTTATTTCGATGCGTTATTCAATCCAAAAATATTTTTTGATAGAAAATTACCACTTTTAGTACCCGAAAATGCAGAAATAATATCGAGTGAACCAGAAATTGTACTACTTGTTGGCATAACAGGTTCTGGGAAGTCGTTTTTTGCATCAAAATATCTTGATGTTAATAACTACCATATAATTAGTGATTCCAAAAAACTCAAAGGCAATATTTTTCAAAATCCATTAAATGTTATTGAAGGATTTTTAAACGATGGGAAAAATATTGTTATTGACGAAGGAAATCTAGAAAAATCAACTAGAAAATTTTGGATTGATATTGCTAAAAAATTGAAAATCAATATTCGATGTTTTTATTTTGACTTATATGTATATCATTGTTGTCATAATATGGCTTATAAACAAATCATTGATGAATGTAAATACGATCCATCTACAAAATCATTAGTTAAGCGTAGTCAAAAAATTTTACAACCACCAACATATGAAGAAGGTTTTAAAGAAATTGTAAAAGTAAACTTTCTTCCTCATTTTGAAAATAAAGAATATGCAAATATTTATAAAAGCTTTTTACCACTATAAAACAAAAAAAAAACAACTAAAAATAAACAAAAATTTGATTAATCACTAATTCATTGTGTAGATTATTTTTTAAATTTCACTTTTATTGTCATTTTTTTAAATTTTACATTTTGTTTATATTGATGAGTATAAATATTTATCTTTGTATGTTGAAAAATTATTCATTCTTATAGCAATAAATCAAGGGTATTTTATATCATATAATGTCAAAGAAGATACCAAATGACTCATTTCTTGATAGTGAGTTTGTACTCTCAGAGGCGTATGATGCTTCAGAAAGTAAAAGTAAGGAGATTGCTGAGTTATACTTACCACCTGAAATAATAAAATCACCAGGTGAAAAAATTATTGAGCAAGTAAAATTAATCAAAAAAAAGGACTCCTCTGGGCGGTAAGTATATATATACACATTTATTTTTATTCTATTCTGATTTTTTTCCATTTAAGTGTATTATGTCAATATCAAGTTAAATATAGAATCTCAAATTAATTTAAACTAATAGTCCTATTTTTTCTATTAATATTTTTATATTCCCACATTATATTTCCAATGATATTTAATAAATTAAGATTTCTTATTGATTCTGTCTTTAATTATATAGTCATTAGGTTGTAAGATAAATTGAGACTTAGCATTTATGTTAGATACAAATTAATATTCCTATACAATCATCACGTCTTCTTTCAATAATTGATGAAAGATTGTCATAAAAGAGAATTACACATAATTATGCAGTATGGTGGTTAAAAACAGATTTTTGATTTACTCAACTTCAATGAAAATATATTCATTCCACCCAATTTCTTTTGTTTATAAATTTATCATATAAGTAATGTGTGAATTAGGTTAAGTAACATCATTTTCCTTATTTTATTATACAAATTCTCTTATAAACTTTACTCATTAGTAGTAATGATAAAGAAAAAAATCAATACCTTTTGATATAACATAGTAATTATCACTAAATTATCCTAATAATCCTTATTAATATTATTATACAAAACAAGTTCATAATTTAGAATTTGCTCAAACTTATTAATGACTAATGAATCTAACACTTATATTTTTAACTGTTGGAATGATAAAACATTTTAGAAATGTACTCATACTATCAATATTTTATTGCTTTTTCTTTGTCAATATATATTTGTTTAATAAGAAATTTTTCCATTAAAAACTTTTTCTTTTTTATGTTCAATAACCCCGCCTGATTAGTTTTCCACCGCGAAAGTGCCGACATTATACCACTTAGTTGCAGTTATCTTTTGACTATACAAATGTTTTCACGGCTATGATTTTGATTTTTTCCAACATCATTTTTAACAGGTGAATTGAAATTATACCATGATCACATTTTTGATTGATACCGGATAACAAATGATCTTTCTTTACCACCTGATCAAGTTTGTAAAATACCACTTTAACATATCACTTTTGTTGTTGAACTCGTCCTTCCTGCCAATTGAATCAGTATAAATAAATTATATTTGCGCTTACGTTTGAAATATCTTTTTTATGATATAAAATGTGTATTGTAAATTTTTACATATTTTTATTTAAACTATGGAACATTTCATTTTTCTTATATATAGCTATTAATCATTCTTTTATGTATTTTTCCTTTTTTTGTTAACATTTTTGATGTAATATTGTTCACTCAAAAAATATGGCAACATTAAGATATAAATTTAAAATTATAATCGTCTAATATTATATAACTGTGTTATATCTTCACTATTACATTTAAGTGATAACGTTTGTAACATTATATATAGTAACATTATACAAATCCAAACCAACATTTTTATTATTATAACCCCTTCTAGATATGCATGCCCCTTGTTTCAACTCTTCTAAGACCGGTCCTCGCTTCTATGGAACATATTTTGGATGTTATTTGTATATAACTAACTCTTTTATTTTATGTCGATTTTACTTTAGTAAAACTGTATATTTGAAGAAATAAGGGTGTAAGTATATATTATAATACTTATAGTCACTTTAGTTTGGCTGTCAAACTTTTGTAAGGCGAGTATTTTTCAATATAGTTGCTATTAACAAACTATCGAAGTTATTCACATAATAAATAATTGGTTTTATTTAATTTTTTTAACTAATTGGAAAAAAATCATTTACTATTGATACAAACTTTATTTCTAGCTGCCACCTTTTTGAATAGAGAAAGTATAACATTTATATATATATTTATTTTTATTTTTTTGTCTATTCACCATCAGAAATATAATCTGATCAAAAATAATTTGTAATGCGTGAATTTAAAGTAGTTGTACTTGGCAGTGGTGGTGTTGGAAAAAGTGCTCTGACTGTTCAATTTGTATCGAATACATTTATTGAAAAGTATGATCCGACAATAGAAGATTTTTATAGAAAGGAGATCGAAGTCGATGGTCAACCATGTGTCTTGGAAATTTTAGACACAGCAGGTACAGAACAATTTGCCTCAATGAGGGATTTGTATATAAAGAATGGTCAAGGCTTTATTATAGTCTATTCTATTACTAATCAACAAACTTTTCATGACATTAAGAGTATGCGTGATCAAATAATTCGTGTTAAGGTAGAACATTTTCATATTAATGACATTGATTTAATTTTTTTATTACTATTTGTAGGCGAACGAGAATGTGCCTTTAATTTTAATTGGAAATAAAATAGATATGAACAACCAGCGTCAAGTTCGAGTTGAAGAAGGGATGACTTTGGCAGAATATTGGTCTTGTCCATTTGCTGAATGTTCTGCTAAAACTGGCCATAATGTTAATTTAGTGTTTGCTGAAATTGTACGGGAAATGAATTATATTCAAACAAATAAATCAAATAAAAAGAAGAATTGTTGTTCCATAAGTTAAACATAAATTCAAATATTTTAAACATTTAAATGTACATACATGAAAGCCACTTTTCGTTACTTATAAGAACGGTATATATATTATTATATATGTGTTGTATTATTCTGATTTTATATATCGTTCTTGGTATCTGTCAATATTAATTTGTGCCTATATTATTATATTTGAGAATTTAACATTTTCAGATATATAATGTTAAAATAGTAGTAGAAGAACTTAAGAAAACTCATTTTTTTTATTTACTTTATGATTGATTATGTATCTTTTTTTTCGAGAATGCCTGGAGATTTTGAGATATAGTATTTGTTTTATGTTTGTGTTGGAATAAGAAAACTCGAATTATTATGAAATAGAATTGGTATAATTACTCCTAACTTAATAAAAAAAATATGATATATTGTAATATATCTCAAATCCTTTATTTATAGAGTGATTTATAAAATATTCTTAACTTTTGAGCAATACTTTTGTATACTTATTTTGTTACTATTAATTTTTTAAAAATACAAATTTA
Organism: Strongyloides papillosus; assembly: GCA_005656395.1. Taxonomy (NCBI): domain Eukaryota; kingdom Metazoa; phylum Nematoda; class Chromadorea; order Rhabditida; family Strongyloididae; genus Strongyloides; species Strongyloides papillosus. Next base: position 648,946 of record SRSI01000074.1, read on the forward strand.
ATGAAAATTTAAGTTTTATTATTAAAACACAGTATTTTCAAAAAATTTTATTTTCATTTGTTGGAATTAACGCTTGGGAGGTTTTTTTAATTGTATAATAATTTTAAAACAAACAATTTCAATAAAAGAATTAAAATATTTGAAAACATTTATTATTTTTTAACTGTTAAATTTCTATAAATATGATATAACATTTATTAAAACTTTAATTCGAATTATATATAAAGTTTGGTAAATATAAAAATCTAGTATTTTGTATTTTTCGTTGTTTTTAGGTGATTCAACAATAAAAATAAATAATTGATTGTTAATTATAAAACAAATTCTCTTAAATTAATACCGAAATATTATTTGTTACAAGATGGATGAAGAATTTATATTTTTTTTATTAAATACATGACAAATAATTAGTTAATTTATCGAAAAAAGCTTTTTATTTTTAAACAACAAAACTACAAAATATATAAAAGAAAATTGTTGTTTAATCTATTAATTAAATATTTAATTTCATTCTTGAGTTAATACCTTGAAAAGTTTTAAAAGGATTTAACTGTCTCGACAATTTTGTGTCTTCTGTAAAATAAATGAATTTTCAATAATTTAAAGTATTCTTTAATTCGTTTGTTTGAAATAGTTCTAGAGTTAAGCAAACATCCTAATCATTATTTTACAAATTATATTTTAACTAAAATTAGTAAAGTTTATAAGTATAGAATATCATATTAATCATCCAAAAATTTTCATTTGGGTTATAAAAAATAAGCTCAAAATACACTGTTTCATTGTTATATATTATAGTTAAATTATCGTATATTCATATAATTTGTTTCACTTTATTGTTTGCTATAATATTTCTCGTAAAACTACTTTTATTTAAAATCAAATTGTACAAAACATAAGCAATTTGTAAATTTAAATCACTTATGCATAATTTTATTTTTCGAAAAAGTGAATAATAAAAATTATGATATGTTTCCAATGCATAACTATTGTTAAAATGTAGAAAAAAATTTTTTGACCTGAGAGACAGAATATTAATGATGTAGTTTTAAACAAAAGAAAAGTTTAAATAATATTAAGGAACAACATAGTACTGTAATTTAGTAAAAAAATTGTTATTTTTAATATTATTTGATTATTTTTTTTTATATACAATCAAAATTAAAAATAAAGTATCTATTAAAAATTTTATTGAAGAAATTTTCATTTCCTATCAATTTTACAAATGTAACAAATGTTGCAAAATAATTTAAATATATTTATCATATAAATTTTTGTATTAAATATGAGTTATAATTTAGATGAATTAAATAATAAAATAAAAATGACATTCATGTTACATGTAATTTTCACGTTATTATAATATATAATTTATATAATAATATTAAATTTAAGCATTATGATTTTCAACTATCTTCTAGATATTTTTTAATTGTATCCATACAATCACAATATGTCTGTTCACACATCCTTTCAATACTAGATTTATGATATTCAATTAAAACTCCTAATACAAAAACAAATTGTTGAACTGTATTTATTGCTCCATAGCGATGTTTTCTTAAAAACGCTAAATCTCTTATTGGATTAAACGAACATAATGGACGAATAGTGTTATTCATATAAATTGATAAAGCTAAAACTCCGCTCTTAACAACACCGTTTTCACACATTATTAAAATTGAATTTCCATTACCACTTCCAATAACTTCTTTGTAAAAAATTAAAAAGTTTTGAAGATCATCTGGAACATCTAAAAATAAAATATGATAATTATTTATATTTTTACGACATACTTTTATCCTTCCAATTATCATATTGAATAATTTTTGTTGATATATTTTTATTTGATGAATTACATATATCTAAATATCTATAAAAAATTCCAGTATCAACATTGATTTGATCAGATTTCCATGAAACTATATAATCTCCATATTTATTATTTGAGTTACTTATTGGAAAGTAATCATAAATATGTTTATATTGACCATTTGTCATAGAAAAATACGCTAATACAGAAATTTTTTGCGTAAATACCATATCAATAACTCCATTTAATGTTCCAATAGTTGGTGCCTAAAAATATTTGTACAATATAAAATAATTAAAATATTTTTTCTAAACTAACCTGACAAAGAATTATTGTTTGCTTTTCATCATAGGAGATTCTATATGTTAATGAATTAGCATTAATGAATGTATCATAATTAGTTATGTCTGAAAGACCATTATAACAATCAACGGAGAATGCATCAAGACAAGGCATTGATTTATCCCTAATTTTATCACATTTATCTGGCATATCAATAATTTTATAAAATCTTTTACATTTCATTGCTAGTTTTTGAGGACCAAATGAACCTATTCTTGTAAATTGGCGGCAAATATTACGTAATTTACCAAGATCCATAATTCGACAAAACCATAAAAATTCTTTGATTTCAAAATTCATATCTTTTTCTGATGAAAAAACATTGTAAAGGTACATCTTATATTTTTCTACAAATCTAATACGACTTGCTATGCCATATAAAATTCTTTTGTTGTAAAAATATTCAACAAGAGAACTTTGAATTAAGATATATTCTAATGATGAAATGTAACATTCGTTAATTATATTTCGTACTTCATCTATAATATCCATTGGTTCATCAGTACCATCCATACCTTCCATGATTTCAACCATCAAAGAAAAAAATGTAAATGTAAATATTCTTGAGTCAGGCCCATAAGATGTATGCAATAATACACAATCATATCTTTTATTTGTAAGACCCTTAATTTCTTCATATAAAGGATTTAATGTATGATGAATATACTCTGGAAATTTATGAATTTGCCATCCACTAAAATGGAGAATGGTAACATACTTAAGTTTTCCTTCCTCATTTGTCATTTGATAGACATATCCAACTGTTTGGGGTGATCTTGGATTGTAATATTGTAAAAATTCCACTGAAATTGTACCGAATTTATTAGTGCCTCTTTTTTGAGGACAATAATTCATTACATTGTAATCTTCCTTCCTTTTACCGTGATAAGAAATACCTAAAACAACAACAACATCCTTTTCGTAAATTGTCTTCCAGAAATCATTTATTTTATCTTCAGAAGGACCCTAAAACAATATTTTATTTTTAAAAATAAATCAAGTATTATTACATCAGCCCAAATATATAATTTTCTTGCTGCTGGTAAGTATATAATTTTATGATACAAATTGTCAAATGAAGATATTTCATTGCTACTTTTAGTTGTTGTCATATAACTTTCATCACTTATTACCATACTGTATTCAGCTAAGTTTGATTCACTTAATAATGACCACCATGAATAAATATTTGGATATCGTTTTTTCATTTTATAGAAATTTATGTAACTTTTAAATTTATCTTTATAAAAATATAAAATTAAAAGTATACTTGGAGTAACTATTAATATAATAAAGCATAAAATTCCTATGAACAATTTTACATAAAATGATGTTGTAGAATTTGATTCAGTCGAGGATTCTGGCAATTTAGCATTATATGACATAAGGGAAAATCCTAATTTTTCATATTGTTGATAAAGATCACTATTCATACTTTTATTCAAATAAATATTTTTATTTACTTTATTTATCCCATATATTTTGATATCTATAGGATTATAAATATTTTTAATTATAAATCTCCTCCCTGGTCCTTGATATGTACATGTTAAAATACCATTTGGATTTCTTTCTTTATTATACGAAATAGAATCACTTTTTACCACAAATCCACTAGTAGTCTTTGATTTTGTTAAATTTTTAATATATATACTTTCATCATTAAAACTCATCTTAAGTAAATATGCAAATGAAAATGTGTTAAATGAACAGGATGGATATTTAGTAAGTAATTGTTTTGGATATATATTATATGTTTCCTCATAAATTTCGGTATCCTCTTCTGGACCAAAAAAGAACATCTTTTTTGTTTCAATATTTTTACCTTCTACACAAATATCACAAAAATAACTTATCTCATATATACCATATGAATAAATTGAAAATGTATTGTCTTTTAAACTTTTTTTGTTACCATTTTTATAAGTATTTTCTCCTACATATTTAACTTGACATATTGAAATTTTTTCTTCTGAATAAAATTTTGATACATCCATATCTGATGGAACTATTAAAAGTGGTGTATATTGGATACTTCTTCCAAATACTTTTTTTACATAGTATAAAGATTTGCTTTCTTCTACAATAGAGATATTCTTATAATTTTTTAGTTCTATTGTTGGTTTTTTATTTGTTGCTCTTAAGATTTTACATGGTACAACTATTTCCTTATTTTCTTCTAAACCAATTAATGGTAGTGAATATATTATCGTATCTTTTATAATTTCATCAGTTTTGGGCAATCCCTCAAGAATCATTTCATTGGAAATTTTATAGTAGTTTACTGTTTTATATGAATAATTTTCACATTTTGTATCAATTTTATCAATATCATAAAATGGTGTTGACTTGTTAATGACTTCAGCTATAGATGTAAACTCCAATTTATAGGACCATCTTATAGTTTTGTTTTTACTAAACAAGTGTAGCATTCCACATGTTATTTCATTCCCATCTTTTTCAATATTTCTTAAATTAATTACATGTAATCTTACTTTATCGTTGTCTGTTGAAATATATATAGGAGTGAATTGACGTGACGTGTCACTGTTAAACGTATCATTTTCATTATCATGCACGTAATTATTACCAGGACATTTAACAAATATAAGATCAGAGGAAATTGGAACCTTAATAATAATTGGAAATTTAATGCTTGATATTGTTTTTCTATAGAATGTCTCAAAACCTGATGAATCCGATGCTTGTGCTGTAGTAAAAAATGATATAAGTAAATACAGATCTAGTAACCAAAAACACTTCATTTGTTTATGATTACCTCAACAGTTACTACATTCTTTAAAAAGTCAATATTAATATAAATTTTGCATAATGAAAACAAATTTTATTTTGACATTTTAAAATTAACATTTATCATAAAGTCGTTGTATTGTTAAAAATTTGTATGCAAATTTAACATATTTTAACTCAATATCGTTATATTTCATCATTGAAAATAACATTTTATTATGATATGAAACTTTTCTTTAGACATATAAAAAATATTTACATTACTCATTTGCCTTTTTTTAAAATAATTTGTAATGGCGCTTTGGACAATTAAAAAACACAAACTTAAAGAAGGTGAAACATTTTAATATATTGTAGAACAACAAAATGTAACAAATTTGATAAAAATTCTAAAATTTATAATAGATAATTATTATTATAGTTCCATGGATTTAAAATTCCTTATTTATTGAAATTATTTCAGAGATATTATAACATGATATAATTGCTTATTTATAATTAGCTATTTGTTTTTAATAATAATCATTACCATCAAAACACACTCATGCGTCTTAAAGTTTGAAAAAATATGATTTAAATATATGTGTGAATAACGCATAAAATAAGCTAATTATTAATAATTTATTAAAAATTTCATCGAAAAGTGGAAAGTGCTAAAAATAATTTTATAACAAAGGTGATAAAACAACACGTATGTGGTATTTGGCTTATTGAATAACATTTTTAGTATACTAGTAATTAAAATAATAATATTTGAAAGCACAAATGTAAATTTTTATTAATTCTATTTATAAGTCTAAATTAGTTTTCCATTTAGAAATGAATATTTCAATATATTTTAAATTATTTCACTTTTAGATGTACATTCTTTTCTCTAGAAGGTTATTTCTATGTATTATCTAAAAAGTACATAATTCTTGAAGATCGTTATATTATGCAAAGATTGTTTTTTCTTTTGAATTCATTTTTTATGTCATAGTTAAATTTCGAAATTTTAGTTATTCTATAAAATTTCTTAATACATAAAATGCAATTTGAATTTTTTAAAAATAAAATTTTAATTGTCGCAATATAGTCCATTAAGGTTAAAATATAACTGTTTGTTACAATATAATATTTTTACGATTTAAACTTTAGGTTAATCTTTTACTTATTATTTTTATAAAAAGTTTAACAACATTTAGTAGATGATAGATTTGAAAAAAAAATATCTTTTTTTATAAAAAGGAATCTAATTTAAATAGTCAGAAAGTTAAAAAATAAAAATTTTTAAACAAGGCTTCTAAGTTAGATTAAAATATAACGTTTGTGATATGAACTTTCTGAATTGCTTAACTTTAAAAAGTTATGTTAGATGATAAAATTTCCTGTTGCAAAACTAGTATTAAAAATTTCTTATATAAAAACATCTAACTTTTAATATAAAACTTTCTACTGTATTTTTTAATCAACTTTCATTAAATAAATAATATTAGAGTGTTTTCTAGTGATATTTACATGAATATGTTGGAAATTATGTCATCATAAGCTTTTTTCACAATATCTCTCAATGAATTCTTTATGAATTGTTTAAAAAATTCTTTATAGATTTTTTAACTCGTGATTTTTATGATTAAAAAGCAACAAAATAACATTACTATTGTACAATGAATATATGTAAAATTTTCTTGAATAACAAGTAAATTTTTTTGTCATAAAAGATTTACTTTTGTACTTTTAAAACATCTATGAAACTTTTTGAAAATAAGAACATTAAATAAAAATTATCAAATAAATATTATGGCTATTGATATTAAAAGTACATTGTTTCTAAAAACAAATTTGAAATTCTACTGAAAAAAATCAATTCTACTTAGACTAAATTTTAAAAGTTAAAGAGTTTATTTATATTTTTTCAAAAAATTCAAGTTCTTAAATTTAATACAAGATTAATATGTGAATGATTGAGTAGATTTGCAATTTTTATAGTAATATTATATCTATAAACTTAAATTACTTTATCATTTTTATCTAAGTAACTACTGCTAAATCTTTTTTGTTAATGTCACCACTACTTTTTAAATATACATTTATTATTTAATATTTTCTACAGCTCTTGTGATTATAGAAATACAATCCTAATAGTTATAACATTTCACTGAATCAAAGATATGACTTAAAAGTTAAACAAGCTTCTACAAGGTAACGGCCCATACAGATACTTCACAAATCTAGTGCCTTTTTATCTTTTGAGAATTTGTTGTAGGTTATCCCTACTTATAAAAAAAAGATTGTATACATATCCATTTACGTAAAGAAATTGGTAAATTCACGTTTGACCTTTAGATACATATAAGTATTTTGATAAAAATAAATTAAGGACATAATGAAAAGTAGCAAAATAAAATTAATCATCCTACACCGAATGTAATTAGCTAAATAACAATGAAACATTTCACTTATTGTGATTGATAAAATCAACAAATATTCTTCTATTAATATGAATAAATCGGACCACTTTACATAAACTATATCTTTATCATATTCAAAAGTACAAGCACATTTTCGTCCTCAATCAAAATCACCTATTTAATATTTAAAATACTTACTTTCAAATATTCCTTAATTCACCACAAATAAAACTATTCATTCTAATTACAACATCATTGGAAAAAAGTATACTGATGTAGGGAACACCTCTGTAAGACATAGTGTATGAGGAGTTATAAAGGCGCCAAAAAACATGTTTGATGACAAAAGAGAAATATTTTTATTTTATCCCATCAATGTCATCTAAATAATTTTACTGTATATAGTCGCATTTGATGTTTGCCATTTTGGCGTAATATCGCAGGACAATTCCGTCTTATGTTATTCTTCCTTTTGATCTCTTAGATATTATATTATTTAATATTGAATCGCTTCAGCATTCGTTATCTTGGGAAATTTAAATTTAATGACTTTAATAATATGCTAATTGGGCTTTATATAAAACACTAGGAAATTAAGATATTTTATTAAATTAAGGATAAAGAAAAGAAAAAGTAAAACTTTTATTTTTTAGGTGCTAAAAATTCTATTGGAATACTGCCGCCGAGATTTTTTGTATAAATTTTTGAATACCTATAACGAAAAGTTTATACTAACGTAGCATTTACTTTATCCTAGGAAGCATATTTCCTTTACGCTGGAGAAATGCTTAATTGTCAAATGTATTCACTTCGAGCGGATAATTTTGATTCTGTGTCACAATATTCTTTGTATCCAGATAGTAAGTTAAATTAATTTGATGTCATCATTATGTGACAAATAAAATTTATTGCAGATGCGTCTCAGATCGGTGATGATGAATCAACTATTGCTTTTGGTGGAAGTGGATCAGATCAGCACCATACTGGCCCTGTAGATATTTGTGTAGTGGGCCATATTTCTCCTTCGGATGAAAATTTGCAGCTCTTAGAAAATCATTTTAATTGTCGTCTTTTTTTTAGTGAACGAGGTTTAGAGTATAGAGATAAGTCTGACATCATTTTTTACATGAATGATTTTACAACGACAGAATTTAATTATTTTTACGCAGACGGAAAACGCATTATGGGACCAGGGGTTGTTAAATATCACATTAGGACAAACACTCAAATTTCTTATCCTAAACCGAATCGTCCTAAGTATGGCTACACACTTCACAAATTAAGGATATGTGTAAAAACATTAAACAAGGGAGAAACTAGGCAAGCTGTTGATTATGTTCACTTTATGGGGGGAAGTGCAAAAAGATCGTATGCTATTAATGATATTCTTATTACAAAAGCTGCCAGGGGTACGGACTATCGTTTAGCTATATCGGTTGGAGGGACAATAGTCGCACCTTCCTGGTTGAAAGCATGTTGGGCTGAAAGAGATAATTTAAGCTTTGATCCATTGAATAAAGATTTTCTCAATGAACATAGTGTTCCGTGTTTTGCTGGACTTCGTATATTTTTATATGGATTTAAAGAAGAAGATACTCAAGCAATGATTAAAAAAATAGAACAATATGAGGGAAGTGTTGCAGAATCATACAATGAAGCAACACATGCTGTATTTATTGATAATAAAGTTAATTTTTCTACTCTTCCGTTCATGGAGGATGGCGCATATAATAGTGATATAGCACATGTAACAGCCGAGTGGTTTTGGACCTCAATATCTGTTAAATGTTGTGCACACGAAGAAGCATATTCAGCTATACACCGACCTTTGACTCAAGGTATAATTTCAATGTCAAACAGAAAAAGAGTAGCACCAACAGCTACAAAGCTTTCTTTGTCTGAAGCAAAGAAAAATGTCTCAAAATCTTCACTAGATGGTACATTCAATAATTCTAGTTCCTCCGTTTTATCAGATAAAATGTTTAGTGAAGAAGATTTAACAAATCCTATTCCTGCTCCAGCGAAACATGATAAACGCTTTTTAGTGTGCAAAGAATTATTGGAAACAGAAGAAAATTATTGTAAATGTTTAGAAACCATGGAGGTTGAATTTAAAAAAGCTCTAGAAGACCAAATTGCATGTGGTAATGAATTGATCTCTAAAAGTGAAATCAGTCAAATATTTTCAAAAGTTCATGCTATACTTTTAGTCCATAGTGCTATACTCAGTAAATTACGTGCGTATATCTACCATTGGAAATCTGATCATCTTATTGGAAAAATATGGGCTGATGCTTCGAGAGATTTACAAAAAGCTTATTGTCCTTATATAAATAGTTATGATACTGCTAGTGATGTTCTAAAACAATGTATTGCGACTAATGAAAAATTTCAAGTATTTTTAAAATGTGTTGAATCGCGTCCAGAAATGAAAAGAAACACTCTTAAAGATCTTTTGATTAGGCCTGTTCAAAGGCTACCCAGTGTTATTCTTCTATTAAAACAAATATTGGCAAAAACAGAAAGAGGAAATCCTGATGTTCCATTTTTGGAACAAGCTTTAATAATGATGGATAATGTTGTTTCGGCGTCTAATGAATCTCGTCGTGTTACAGAAGGTTTTACTAAAACCCTTGAAATATGTAACGAAATAGAAGGACTACCTCCAGATGTTATTGCTAGCTCACGTTTATTTCATAGTTCTTTGGAATGCCAATTAGTTGGTGCTTTTGGAAATTTCTGGCACAAATATAAAAAACAAACAATTAAATTTTTCTTATTTAATGATATATTTATCTCAGCTAAAGTTAGGTCTCATTGTCAACCACAAAATCTCAACAGTTCATTTGCAACTGGATCAACATTGTCTAGGCAGTTTTCGTTTGCAAGTTTAAAAAAGCCCTCCACAAAACCATACAGATTCATTAATTTTCTGCTATTTCCTAAAATTAGGGAGGTTCTTCATTATTCTGATGACCAATGTTCTGGTATTTACATATTAAAAATGCGATTGCAACTTAGTGATGAATTTATTGTATTGAAACCTGTTAATGATACAGTGCCTCATACCAATCCACTATCTTTCTTTAATCAAGTTTGTCAGTTAATAACTCAATCATCAAGAGAAATGCGAGTAGAAGAGATTACTCCTCATGATTTAGATCAATTGTATCAATGTAACCCGGATGAAACTACTATCATAAGGAAAGCAATGTAAGTTTCTAAAATCTACCATATATGTTTTTATTTAGACATCATGTTAGCGCTGCAGCCGCCGTAGGAAATCAGTCAAGTAAACGCCATTCAAATATTAGGAGAGCTTTGTCAAATGTATCATTTAATCTACAAACTTCGTTACAAAGATTTTCTTCTAAAGCAACTTTGAGTACTATTCACTAATACATGTATATCTAACCATATTTTAGTTGCTTGGCTTTGGAATATTTTCCAGAGTGTTGTTATGATATTTTTCTGATTGTCTTAACGAAATCTACCTACCTAACCTTATTCACTAATTCATTATTTATCTAATTATTCTTACCTTCAACCGAACACAAAAAATTATCTTAAGTATATTTGGTTTATTTATGAATAAAATTTTTAGAATGTATTATAAATTATTTTATTAATATTCAACATAAAATTATTAACATAATGTGGAGTATTACATCATTGGTTCATCACCAAGACCAGCAGATTTCTCTCTGGCTTTCAACATAGCTTCACCTATGGTTTTTCTCATTTCATTGTCACCGTTCTCGTACATCTCTCTCATCATATTCATGATACTTTCCTGAGGATTGGAATCGTCATAGTCTTTCTTAAGAGCGCTCTTCTTTTTATCATTTATTTTCAGAACGGAACTCCACTTTTCTTTTTTGGCTTTACTTAATGTAATCAAAACCATATCCGTTTTTTGTTTAAATGTACATTCTTCAGGAATAACTTTATCGAAAAGACCTTTGAGAATAAATTCATAATCACGGCCATTTATATCTTTAGCCTTAAAGAATAGTGAATCACTTCCAACATTCATCTCAAATGACTCGGCAGGTGCTTCTTTAGCCCCAGCAATCGTAACATAAAGTTTCAATTTCGCCTCGCTATCCTCATAAGCTAAAAATAAGGTAAAAAAAAGTTAAAGATCCGGCAAAACTCACAGTAATTTGTTATTTTGGTCAAGGAACGGCAAGACACTTTACCACCTGGTTGTTGTTCTTTTCCTTCATTTAATTTTGCATTCGACTGGAGGACAGCAAGTTCTTTATTTGATGATTCCAGGAGTTCTTTCAATTTTTCCTGTACAGTGCTATTTGATGTAAGGTCAATGAGACGTTTACATTCCTTGATTGTTGATTCAAGCTAAACAAAATACTTCATCGATTGGCATTCAAAAACCTACCTTGAGCAAATTGGTCATCGTGCAAAATTAAAATTTGACAATCTTTAAAAGCAAGGAATTTCTTTTTTTTGGTATAATGTCAATAAAAGTCGTTCTAAAAAACATATTTTTTTTTAATTCCTGCACCGTATATTATTTCAAAGCCGATAATAGAAGTACAAATATACAAAATGCTAATTAATCTGACAATGAGTTAGATTAAAACGATTAACAATCTAGAAATATAATTTAGTTTATAAATTACCGGTTTGTGGATATTAACATTCATTGTTAAAATTAATAACTCAATGAAATGAAATATTTAGAATTTGAATGATTTTTACAAGATTTTAATTGACAATACATACACTAGAGATTCTAGTATTTGTATGGATCTTGGTAATACCAATTTCATTTATAATTTGTTGCTTTTTGATTGGACAATGATATTTTGATATACAATAGAAATTGTTCATATTTAAAGATAAAGCAAAAAAAAATTAATACTTAGAAAGAATTTAAATTACCTTATCAAAAAGAATATTATTGTTAATATTACAATTAATTATTTGTTATTATAAAGATTATGTTGAAGTTTTTTAAAAAGTGAACTGTACATTGTAAAAATGGTTTATTTTGACGAAATATGATTATAAAATACTTTATTTTAAAGTTAAAAAATAAAAATATTTGTTGAAAAAAGTTTTAAATCAACATGCATTAAAAAATGTTTATTTGATTTAAATGTTTCAGATTTTTTTCCAAAACATACTATACTTTTGTATATATATTGATTCTTGTAAAACAAAATTCAATGTACATATTTAGTTACAGAAAAGCATGAACTTTTAAATATAAATTGTTATTGCAAATGAATTGTTTATTTGGTGTATTTTTATTAAATAAAAAGTATATTAATATACTATTTAATTTTGACATACACAGCTAATATCACGTTTATTTGAAATTGTCACATGCACTACAGTTTTAACAGTTTATTTTTTTATAGAAATCTAAATAACAATATCAAAGGTTTAAAATCCCCAATGTTATTATAAAAAAATACTTTCAAACATAAGTTTATTATTTTGTAATTTCATGGACAAACTTGTACTTTGAAATATTTCATGATTGTTATATAATACAGAAATTTAAGCAAATATGTGAGTTTATTTTTATTAATTTTTCCACATACTTTAAGTAAAATTTATTATTTTATAATTTAGCATCAAAGCAACAAAAATTTTAAAGTTCATCAATGTTCTTGTGATTAAAATATTTACAAACTAACGGTAAATAGAATGTTAAAATAAATAGAAAGTTAATATTAAAACAATATTTTTTTATATTTAAAGATCATTTTGATATTTGTTGCTGATAAATTTTTAGTTGACCATTTTTCTACCATAATAATCTAATCTTTTAAATTAGTGATATGATCAAATTGAATAACAACTAGGGTTGTATTTTTTAAAATCTTTTTGATTTAAAATGAAGAGGAAAACAATTAATATTTGAAATTTAATTAATATCATATATTATAGTTTTATTATGATTGTAAAAAAAACAATAACATAGTTGTTTTTAATGTTTATTTGCTGTTGACACACTATAAAATAGGAATAAAGATAAAAAATTGTGTAAACATTTATATTTGACAATATTGATATTTGACCGCGCAAATAGAATATAGAAGGAAAAGGTGGAATAGTGTATCTTTCTCGGCCTTTTATATGTGGTCTAGAATCAATAGATTTATTCTAGTCCCAGATTTACTCAAAAATGCTAGATTTTGGAACGTTGATTGCCTTTAATCAATCTGAATTGGACACAATAAAAAGTCTTTCATCATTCAGCTTTCCTGTCTTTCATAAATATCGTACCGAAAATGATGTTGGACAATTAGAAGTATTATTTAAAGTAAGAAACACATTTATTAATATTAAATATTAATTTTCAAACAATTTTTTAAAAATTATTTAGGCATACCATTATCTTAACAAATGTTATAGTATTCTAAGTAATGATCCAAAATTTGATCAAACAAAGTTATTTAATCTGGAAATGAAATTAGCTCATTTATGTTTAGTTGGTGGAGATGAAGTAAGATCGTTGTCAATTTATCAAACATTATTGAATAAAAATGAAACTTTATTTTCAAAATCATTTGGAGCTTTTTTTGGTTTAGGAATAACCTATTTTCAGTTGAAACAATTTAAATTGTAAGTCGTAGGTTTTTTACTATATCTTTGAGTTGGTAGTTATAAATGTGTTGGGTTGGTTGTCCGGCATACAATATAACAGTGTGGCCATCTTAATGTATTATTGAGATGATTGACCTCTATTACACATAGTGCCGTTAATAGAGTTTGTTCAATCTATATTTGATTCAAATGTAACATGATTAATCGAGAGAATTTTAAATAAATTTTTTTCTTTTAAATACTGTGACAAAAAAAGCGTTCTATTTTTTAATATGTCTCATGAGTTTCACCTTTTTTGAAGAAAATTTAGAAAAGAATTTTTATTTCAAAGTGAAGATTTATTAATAATCTTTAATCTTTGTGTTATTTATGTCTAAAATTATTTTTGTTATCTTATCAAATTATTATAATTTATATCTTTGGAAAATTTTCTTTTTTTTGCGCATTAGATAATTATTTTTTGTTCTGTTTACTAAACAAAGCAAAAATAAAATTACCTGTTGTTGGTAATGAACACTATTTTAATTATTTTTTTTTAGTGCCAGTGAAGCATTCCTCAAACATTTATTTATCTTTGAAGACGAAGCTGTGTCTGTTAATGCACATTGCTATCTTGGTCTTATTTATCAATTACAATTTGACTTTAATAAAGCAGTAAAACATTTTACGATAGCACAAAATTTTTCAAAAGAAGGTTACGTTTTATCCAAAGAAGAGATCCGTTTTAGTATTGCACATTGTTACGAGTGTGCTGGGGATTCCGAAAGGGCACGACGAGAATATAAAAATATATTGGATGAGTTACCTAATAACATTCCCAGTACTGTTCAAGCTGCAATCTACAGACAACTTGGATGGTTAAATTTTAAAGCTGGCAAAATAAAAGAAGCTAGTGAATTGTTAGAAAAAAGCCAAATAATAAATCCTAATTGTGGTAGAACAGCATATTTTTTGGGACGTCTTAATAGTGAAGCTAAAGATAAAGCACATTTCGCTTTCACTCAATATAGACAATCATTTGATAAAGGTGAAAGTGAAGCTGATACTTGGTGCTCTATTGGTGTTTTATATCGCCAGCAAGAACAAACTGTAGATGCTTTACAAGCTTTTACTTCATCTTTACGTTTAGATCCTAAACATAGTATTACCTGGTATAACTTAGGTGACCTGTATGAAAAACATTTGAATTTTCACGACGCTTTAGAGTGCTACAAAACTGCCGTTGGGTTTGATTTTAAGGAGAAAGAAAAAGTTAAAAAACGTATAGCTGTTCTTGAGAAAGAATTACAATTTGTTTCTCCAGAACAATTAGCAC
This sequence comes from Strongyloides papillosus, assembly GCA_005656395.1. Lineage (NCBI taxonomy): Eukaryota > Metazoa > Nematoda > Chromadorea > Rhabditida > Strongyloididae > Strongyloides > Strongyloides papillosus. The sequence continues at coordinate 664,142 of SRSI01000074.1, forward strand.
AAAATAGTGCTCAATTAATTAAACCTCCACCATTAAAAGAGGCTATGCAATTAACTTTACCTACTGAAATTAGACATACAATTCAAAAAGCTATTAATAAAAGGATAACTACACATTTTGAAGGAGGAATATTGTGGACATCACCAGAATTATTACTTTATACAATGAAACGTGCTGGCCACAATATACAATTACCTAATGATATACGTATTAGTGAAAACTTAAAACATATTTTAAGTTATAATAAAGATCTCCTGGAAACCAGTGAATTACAAGCTTTAAGACTTATTGAGGAAGCATTTCCAAAATATAGAAAAAATAATATATATAATTATGGTCTTTCACAAATAAAATGTAGTGAAATATCAAACGATTTTAAAGACATTAAGACAGAGTACGTAGATGAGTCAAGTAATGTTGGTAATATTAAAAATGATACGGAAACAAACAATGAATCAGATGTTAAAATGGAACCTTTAGAATATATATTACAAAAAGATCAAGATTGTAATGTTTCATCAACACAAGATGAGTTTCCTTCCTATTTCTCTCTTTTATCTGGTGTTTCTATACCTTTATCTAGTACATCAGATGAAGTAATTAAAGCTGCCAGTCTTAGGTCAACAAATCTTTCTGAATATGTGCCAATTTATAAGGAAAATGAAATGGTTAAATTATTTGAAATTCCTAGTGAAGAATTATCTAGTAGTCAACTTACACCTCCAACACCATTACTTCAAGTTGAAACAGTAAGAGAGGCACATTCTATAGAATTACAAAACTTTTGTTATAATGCGTCACCAATAACATGTATAAGAGGACTTACCTCAACTCTAAAAATAGATCTCGGATTATTTTCAACAAAAACGTTATTAGAAACAGTCCCTAATCATGATGTAGAAGTACGAACACAATATAAATTTCCTTATGATGTTAATACAAATCATGCTGGCGAAAAATCATGGGAGTATTATTCTAAGAGAAGTTTTACCAATGTAATGTCTTATGCTAAATACCAAGCTGAGTCATTTAAAAAATCAATGAAAGAAGAAACAGAAAAATTGAAGAATATTCCATCTGGAAAATACAATAATCAAGGTAATAATGATAATGAACACAGTGGACCACAACCAACTAAAAGAAAAAAAACATCAATGTCGAAGGAACCACATCAGGAGGTAAAACCATCAAATATTCCAATGAAGACAATCAAATTTGGAACTAATGTTGATTTATCAGACCCTAAAGTATTTAGTAATCAACTTAAAGAACTTGGAAAATTACCTGCATTTTGTAGATTAGAAGCTTCCTGTAATGCACTTACTCATATTGATCATATTATATTTGGTATGAATACTGTTCAATTATATATGAAAGTACCTGGAGCTAGAACGCCAGCACATCAGGAGAATAATAATTTTGCCAGTATTAATATAAATACTGGACCAGGTGAATGTGTCTGGTATGGCGTAGCTTATGAATATTTTCCAAAAGTTGAAAGAATGTGTAGAAAGAGAGGTGTTGATTTTCTTAAAGGAAGTTGGTGGCCTGCTATAGATGACCTTCTTGAGGCAAAAGTTCCTGTTTATAAATTTATACAAAAAGCAGGTGACCTTGTATTTGTTAATTGTGGTTGTATTCATTGGGTTGAGTCTACTGGTTGGTGTAATAATATTGCATGGAATGTTGGACCAATGACGAGTTTCCAAATGAAAACTGCCTTCTTTTCACATGAATGGAATCGTTTAAATGGTTTTAAAAGTTTAGTACCATTACAACATATGTGTTGGCAATTTGCAAAAAACGTACGATTTACAAATAGTAAACTTTATAAAATGATAAGGACAGTTTTGATAAAGTCTATCTCTTATCAAAAAATGCTTCTTGATTATCTTGGAACATTAAGTAAGATACCAAAAAGTCAACCACGTGATAAAAATGAAATAACACATTATTGTAGTTTGTGTGAAATTGAAGTTTTTAATATATTATTTGTTAAAGAAAATCAAGGTGGTGTATACAATGTTTTTTGTGCAAATTGTTCAAGAAAATCAAACCAACAATTTGATGAATTTATTGTTCTTCAACAAACACCTTTAGAAACATTATGTGAAATTTTTGATCTTTTTCAATTATATCCCACAAAACATCCTTTAATTTGTTAATAATAAATTGTCTTTTCAGAAAATTTTATCTTATTCTAATAAATAAATGATAAAAATGTTATATTTTCCACATTTTTTGACAAACATTATTTTATAGTTTAAAAATATTATCAAAATAACCTTGTCACTAATATATTAATCAAAATGAGTGATTTGATACGCCTCATGTTTTGAAAGTATTATTTAAAATATTTAACAATTTTATTTTACTATTTTTATAAATAAAATGTTATCCAAAAGTTTGATTGCAATTATATTTTTTGTTTTGATTGGTACAATCTATAGTGCTGGTATAATTGGAATCCTCCAATCAACTGGGGCAAAAGGGAAATTAACATGTAAAGGAAAACCTGCTTCTGGAGTACTTGTAAAGTTATATGATGAGGACGATAGTATGTTATTTTAATTATTATCTAAAATTTTACAAATATTTTGCATTTTTTAGCTGATTTTGATGATTTAATTGATAAAGGCTACACTGACGCCAATGGAGAATTTTTTTTACAAGGATCTCATAAAGAGTTAACTCCAATTGATCCAAAGATTAATATTTATCACAAGTGAGTGGTATTAAAAAAACTAAATAGTTTTTATTTTAGGTGTAATGACTGGTGGTTTATTCCATTTTGTAAAAAAAAGTTTACAATAAAAATACCAAATGATTACATTACACAGGGAGATAACCCAAAAAATATTTATGCTGCTGGAACACTTGAATTATCGGGAGATTTTCCAGGACAATCAAGAGATTGTTTTCATTAAAATTTTTACGTAATCAAACCAAGGATTATTTAAACCATTATAAATATATAAAATCATTGTTAAAGAATAAAAATGTTACAATGCTACTTCTTTGATCATATTAATCACTTTTAAGTATTTGATTACTCATAGCGCTAATAATGAGTCATATGTGAAAAATATTTACAATGATTGTTATAAAAGATATTTATTTTTAAAATTGATAAATTGATCTTCTGATGTAACAGTTGGTTATGTTAAAGATGTGGTATTGAGATGTGAAAAGAAAAATATAAAATAATTATACGTATTGTTCTGCCAAAATGTGTAAATCTTTTATTTTCTTATTATTTTTATTCTATTGTTTTTTAAATCTTTCCAATTCCGTTAGTTTAGGAGGAATAAATCAGAGTGTTGGTGTTAAAGGACGATTGTTGTGTAATGGAGTTCCAGCAGAAGATGTTCTCGTAAAATTATGGGAAAATGATCACTTTAATTTCGACGATTTGATGGCACAAAGTACATCAAATAAAGAAGGATTTTTTAGACTCCATGGTTCAAATACAGAATATTCATCAATTAATCCTCGTATAACTGTTTATCATTATTGTAATAGTCCATCTGCAATTTGTGCTAGAAAATTTTCTATAATTGTTCCAAATAATTATATTTTTAAAGGAGAATTTGCTGAAGATTTTTATGACGCTGGTGATATTCATTTAGATGAGAAAAAAAAAGGAGAAGTCAAAGATTGTTTCTTTTAACTTTTATAAAATTGATTTTTTTTGTTTTTAATAATCAAATTTATTATAATATTATTTAATGTTTTATAATAAATTAGCCTTTTAATTTGTTTGAACTATGAAACATTGCAGCTATATAAAATAATAATAGCTAATTCGTTGGATAAAAAAATCAAATTAACAAACAAAAGAGGTAATATATATGTAATATTTCATTCAAAATTAATATAATTGTTTTAAAAGTACTTATTAAAATTTTAAAATAAAAAATTTAGCTACATATTTTTTTTATAATTTTATTGAATTAATATTTTATATTTTTTATTTAAAGAATCATATTAATGAAAGTGTTATTTATTATTTTATTCTTTCAACGTTTGTGTTTCTAACATCAACGTTAGAATTATTAGTATTTAGTTATCACTTCATGATAGTTAGACAATACGTTAGTGTTAATGGAACATTGTTATGTATGAATAAAACGGCTGAAAATATAACTGTGGAATTATATGATTTGGATATATTTTCTTTTAATGATTTTTTTAGCAAGAGTAAAAACTAATTCAAATGGATATTTTAAGATAAATGGAAGTGAAACTGAATGGATGCCAATTGATCTAGAGTTGAGAATTTATAATTCATGTAATGTAACAGAACGATATCCTAATAAATGGATTATTATTAAAAGACGAATACCAAAAAATTATATATATTATTCACCTGATAATGAAACAACTTACGATATAGGAACCATTGATTTAGCCGATTATACCATAAATAGTTTAATAAAATGTAAAGGTTGATATAAAATTTAAAAGTGATTTGAAAATTTAAAAATTATTTATTCGGTAACGTAAAATTGTTTGTGATAAGTATTTAAAATAAACAAAACATTGAATAGATTAATTTAAATTATGCTTTTTTTTAGGTTTCTGACAAATTTATTATGTTATCTTGATTTTTTAAATTGATTCTGTTGTATTAATTAAAACAAATTTCATAAAAAGGAATAATTTAGAATTTTGGCGTTTAAAGGCAATTATTGAATAATAAAGTTTGAATCAAGAGTCTTTATAAAATTCTTATAAAACAATCATTTTAATTTTGATGGTATTAAGGCACAAAGTGTACCATAAAAAGATCTTTGCAAATAATATATTTATAAGTTACAATATAAAATATTCTTAAATAAGTCCACTATTAACGATACCTCATTATCGTCGCAATCTAAAAGTATTTTGTTCAAGAAAATTTTTTTTATTGTTCTAATGAATCTTACTTCTTAAAGAAAATTTGCAGAAGATTTATATGATGATGGTGGTATTGAATTAAAAAATAGTTGAAATGTCAAAAATTGTTTCTTTTATAAAATTGACTTTTTGTTTTAAATAATTAAATTTATTATAATCTTATTTAATGTTTTATAATAAGTAAGCCTTTTAATTTTATCATGAGGCTTTATTGTTATTCACATTAAAAATAAAAGCTGTGTGATTCATGTGGTATAAAAATCAATTTGGTAAAGAGGTGAACTATTACTATATAATATATATTCACTACAAAATTAACAAAATTAGCTGCATTGTACCTTTATAGTATTATTATTGAAAATTAACCTAAAAATGATATCATACTTTTTTGACATGCATTTTGATAAGAGTCTTTTTCATTATCGTAGTTTTTTCAACACCCATATTTTGTAACCATTTGTTTATAATACAACAATTTGTTAGTATTGAAGAAAAAATATTATGCGATTCTCCTTATACTCCTGATATCAAAGTAGAATATTAAATGATTTAGATGTATTTTCTGCTCATGATGTGTCAAATAAAAGAAAAACTAATTCAGGTGGATATTTTTTTTATTAGCAGTAAAAAAGAATGGATTAAAATATAACCAGAAGTTAAGATTCACAATACATTAATTCAACAGATCTACCTTATAAAAAAGATTATTAAAATAAGGATTCCTAGCTCTTATGTAACTTATAGGCGTTTACCAAATATGACTTTTAACACTGGAGCTATAAACATAGCTGTCTATAGCATAAATATTTTGAAAAAACCTAGACCTTTGTTTAGAGTCTAATAATGCTTTTAAACATTAACAAATATTTATTTGAATGGGAATTTTGAATAAACAACTATATATTTATATGGTTAAATATAATTTTTGTCATTAATATTTCGAAATAAATAAACATATAATATATTAATTTAAAGATATTTTTAAGTTGTTTATAGTTAAACGATATATAATAAAAATCAAAATGTAAAAGAAATAAAAATCATTTTAATAAAATTGTGAATTATGTGTTACTTTCGGATTTTAATTATTTTTTCTATGATTTCATTAATTAATTCTGCTGGGTTTATTGGAAGATTACAATCAACAGGAGCCGTTGGCAGATTAACTTGCAATGGAAATCCATACAATCAAGCTCTGGTCAAACTTTTTGATGAAGATGATCGTATGTATAAAAAATAACATGTTTTTATTATATTTCTTTTCAGTTGATATCGATGATTTAATAGCAGATACTAAAAGTAATATGAGTGGGGAATTTACAGTACAAGGATCACATAGGGAAATAACATCTATTGATCCAAAAGTTGTAATATTTCATAATTGTAATGAAGTTATTGGAATTTGTTCAAGAAAAATAACTCTTAAAATTCCTGATAGTTATATAACATCAGGATCTACACCATCAAAAATTTATGATATTGGTACATTAGAATTGTCAGGGAAATTTGATGGAGAAGAAAGAGATTGTTTTCACTAAATTCGATATTATAAATAAACAAAAAAAATTTCCAAAACTCTATTACTTTCTTTTTATTGTGAAATAAAAAATTTTGAAAAAAGTTTACTACATTCATTTCGAAATGTTTGATCCATTAGACCATAGATTATTGGATTCCATATAACAAACATTTTAGAAGCAATAGCAGTAAACATTACAAAAATTGGATTCATTTGAGTATTGAATATCATATTAGACACAATTGATGCAAATGCATATGGTGTCCAGGAAATTACAAATGATCCAACGCAATAAAAAATAACTCTCGCACATTTTCGCTGTTGCTTATTATATGTAATATAGGATTGATAAAGTTCTTTTTCTTTAATAATATTTTTATTGTCACTTTTATCTATTTTACACAGATTTGTTGTTGTTGTTTTTGTTGTATTGCTATAAAATGAATGTGAATCTTGATAATAAAGAAATTTTTTATAAACATCAATTTTTCTTGTTTTTATCATACCTTTTGCTGTTGAAAATATTTTATAATTTGAAAATATAATTATTGATAATGGAGCAATATAACCATTAAAAAATAAATACATAATGTAGTGTCTTGTTGACTTTTCTTTTGAGAGGTAATCAAAAATACAATAATGAAGACTATCGTCTAAAACTTTATATTTTGACCAACCTAATAATGGTGGAGTTGTGGTAAGGAGTGTCCAAACAAAGGCTCCAAATGCAGCAAGAATTTTTATTCGCAATGATAACTTTATTGATAAAAAAGGGTGATTGATAGCAATATAACGTTCAAGAGATAAGACAGTTAATTGATGGATACCGCCAACACTTAAAGTTGAAATGGCATATGCATGAATTGTACAAACTAAAATAAATTAAAAAAAATCATATAATTCTTACTTGGATCACGCATTATTTTATGGTAGTAAGTATGATAACTGTTTAAAATGAAAAAAATGCTACCAAATGCATAAAGAACAGAAATTACAATAAGAAGAAAATATTTCTTTCTTAAATGAGCATTTCTAGCAAAAACAAAAGCAATAAGTCCATTTCCAATAGATCCAAATACAGTAATTAAAAACATCCAAAAACTTAAAGCAATTGATGCCAGACGCTGATTAGTTGTTTCTTCAGGTAAATAATCGATTTCGTCATTTTTAAAGTAGAAATAACCGTGAGAAGATGTGGTGTTGGAAATAACCATCTTCTATTTTTATCTTAAAGAATAGACAATGGTGGATTATTTTATAATAATGGTTTTTAAAATACTCCTGTAATTTAAAAAATTAATAGGACATTGATACAAGAGTAGTTTTTTTATTACTACTGATAAAATTTAATTAAATTATAAAATAATTTAAATCATCTAAAACTATTTTAACAAAGTTATTTAATTACAAAATTTAAAGTACTTAAAAGTTGAATTTTAATTTCCTTATTTAACTTTGCAAAATTCATTAGTTCAATTCCAAATAATGTCCTAATACGCTAGTAAAAATTTAAAAATATAATGCTAAAAGTTAATTGAAAAAAATTGGATAATTTAAGTTTTACTTATAAAAAGTTATTAAAAATTGCTTAACTTTTATTATTAAAAGGGATAATAAAAAATATATCGAAAATAACTTTTATTTTTTAAACAAACTATAAATAATTACATGTTAATGCTTTTTTGATATATAATTTGCATTTTTAATTAAATGTCAAAATATTTAGATATTTTTAGAAGAAAAATTTGAGAAACATTAATTAAAATTAATATTTATTTTTCAACCCACACAACATCACAAAAATATTATTCAAAAAATCTTGAAAAATGTACAACTATATAAACTTAGATTTTAGTTAACCCTTTTAAAGAATGCTTGATTAAAATGGCAACATTAATATTCCTTGCGCAAATGTCAACTTTAAAATCATATTAAGTTATATCAGAAGATATGATCTAAAATTAATTTAAAATTGTATTACTTTTAAATTTTTGCATTGCATGTACTTAGATAAACTTTTTATTTTATTATTCATTTATATAAAAATTATTTATTCATTCCTGTTAGAAATGATGGACTATGTTGAAATGATGGAATTTTTAATGTACATATTGACAAGACAAAGATAACAAAATTTAATAACATCTCTATAAGGAAATATTAAATTTTTTCTTAATTATGAGTTGAACGTATTAATTAATTTTTTAAAAATATTTGTTTAACAATGAATGTACAACCCTTCAATAAAAATAAATATTTTTTAATTACAATTATTCATAATCTTCTTTTTAAATTATGATTACAAATTCAATTAAATATATGTTGCATATGCTTTTAATAAAAAATCTAAAAATAAAGTTGAAATTTAATTATAGGGAATAGTTAAAAATAATAAATCCGGGTACTAATTAAAGGCCTTTCTTTTAAGATAAAGATGCGTGTAAATAGGAAACTTTAATTTTTTTAGTAAAATAACAATGTAAATAAGGCTTTTAAGATTAAAAATATTAAGTTGAAGAGAAAGTATTTATTCACAGAAAAATTTTCCAGAAATATCATTGCATGACATTTTTTCTTTTAAATTAATTTCAAAAAACGCCTTTTTTGTTAGGGAGAATTTTTTTCGCTATAAATAAAGTCACGTACTTTTAATTTAAACTTGATTTCTTAGGGTAAGCAACAATACAATAATATAATGGAGTACCATTATGTCTTGAGTAGTTTTTTATTTTAATCTAAAATGCTTAAAGTTAAACATATTATTGTTTATGTGCATTTTTTTGCAGAATTTTAATATTTAACTCCTCTCAGTTCCAAACTTAAATTTAATGTAACAGCGTAAATTCTAATTAAAATATTATTTTAAAACAACGAATATAGTAAAAAAATAATGGCAAAATTAAATTAAATATTTAAAATTTCAATAAAAATAAAATCTATTTATCGAATAAGAGCTAACAAATAAACATAGTTATATAATTTTCGTCAGTAGAAAATAAAGTTAATTGTGTTGTAAAAGTTGCATTTTTTTTACCATGATCTACTAAATATCATGAGAAAGTCTAAAGCATTTATATTATTTACGGTAGACTTTTGCAATCCTCAGCTTTATGATGTATATATAATAAAAAAGTTTTTCATTTCAATCATTAATTGTAAAATTTATTTTTTCTATAAAAATGTCTAGGAAAAAAATATTGCATGAATTGAATACTTATCATTCTAAAATTTAAAAAGTTGTTAGAATATTAATCACTTTACTACTACTTAAAATAACTACTGCACTTTGATATTATGTAACACCATATTGAATTTTAAGTAGTGTTATTTCGCCAACTCTTCTCTATCGGAATGAGTATAAAATCATTTCACTATCATTAGAATTGACTTAAGTTATATTTTTTAAATGTTTGAAACTAAAAGGGTTAGTAATACAGGACATTTTTGCATAAAGAATACAAATTCTTATCAACTAAAATGTTTCACTTGCATGATATTTTGTGTCTTCTGGTTTTAGTTTAAATTGTCACGCGTCTACAGAAATCCTTGGCACGCACTTTAAACTACCTGACATTTTTTCACAAATTTGTTTTCTGTGTTTGTCTACCGCAAAATTGAAATATGATTAAAACAGAGGCTTTAAGTATCATATAAATAATATATCATATATAAAAGATTTTAAAAAGTAGTTTTCTAAATAAACAAAAAAATTACTACCCATTATGCAATAAACTTTTCGCAATCCTTAAAATTGCTAATTGAATTATTATAAAATATTTATATAATAAAATTATTCAATTTATATGAAAAAATGAAAATGTTAATTGAATTTACATCAAAATAGTATTATATCATAAAAAATTAATCTTAAAAGTGAATTAAAGTGAAATCGATACATTTTATTCTAACCAATACTTGAATCGAGTTGTTAATATTTTTCCGCATTCATTTAAAAACGTTTCATCCATAAAACCATAGATAATCGGATTCCATATAACAAACATTTTAGCAGCAATTGCTGTAAGTAAAACAAATGTTGAGTTTAGTTTAAAATTAAAAATTATATTCCATACAATTGAAGTAAATGCATAAGGTGTCCATGATATTATAAATGAACCAACACAATAGAAGATTACTGTAGCACATTTTCGCTGTTGTCTATCATACACAAGAAGAGAATTTTGAAATTCACTATCATTTAATCCAGATGTTTCACATATTTTTGCTAGTTCTTGTAAATTTGAATCTGGTTCAGTTTCACTAAAATATGTTGATGTTGAAGTGAGTGAGCGGAGACGTTTATGATAGACGTCAGTTTTTCTTGAAGTGACAACACCTTTCGTAGTTAAAAATATTTTATAATTTGAAAATCCGATGATTGCCAAGGGTATAATATATCCATTGAAAAATAAGTACATTATATATTCTTGTGTCGATCTTTCATTTGATAGGTAATCGAAAACACAATAATGAAGACTATCATCTAAAACTTTATATTTTGACCAACCAAATAATGGTGGAGTTGTGGTAAGAAGTGTCCAAATGAAGGCTAAAGATGCAAAAAGAATTTTTGTTCGTAATGGCAACTTCATCAGTATAAAAGGATGATTGACGCCAACGTAACGTTCAAAGGACAAAACAGATAATTGATGGATACCACCAACGCTTAAAGTTGAAATGGCATATGCATGAATTGTACAGACTAAAATATTCTTTAAAGTTTTTTAATAAAAATAACTTACTTGGATCTTTCATTACTTCATGACGATATAAATGGTAAATATCTAAGGTAAAAAAAAGACTACCACAAGCATAAAGACTTGATATAACAATGAGAAGAAAATATTTTTTTCTTAAGTGACCATCTCTTGAAAAAGCAATAACAATTAATCCATTTCCAAAAAATCCAACAGTTACAATTATCATCATACAAAAACTCAAAAATATCGTACCACTTGCAGTATCTTTAAATTCAGTTGACGTAACAGTAGTTGTAGATATTAAAGAATCATTGTAATATATATCACTAAGACCTAAAGACATTTTCCTACTGAAAAATGGTTAATTTAAATTTTTTTAAAAATGCTTTATATTATTCTGTAACTAATTTATCTTTCTTATATAATAATATAGGTGGATCCATAAAATTATTTTGTTAATACATATTTATTTTAATAATTATTTTTTAGAATATTAATTACATCGAAGTAAAAAGAATCCGATTATATAGAGATAATATAACAATAAATCTATATAAATACTGTTAAAGATAAATTCAAGACATTATATTTTAATAATTTTTTTTCCTATTTATTCTTGCTAACGTCATTTAATGCTTGATACAAAATATTATTTCTAAATTTAATTTTTTAATGGAAGGCTTTGAAATTATAAAAGTATTTCTTTAAAAGCTTTTGAAGATTTCTGTTATGCAGTTATAATTTTTATTATTGCAAAAAGGTGTATTTTTTAAAGGTTAATTGAGAAGAAAATTCAGTTTAACGATATAGACTTAAAATATTGTCATTTAAACATTCTTTTTATAAATATAAGGTGATACATCAAAATTACTTTGCAATGAATAGTTATTTGATTTAAAAACAACACATTATTTCAAATTTAAATGGCAAAATTATCCAAAAATATTGATCAACTAATTGCAAAAATTTATACTAAGTATTTTTTATGCAATCTAAGTATAAGATATATGAATTGATAATCTTATAGTCAAAAATTATATTATTTCAAACAACACAATAAATCACACTTTCTAAAAAGAATTACAAATTGTTATATTTGAAGATATTCGTAAATACTTGTAAAATTAAACGGCATTTTTTGTTATTACAGTTGCTATATAATTACAAAAAGTTGTGGTAAATTTAGCAATATATTATATATTTGACTGTTACTATTAACGTGGTCATGGAAGAGTACTTTTATGATAAGATACAGCAGAAAAATATTTTATGAATAGATAAAAAATATTACCATTCCATACACATAATTAAAACATAATTTTTGTTATTAAAAATAACTTTTGAAATTTCCATTTATAAAGTAAATAAGATAAATATATAAATTTCTCATTTATTTTTACATTATAAGGGCTAAGGCTACTGATGATGTTGTTAAATCAAGTGTTGTAGATGTCTCATTTGTTATTCTTATTACATCATTAGTTTGATATTTAATATTATCTATAATAACAATTCCGCATAGTATGTAAATAAGTAATTCTTTTTGTAAATTACATTTTATGGTATGTGAACCATTACCATATAGTTTAACACTACTTTTATACATAGGTTCACCATAAACAATTATTTCCTCACCATTCTCCAACTCATTTTTATGTTTTTTAATTAATTGGAAAATATTTTTTGGCTCTTCAATATCCTGAGGAACGGGATCATACTTTGGTTTACATATGAAAGATTTCGCACCTATTTTCATATTCTTTTTCTCATCTGATTCCATAAATTCCTTAATAAGTGGTGGTAAATCTTTAACAACATCTTTGAGATGAAACCATCTTTCAAAAAGAATAGTATTACAATTTTCTGTTGTAAAGTATCGAACACAATCAAATTCTTTCTCTGATCGTTCTCTTTCAATAACTAATCCTAAAGTGTTTTCAAATCTTTGTGGTGAATGTTCCATTCTTCCTGGTAACATAAAAATATAACCCTCAGGGATAATTAAATCATATGGTTTTCCATGAATAATAAGTTTTAGGAGCATATCACCTTTTAATTGATAAAAAAACTTTAACAATAAATAAAAAGAAATATAAGCAAACTTACTTCTTCACCTTCTTCAAGATGGTAATCTTTTCTTTGATTAGGTCCACCAACAAAAAAAACTTTTAATTGTTTATCAAACATACATTTATTACAAACAGGTGGATGAAAATCTTTTTTATTTTCAGCACACCATTCCTCAACATTAGCATGACTTATAATCATACTTCAAAATAAAATTTGTAATAATGAACATCTTCAATATGGTTAGTTACATTATAAAGGTATATTTTGATTGATTACTTTGATAATTAGATAACCTTGTTATTATTTCAACGTAATTTCATTTACTTTCTATTAATGGTAATCTTTTATACCTTATATAATAAATCATTTTCAAGAAATCAAGTTCTTTAAACAAAATTATCGATGGTTTTAATTGTGCATAATGTTTAGATATTAATTTTTATTATATCTTAAAAATATGACATTAATAACAAAAAAATACTTTTATAAGTAGAGATATAAATATCAGATTTAGTAAGTCATTTCTACTAATACTTTATAACTTTAATTTTTTATTTATCTGTTGTAAAAAGTATTTATTCTCCTTAAACGAGGATAATATACTAAAAATCATAACAAAAATGGAAAACAAAATTTTATTTAATTAATAAAAAAAAGAATAGATTTGCATAAGATAATTCTTTTTTCCTTTACTTAAATAAAAATATACAAATGGATTTTAAAAATAATAAAAACTTTCTAATATGTTAATGTAACACATTTTCTTATACAAATTTAATTAAGTTATCAAATTATTTCATGTAATCATGGAACTGGAAATAAGATTCTTTTTTTCACATTAAATAAAAGCATATTTTACTCAATATTCTTTTATATGATAATGTAATGAAAGTAAATTATCTCTTCTTAAGTTTGTTGTAATATATTAGATGTGCTTAGAGAGTAGACATAAAAATATGAATTATGCCAACATAGTTTATTTAAAAATTTTATTATTTTAAACATTTAAATGATGAAATCTATAATATATTATTATTATAAAAAGTTTTATTATAGATAAATTAATATATTATTAGTATAAAATAAATATTTATCTAATATAAAATGATTAATCCAAATTACTATAAAATATTTAGTTATAAATTTTTAACTCTAATTTTATTATACTCAATTATTGTTGATTGTACAAAGAAACGATTAGAAGAACAGGAAGTAATTTCACATATTTTAAAAGATTATGATTCAAGAGTACGACCTCGAGGAACAAACAATAGTTGGCCAGGTTAATAGCAAATATATTAATAAATTTAAAAAAAATTAATTTATAGATACTGGTGGACCAGTAGAAGTTTCTGTTAACATTTATTTAAGATCAATATCAAAGATTGATGATGTTAATATGGAATATTCAACACAGTTTACCTTTCGTGAACAATGGAAAGACGAAAGATTGGCATATGAAAGATTAGCTAATGAAAATACACAAATACCACCATTTTTAATATTAATTAACGATGAAGATAGTGAGGAAAGTCAAAGTATCTGGACTCCGGATTCATTTTTTAATGAAAAGGAAGCAAGAAGACATCTTGTTGATAAGCCTAATGTATTAATGCGTATTTATCCAAATGGCGAAATCTTATATAGTGTGAGACTAAGTATGGTTTTTAGTTGCTTAATGAAACTTCATAATTATCCTGTAGATAAACAAGTATGTTACCTTGATATTGCTAGTTGTAAGTTTTTATTTTTTTATTATGGTAATTTATATATAATTTTTAGATGCATATACAACAGATGATATAAAATATGAATGGAAAGCTACGAATCCTATTCAAAAAAAAGCTGGATTAGAAAAAAGTTTACCATCTTTCGAATTATATGATATTCAGACTGATTATTGTACATCTAAGACTAATACAGGTAAATACCTTTTAATAATACATATATTGACTTAAAAAAACAATTTTTTAGGAGAATATTCATGTCTACGTACAAAGTTGTTGCTGCGAAGAGAATATAGTTATTATTTAATTCAACTTTACATTCCATGTTGTATGATTGTTGTTGTATCATGGGTTAGCTTTTGGTTAGACAAAGTAAGAAAATTTTATTTGTTTTTTTATTATTTTTTTATTTAAAGGATTGTGTTCCAGCAAGAATATTTTTAGGAGCAACAACATTTCTTACAATGACAACTCAAGCATCAGGTGCCAATGCTAAACTTCCTCCTGTTTCCTATATAAAAGCTGTTGATATTTGGATTGGTGTTTGCTTATTCTTTATTTTCGGTGCGTTATTAGAATATGCTTTAGTTAATTATTATGCACGACTTGAAATTATGAGAAAAGAAAAAGCTAAAAGAAGGCCTTTAATAAAGAATAATGAGAATATTTTGGTTGAGGATAATAAAATTTATAAATTTCCTTGTACACAATCTGATATAGAAAATATAAACAATTTGAATCAGTTTAATGGTCATTATGAAGCTAATTTAGATAACATGACATTTAATTTTATAGATAAATTGCAAAATACTCCAAGTTTAAATCTTGATTTAGCTATCATATCAACAGAAAGTTATTTTTCAAAGTTTACTAAAAAGGTGAAAGCAGCAAAAGTAATATTTATAAATTCAGATGTATCAAAAAAAGTTGATCTTATATCTCGGATTGCATTTCCTTTTTTCTTTATATGCTTCATAGGTAATTTATTAATTATAGTATTTATATTATTTTTTAGTTATTTATTATGAAATTTATTTTACTCAAAATGCAGTAAACAAACATTAATAACAAAAAATGAATAATAATATTTTATTAAATAATATCATTAAATTAAAACGGTTATATAAATATTTTTGAATGATGTCATCAGATAGACTGATAGCTATATCAAACAAGGTTCTCTTGAACTTTACCATTAAAAGGTATTACTATAATACTTTAATCTTTGTTCATAATTTGGAGGAAATATATTAAATTACTTCCTACAATTATCTGATTTTATCAAACTTTTTTAAATGATAATGATTTTTATCTTTGTAGATCAACTAAAAGGAATTAAGAATTTGTTTAAAACATTAATCTAAATTAATATCGATTACTTATCCTTTGTAATATCATTTTAAACTTTTTTATAACTTTATATGAGTCAAAATATTTACTTTTAATTTCATAAGAACAATATTTCAATGTATACGGTTTTTAATTACTCTCAATTAACGATAATATTTTTCAAGTATATATCAATTGTAAAATTTATTAAACAAAAATTATTTTTTAATTTATTAAAGAATAATTAAAAGTAAGCTTTTAAATATCACTTTTATTTATAATATCTAGTTAAACTTTTTTATTTTACATATATATTTTACCTTGATAATTTTTAACTATAATTTGTTATATTATAGTAAATCGAAATTTTTTTTATAAAATTTACACTAATCTTGATATTTAACAGTAAATTGCTTTGCTACATATTGTAAATGATATTATAGAATATGAATGATAAATACTTCAATTTTATAATTAATAAAAAGCTTAGTAATTTTTAATCCGAGACGGATTACCTATTTTATTTATTAACAACAGTAAAAATAGTATTTAAAAGAGTAATTTTTTGATAAACTTTTAAAAATTTATTGTTTTTAAAATATTATATATTAATGAAGGTATTAATATTATTTGTTATTCTCTTCAATTGTTACAATATATTTGGTCAAGAAAACAATGTTGAACTTGATGGTTTAAATTTAGGCGATGTGATACCTACTTTCTTAGTAAACGGAACTGAAGATGCTAAGAATGAATATAAAAATATAATCAATTCTCATACATTTACTATTAATGATATCAAACAAAAAATACAAGATTTAGTTGATACTCAAGATGATGACATTAAGGTAAATTAAATGTTACATCATATTAAAAATTATATTTACAGAATGCCTACAATGAGGTGAAAATTAAAGGAGAAGAAATGGAAGAAGAATTTAAAGCAAATATGACAGCAGCTGCAGCTAATTTACCAGAAGATGCAAAGCCATTTTTCGAAAAAATCCAACAAGTTGTGGAAAATGGAGATCTTTCTTTAAGTGGTATTCAGTCAGAAATAGCAAATATAGCTTCTGAAATTCCAAATAATGACATTAAAAATGAAATAGCTAAAGTTTTCCCAATTCACATTGTTAGTCAAACACCACTTCCAAATAACAATCGATAATGAATTTTGAAAAATGTTATATTAAATAAAAATATTTTTAAACTTTTTTAATGACATTTTGTTTTTTTTCCTGTTTCACGTAAATTTATTGTAAGTCAATAAATATCTTCAAAAAGTACTTTTTAATCTATAATATTTTGAGAATTTTTAAAATATTTTTATTACTTCATTTAAAATAAATAGTCCTAATGTTTACAGTGAATAAAATAATAATAAAAATTACTGGATGCAGTATCACCAGTTATTCGCAAAATCAGACATAACATTACTTGGAATACATTTGTTAATATCGCTATATATTGGGTTAACATTTTTTATAATTTTCTTATCATCAATATTTTGGCGAATTTTTGAACATAAATCGCAAATTCCATTGATTAAATCATAATCACTTTCTTGTATCACTGTTATGTTCTCTTTTCTGTGTTCAAAATATTTTAGATATTCTGATGGATTATTTATTAAATAGTGTAAATAATTTGCCATTTGTTTGCTCGTTTTAAAATCATCAACAGCTATAAATGATGAATTGGGAATACCAACGTCTGTGTAAATATTTCTTTTCATAACAATAGGAATTGAATCAAAAGTAAATCTTTTCCAATACTTTTCAGTAATATAATTGTTACATATAGCATTTTCTAAGGCAAAATAAAAATAATAATTATTAATAAAATTTTCTTCACATTTATAATCAGAAGCATTACACGTATTATTAGAGATAGGATTGATATGACAATTACCATAAATATTTACCTGAATATATTTTTCTAATTTTCTGATAACTAATTCACGAGCTGAATTTGTATAACAATTTGATATATATCCTACAATTCCTTTATATAATTTCTTAGGAATTATTGCATCATAAGTATAGTTTAACCTTTTATGATTACCGTCACTTTTTATCCATTTGGTTCCATATTCAAATTTAACATCCGATTTATTATTATAAGACATAATCCAATTGAAATAATTATCTGGAGAAAATCTATAAATTGTGGAAAATGGTGCTTCTAATGCAAAATATACAAATTTTTGTGAAGGGAAAGCTCTAGTAGGAAGATCATCTTTTTCTATATCAGCAAAATGAAATACAACTCCATCAGAGGTTGAAAATAATTTCTTATCTCTTGTAAATTCACAATTTATAGGTTCACATTTATTAAACATTTTTACCTCTTCAGTTAAAAAATATTTAGTATACATTAAAATTCTTTTTCTTTCCAATTTTGGTGTTACATCAAATTTTTTAATATATTCTTGAGTAAATAAATTATTATAAAATGAGATATATAATATTGTGCAAAATAATGTTGCAAATATAAGAACATAGTATAATGATTTTCTTGTATAAATAAGCATTTTGTTGTTGGTGACCAACCCTATAAAGAAACAAGATTAGTTTAATGATACTATAATTGTAATTATATAATTCAACATATTTATACTCTCTCATAGCTTCTATATTCAAACTTTATAAGAATACTAACAAATTTTACTAATTTACTACACACAAAAAATTAAAATAACAAATTTTGACAAATCTATCTAAAATGCAATAAAATGTTCCACCATTTTAAAAAATTGAATATTATTCAAATTTTAAAACGACACAAAATATTAGGTTGTCTAGTACATTTTGCCGTTTTTTTTACAAAAAATAAATATATTTGACTTTTTAAACTAATGTGATTTTTTTAATTTTGATATTTTTTATAGCATTATGCTCATTTTAGATCCCAACTTGTTTTTTATCTTTATTTTAAAAAATACGTTATTAAAAGTCAATTTTGTTTGAAGTTATTAATTTTTTAGTAAAAATCACTATTTTTAACAATTTTTCAACAACAACAAGTCTATAAATTTTTTTACGATAACAATGAAAAGTAATAATTATTTACTCACACAAAGAATTATCAAGTAAAAATATTATTTTAGTATTCGTTCTTATTCTTAATAAAAGTATGTAATAGTTTTTTTTTTACTATAAATAAAAATTCATATTATTTTATAAATTTTTATAAGTTTGATTTTTAAAGATTATCTTTAAAAAACATTATGAAAAAAATTAAGACTAGCAAACGTGAAAATTTCATAAAAATACAGTTTATAATGGTTCAAACTATTGGGAAATATAAAAAATGTACTGTAATATGTTAAAAATGTTTTTATAAAACTGTTTATAATTTTACATAGAACTAAATTCTAACCTTGTATTTTAAAATGTATTGTAGAAAACAACTCATGTTATAAAATAAAAATGTATACTAGGAAAATAGAAAGTAATTTTAATAATTTTTTAATTATTGTTTTAATTGTTCATATACGAAATAATTGCGATAAAATTAGACGCAAACCAGGAAAATTCAAATTTTTTTAGATGGGACAAATTTGTTACATTTTATGCAAACCTGTGTCCTTTTTATTTTTTGTTTGTATTGAAAGATTTCATATAAATTAAGATAAATTTGGAGTAAAAATTTTGCACTTTTTCATTTCAGTATGTCTACAATTAGAGTTGATAATTAATATGTAAAAAATAAATATACCATAGATTAAACTAATAAAAGAATGATAGGACATTTGTTTGTTTACTATAACGATAGTAAAAGTCCATAAGTTTTGATAACCTATGAGGCATAACAATCATTTTATATAAATCTTAGTAAATTGTCAAAATTTGTTACCATGTCTACGATTATTTTGAAATTTTAACACATGTAAATGATACAGTCATTTGTTAATAATCTATGGAACGTTTTTTAAAAAAAATTATTAAGTATTGAAATAAAAGAAGCGTAGAAGTTCCTTCACACAAAAAAGTAGGACACAGATTTGCATGAAATGTGGCAAATTTGTTCCACCTAATAAAATTTAAACTTTCTTGATTTGCGACTAATTTTACAATGATTATTGCGTACAAAAAAAATAAAACAATAAATAAAATAAGTTTCTATTTTTCTATTATATTATTGTTATTATAAAACCTTAGTTATTTTCTCGATACATTTTAGAATACAATATTCGAGTTTGACTTTATATAAAATTATGAATGTTTTTATAAAGACTATTTATTGACATATGACAGTATTTTGCTAATTTTAATAATTGTGTGAATTAATATAAATTAAATTTTTACTTAAAGTTACACTCATCTGACGATTCAACTTTCTTATACTGTTTTTCAAGAATTTTCAAAAAGTTAAACTTATTAAAAGTTTTAAAGCATTATGCGCCCTGTTCATAGCAAGAACAATATTTTAAATTCATAATAGTTTGTATGTTTAGTAGTTAGTGGTTTTCGTTATTATTGTAATGAATATTTTAAATGAAAAACTTATTTTCATTGGTAGAATGTTTGAAATAACGGCCGTTGTTAAAACATTATCAACTTTACATGAAATTGACTTCTAATAACGTACCTCATAATTGTATTTTAAAAAACAAAATGGATTCTAAAATAAGTAAAAATATTATTAAAGTTACTAAGATTAAATAAAAGTTAAATTACTTCAAAATATCAAAAGTATATAGTTTTGTAAAAAACGACCAAATTGATGTGACAACCTAAAATTTTGCGTCATTTGAAAAATTTTTGTTAACGCTTGATATTTTTAGAATTTTAATAAAATTTCATTTTTTTTTAATGGTGGGATATTTTTATTGCATTCTATGGAAAATTGTTCCTTTTATTTTCGTGTTTTGACTGTAAACTAATTAAATTTTTTTGATAAAATGCAAATAATAATTTACTCGAATAAATATCTCATCAAACAGTATTTTTAACATTTAAAGCAAAAATTTGCAAAGATATATAATTAATAAATACTGAAATTTATTTTTTAGAGGTTAATTTGTAACAAAAATTATCTTTAATACATTTATTATCACATTAATAGTGGTCGTATTGAAATGAAAAATACAAAAAATTTCTATAAAATATCATATTTTATAGGTAATCTTGATATATATTTCAATTTAAAAGTAGATCATATTAATTTTTGTACATTTAATACTATAGTATTACTCACTAATTTTCATTAACAATAGTAAAAACTTTTCCTTATATTGTTTTGTTTGCTATAACTAAAATAATAAATTTTAAAAATCAAGGCTTTTTTCTAAAGAAATTGTTGATAATCTTCCATATACCTTTCAAAAATTATAGAATGGAATTTTTCATCTTTTAAAATTTTTAACAAATAATAACTTTTATAGTGACTGAGTTAAATACATTATAGTATAAGATATTATATATTTTTTTAATTTTATTTTTATGGAATATAATGTAAATTCTATCTATTAAAAGGTTACTAGTTCGATCTTATTCTCAAAAATGTATCTAATATGTGGAATTTATTTTTAAACTATAAATTGAAAAATTAAAAAGTTATAAAAAAACTAATTGTTATCATTTTAACAATAAATTTACATGCAAACTAAACTTTATAATGAACGCATCATATGTTTCATAAAGATAGTTAAAATTATGATAATATCAAACTTTTTTTTTATCACTTTTATGTATTAAAATGCAAGCATCGTTATAACTCATTAGTATATATAATTCATATTATCATGATTATTTTAAATAGAAATTAAATAAAATATTGAATTCTATGTAAAAATTTAGCAATAAACAAATAATAAATTAGTATTTGATATAAACTATATATATTTATATATTTTAAACTTTTCCCATAGTTTTCTGATGTTGATTGAAATATATTATTATAGCATATTCTTTATTTGGAGAACAAACCATAATGATAAATTTTATAGTTATTTGCAAAAAAAGAAATATTTACTAATCTTATAAAACAATTGTTAAACTTTTTCTTATATAAAAAAATTATAAATTGAATTTAAATAGAAAATAAGATTAATATAAATAACATACGTTAAAGGTATAAACGAGCATAAACTTTTATGTACAATCATAAAGTATATCAATTGATAGATTGTGTATCATATTACTAATTTTATCAGTGAACAAATAGTGTAGTTCAGAATGTTCAAATTTTTAATATCATGTTATTAGTTTCCAAAGAAATCAAAATTATTTTGGGTAATAAAGATTGAATGTATCAATAAAAATAAAGAGAAAACTTTTAGAAGTTATGAATTAGATTTCATATTAACTATCTTGCTATTGTATTTTTAATTCTTTAAAACAAACTTTTGATACTATATCTATGAGTTTAGAAATGAATAAAAATAAACTCATATTTAAAAAAGACATTTTTGTATTTCACCTCTAATAAGATATTTATGTTGTATTATTTAAGAGTAAATTATGTAAAAAATTATTATGTTTCTTATGGAGCATAAGTATATTGTTTACAAAAGAGTTTTTAAATAAAGTTTTTATGAATTGAAATTTTTGATATGATTGATTACATTGTGTTAAGGTTAAATAATTTTTCTGTACAATAATATTTTGTTAAAAGCTGATAAAAATTTTCTTACTTTTTCAAATCGATTAAAATAGTTTAAGCAAAAATTGAGGATATAATTCTAAAAGCTAAAACAGGTGAAATTACTAATTCTATTTTCACATTAAAATTAGAGTTGTTGTTTATAAGAGATAAATTTATATAGTTGTGTATATGAGTGTTTGTATTATTTCACTTAAGAAGTTTTACATTCAATTTCTACAAAATTTGAAATTTTTACGGAAATTTTGAAAAAATTAAATTATCTATATTTTTACCCTAAAATTGTGGATTTTAACATTTTATTATAAAAATAAATCAAAGTTAAGTTTCAAAACTTATTATTGTTTTAAATATTCTATTTTTACAAAAAATTATATCTCAAATGATTAAAATGCACTTTATTTTTAAATTTCATTTTTTCGTCCAAGCTAGTAGAAACAATGAAAATATGTAGTTAATTTCTCTTCATAAACATGTATTTTTCCTTTCAATAATATGTTAAAAATTTAAAATGTAATAAATATGTTTATTCGTTAAATGTAAAATGGAAAACATTGTATATTAATATCTATTAAAAACTTTAAATCATTGAATTTTTTATTGAACCGATATCACTAATAACGTAGTGTCTTTGCCACATTTTTACTATCTTAATGAAATATTGTATATTTCAAAAAAGTTATATTAGCTGTACAAAATTTTTAATGATTGTTTATAAAATAAGTTCGTTCTTTTTTAATTTTTCGATATAACTAAAAACTAAGAATCGAAAATATAAAACAAAAATATTTTTAATACATAGATCAGACTTTAGTTAAGTTATTGCTATATAACCTATTTGAAAGTCATAAAAATGTGTTGATAATAATACAGTATTTTTTGACATTTTAATATTAATTGGTTAAACTTTCTATAAACAATATTAGAAATATTATAGTGAATTTTTAACAGATACATTTTATATAATATCAAACTTAATATTTTGTGATTACAAATTAGCTAAGATCTGTTATTTTTTATAAAACTAAAATACATCTAACCTTAAAAAATACAATTATATTACTATGAAAACATATATTAAAATTTTTGGAACAAAAAAAAAGATACCATAACATACAATCTAAAAATTTTAAGTGTGTGATTTTTTTAGATTCTATTTTAATATTTTTATAAAAGAAGAATTAGATACTTATTTTCTGAGAATAACTACTACGGTAATTTTTATATACAACAGAGTTATTATTAAAAAACATAAGTTCTTAAGCGAGAGAGTAAATATGATTTTCAAATTAGTGTATTTACTTTATGAAATATAAAGCTCGATTAGTTGGATTAATTAAATAAGTTCAATAATTTTTCACTATCAGAACATAAACTTTTCCACTCTACATCTATCTTTTAATATTAATTTTGTTCGTTTAAAAATAACATATTCATAATTTTTATATCACTCAAAAATATAGTTGAATTTCAAATTTTGATAAAATTCTTACTAATAGCAATTATAAAGCTACAGTATACAAGGTGTCTAAAAAGTCATTACCACATTTTGCTATAATGTAACTCTTCTTGTTAATGATATTTGTGATATTGTTTCCAATTTAAACATAACTCGTATTCTACAAAATATTTCCAAAATAATAGAAAACAACTAATTTTAACTACAGCTTTTAGAGATTATATTATGTCTTTTTTTAAAGATAATTTTGATTATTTTTAAACTTTAAAATAAACCAAATTTTTTACAAACGTTGTAGTCCTGGGAGCACCTAAAGGGGTCTACTGGATTCTTGAGTAATTATATAGAGCAGATAAGTTTACAAGTTTATTAAGGATAACTAAATATGAGGGGAAAAATATATAATGAATTAATGTATATTCTATATGTTTTATATTGTCTAAATTTATGTACTCCATTCTTGAATTCTTAGATAATGATTCAAGTCTCCCTGAACTATCAGATACATCCGTTTAATGTTGCAGAGCCTTCCATGTTAACAATGTAATGCTTGTTTAAAATATTAACATAATTTTTTTAAAAGCAGATGCAACTGTCAGTTATCAATGAAAAAAATCTCTTTAATTGTATTTATATAAGTCCACTACACTCGTTTAAAAACTAAAAGTGATCAAAATTTTCTTTTAAAAACCGAAATTATTTAATTCCTAATAGCTTTGTTAAAATTAATTATTTTATAATATTTTTAAAAAATTTAATAGAACAAGAGTAAGCTTTAAGTTAAATATAATATCATAAATAATTATCATTAACAGGAAAGGGTACCTTTTAACAAAACGTGATGATGACTTTATGGAACCCTGTACCTGATATTACTTCAAGATTGTAAGAATGGCAAAATAAACACAATTAAAATAACTATTATTTCCGTATATTTTTGTTATATTAAAACAAATAGAAGATAAATTAATTATTAAACTTTTATTAATTCGAAATCATAATAATATCGATAATATCAGATTGTTGATGTAATTAACCAACAAAACAAATTAATCTTTTGAACATTTTTATGGATTCATGTTTATATTAAATTCGCATGTTTCTACTTCATTATCATCTGGAACTTTTTTATCTTGTAGCTCATTTATTTCAGATGGAATAGCAAAAATTTGTAAGAAAATATAAAAAATAATTAATAAAGAATATTTCATTGTTTTAAAACACTTAAAATAAGATAATAGGTATTTTAACATATTTTTGATTGTTTATATACTATCAATTGTCTGAAAAATGTAAAGTTATTTTAAAAAATCATATAAATAATTGTTAAAAAACTGAAGGTAAGTTTTTATTATAAAAATAAAAGTTAGTAATTGAGGATTATTTTCAAAATTTAGAATAAATATTTTGCATAAGGCCAATGATTATAATTTATTTAAGATCAAATTGTGTTTAACAAAGAAAAATAATCTTATGGAATGTGTATAATTAAAGTTTATTTTATAGTTCAAAACATGTTTATAACTAGAAAAATTAATTTCACTTCGTGATAAAATTTAAGAATATATTCGAGGATAAATGTTGAAAGGGAAAAAAGTTTTATTATTTTTTTAAAATATCTTACTTCAAAAATTTTATCATACTGATGTGTGTTACTGTAATTAAAGTAAAATAACAACAAATCATTCACTTAAACTTTCTTTATCTATTAAATATTTCTTAAGCAATGAGTGCAATCAGGAGATTTTTTATGAAAACATCTTATATTTTTATTCACATTTTCGAGAAATATTAAAAATAACAACTAAAAGTAATTATTTTTATTATATATTTACTTTATTCGATTTGAACTTAATTGTGCCGCTGGCTTTGCTTTTTTGGAAGAAAACCTATTGCACAAAAGTAACTTTTTGTAAAAAGCAATATACCTTGTTCTAACTGTTTGACATGTTATTAATAATATAAGACCATTTACAAGGCAAAGGAGATCTTCACAAAATGGATATAAGTGTAATGCTATGTTGTATACACTTGGATTATAGGTTAAATATCCTGAAACAACCTGAATAACAGCGGCAATAATTAATAAAATTTGAGCCAAAATTTCAAAACTGACAAATACAAATAAATTTATTTCTCTTCGTAGTTGTGTAGCATTATTTCCTTGTCTCATTTTTACAACGAGTATAAAACTCCATATTCCGAAAAAACAACATGCAGCACACGAAACAATTATTGAACAAATACCAAATATAATTGAATTATATTGTTTTTTGTAATTTTGTAATTCAAGAATTGTTGTTGAATCATCTTCTACAAACGACACAACTCCAGTTTCATTCCAGCACCATAACATAATGACTGAAGGAAATGAAAATTGTAAAACAAATAAACCTCCAATTAACCATTTATTAAATATTTTATCAAATGATAAAGGAAATTTTATGATTACGAATCTATTAATCACCTGTGTTAAATGACCAAAACCAATTATACAAGGAAGATATACAGATAAGCCATAAAGCATTCCAGGAAATGTTTTCATATTAATATACCATTCATTTAAAACATTAAAAAATGGCAAACGAACTATAAAATATTCAGTAATTATAAAGATAAACTCAAAAGTATTATTTATAACTAGTATTCCATAAAATTTTATTGGAAAATCAGGATCTTTTCTAATTAACTTCCATAGTAGAAAAAGATAAACTGTAATA
Organism: Strongyloides papillosus; assembly: GCA_005656395.1. Classification (NCBI taxonomy): domain Eukaryota; kingdom Metazoa; phylum Nematoda; class Chromadorea; order Rhabditida; family Strongyloididae; genus Strongyloides; species Strongyloides papillosus. Next base: position 691,174 of record SRSI01000074.1, read on the forward strand.
GATAGGAAAAGTAGTAATAAATCAATACATATCAGTATTAGATTGTAAGCTATCATTATTTAACAGTCTTAAATATTATTCAATGATTAGTTTAAAATAATTATATATCCTTTCTATTTTATAATTCTTATAAAGTACTATAATTATTATTAAAAAACTATATGAAAAATATCTAAAAAAATATTATAATACGGAACTATTTAAATTAATGTATAATTTTTTGACATAATAATTTATTACTTAATATTTTATATTATATAAAAAAATTAGATTTTTTTAAATTTAGAATATACTTGGATAATTATTTTATTAAATCACGTTTTTTGAGTCAGTCGAACATTTTTTAAAAATTTGATACAACACAAATTTGTAACCCCCCATTTTTATTTTATTAATAAAAAGAGCAACTAAAATAATGTATGTTGGCAGATTTATTCAGTCTGAAACTTTGAGATACAGGAGCTGCAGTAATACAGGGTCGGAAAAATTTATTTTTACAAGTTTCCGGTAAATAGATTTTTTTTAAAATAAATATTGTTTCTAGGGGTAATTTTTCATGAAAAAACGAATGAACAAAGTGAAAACATGCGTTTTTTTTCATTTTTGTACTCATACTCAAAAACATATTGTGTTACACTTTTTATTTTTTATTATTTGTTGAATCTAGATGTAAAATTACATGAAAAATCGAATAAGCATAGTGAGAACATGCGCTTCTTTGATTTTTGTACTCAAAAAATGAAAAAACTATAAAAAAGTTTCAAAAGACAATAAAGACGGAAATTTACGTATCCGAAAGTATTCTCATTCGTTTTCTTATAAAGAATTACTCCTAGAAGCAATATTTATTTTTGAAAAAACTTATTTACCGGGAACTTATAAAAATCAATTTTTCCCACTTTGAGTCACTGTAGCTTCTGTATCTCAAAGTTTCAGGCCGAATGAATTTGCCAACATACATTATTTTAGTTGCTCTTTCTATTAATGAAATAAAAATGGGGGGTAAAATTTTCCAGTTGTACCTCTAATGTCTGATCGACTCACAAAACGTGTTTTAAATATTTTAAAGTAAAAACAATCTTTATGCCTACATTATGAATTTTAATGTATTAAAAATATCTTTATATTTAGATTATTTAAAAAAAAACTTACAATAAAATACTATTTTAATCGTTATGAAATATTTTTTACAACACCATTTTCTAATAAAACATTTTACATAGAAAATATTTATTTAAAGTTTATAAGAAATATTATTTCATATATATAACTGATCAAATTTGTAAAAATATATAACTTATTTATTTTATTTATATTATGTTTGTTAAATAAAAAAATAAGCTTTTATTGCAATATTTTTTAAAATTAGTGAGACAACTGATAAGTAGCCTATAAACTGAAGTACAAATTTTTCCCATTAAAAGTATGTAGTATAAATGGATTAAAATAAACTATAACTAATATGAATATGATTAATGTAAAAGATAACAGCAAAAAATTTATTTTTTAAAGAAATTAATGTATTAAAAATTAAAGAACTTACAAAATACATTTTAATTCAACAAATGTTAATGGTTATGAAAAGAAAAAATAATAACTATTTTCAAATTATTACAATAGAATAAGTTGAAATTTGATATTGTATTCTTCAAAATTGTAAATGCATAATGATTTTTACCTATTATATGAAACTAATTTGACGTTAGCATGATAAATTGTAAGTACAAAATATATCTTTATTTTATAAATTTTTAATAAAAAGGCAACAAAATTATTCTCAAATTTTAACAATATTTTGGTGTTTCCTTGTTAGGATAATTTTTTTTAAATTTTAAATTTATTATTAAGCGTAGTAGAGAAACAATTAGAAATTATAGCTTACTTAGTAGTTAAAATTTGTAAATGTTTTTTCTAATAAATGCTCTGTTTGGGTATGAAATGTAAATAAAAAAACAAAAGTAGTTTTAGAAATCAATTTATTTTTGTAACTATTTATTTATCCAATAAAAATATTATTAAATATAAATTTTAATAGTAAATCTTTCAAACAATACTCAAACAACTATGGCAATCTTTCTAATTAGATGATACTATTTATAAATGCTCAGAGTTCTAGTGTGAAAATTAACAGTTTCAAATAATTCATTGTTGAAGATTATGATATTCAATGAACTAAAAAAATTAAAGTCATATAACTTCATTGAATTGAGTTTTTAATTACTTTGTTTTCAACAATGTATGATTACGTAATTGAATTCAAAAATTAAAAAAAAAGTGTTGACGTTTTTGCCATCAAATATTTTTTGTTAATTCTTTGACTTATATATGATTGATAAACTGTATTCTAAAGATAATTCAAAACTATTAAGTACTTAAAAATGTATAAAGAAATTAAATAGTTTTTTTTTCTATATGTTCAATATCAAACAAATAAAAAAAGAAACATTGAAGTATATCATATTATAACAATCATTGATCATCGTTTTTAGCTTACCTAAAATTTTTATATAAAATCTTAAAAAAACGATGACTGGAGACTATCTACACATATTTTCTGAAAGCGATTAACCAATTACTTTTGCAATCATTTTTTACTTTCTCAAGATATGGTTAAATTTGACTGCCTTGAGAAGCCGTTGGCTAATTGGTTTCGTAAGTATGGAAGATTTGTTTGTAAATACCCTAAGCCTTTCATTGTTCTACCGATTTTCTGTACTCTATTTTGTGCTGTTGGTTTTTTGCACATGGAAGTTGCTTCAGAAGCAATTCATTTGTATACACCAACTAATGCATTATCTAAAACTGAAAGAGAAATATTCCATAGATTATGGCCATTAAAAGATGATAATTACATTGCTTCGAGAGCTGTCACAACAACTAGAGAAATACAAGTAATCATAAATAATTTTACATCTTTTTTTAATAATTTTTTTTAGATTACTATAACAACAACAAATGGTGAAAATATTTTAGATGGTGAATTCCCAAAGTTGGTGGGTATGTATCAAAATAAAATAGAGAATGAAATTTTCGCTGAATATGAAGGGAAAAAATATGGGTATCATGACTTGTGTATTCAATTTCGTGATCAAGGTTGTCCAGGAACACCTCATGTTCAGTTGATTTCACATCTTTACCAACATGGTTTTAATATTTCTTATCCAAACCTTCAGATAGGTGATAAGACAGGGTATATTGGATCAACACTTGGTGGAGTACGATTATTTAAAGGACCTGATGGTAAGCATTATGTCCACTCAGCACAATCATGGCTTTTATTGTACCACCTTAAGTTCTTCCCAGAAAATACCTCTTTCTTATCAGGTTTATGGGAGTTAAAATTTCAAGAAGAAATGTTGAAATTTAAACCAACAAATAAATTAAAGCTCTCCATATTTCATTCACAAACACTTACAAATGAAATAAAAAGAAATGGGAAAAGTCTAATGCCAAAATTTGCTTTTGCACTACTTCTATTAGTTGTTTTTGCTGTTACTTCGTCTATTTCATTTATAAAATATGGATGGTCAATTGATTGGACACTATCAAAACCTATACCTGTTTTAGTAGGTGTTTTGAGTGCCGGAATGGGAATTATTTCATCTATAGGAATGTTATGTGGTTTAGGAATGGTTTATAATGATATTGTAGGAGTTATGCCATTTTTAGTATTGGCTGTTGGAGTTGACAATACATTTTTAATTTTATCAGGTGTACAAAGAACAAGCAGAATAGCATCATCTTCCAATAGGATATCAGAAACTTTAGCTGAAACTGGTGTTTCAATGTTTATTACTTCATCAACAAATGCTTTGTCTTTCTTTATTGGAGCTATAACAACGATGCCCGCTGTTTTTATTTTTTGTATTTATACAGCTGTCGCTTTGATTTTTACATTTATATATGGAATTACAATTTATGTAGCAGTTTTGAGTTTGTTTCTGGATATTGAAAGAAGAGGAAAGCATTGCATGTTTTTGGGACCCATATATGAGATTAAAGGAAAAAAAGAATACAATGATGCAACATTAACTGAAAAATTGTTTTTTGCTGGATCACCATGTATAGCTAATATTACTCCAAAAGGTGAATTCCCAACTCAATCCGGTTTCACTTTATTTTTTAAAAAATATTTTGGACCAATTTTGACTGACGGTTATGTTAGATTATTTACGTTAATTTTATATATAGGATATATTTTTATTAGTATATATGGATGTTTCGATATTAAAGAGGGATTAGAACCAGTAAATTTACTTGTCCGCGATTCTTATGCTGTCCCTCATTACAGGACTTATGAAAATTATTTCTTAACATATGGGCAGGTACTACAAGTCGCCATTGTAAATCCTCCCGATTTACGATATAAAGAAAATAGAAATAAAATAAGGGAAATTGCGCAGGATTTTGCAACTTCTATTCATGGAGCAGGGAATATTTCAATTCAGTTATGGATGGATGAAGTTGAATATTTTCTAGATAGAGAAATAGATGAAAAGGAGTACAATGATGATCTTTATTACGTTTATGCAATGAACCATTTCTTAAACAATCCAACAAGTCGTTTCTCAGAAGACATTCGTTGGGTGGCTGATTCAAAAGGTGGCATGACAATCGATGCATTTAGATTTTTAATTGGTATGAAAAATATTCAAACAACAGTCGAGCAAACTAAAGCCACTGCTGAAATGAGAAAAATTGCCTCTAAATATCCGGAGTATAATGTTACAACATTTATGCCACTATGGCTATTTACTGACCAATTTGCACTGGTTATCCCAAACACCGTTCAAAATATATCAATTGCACTTGTTTGTATGATATTAATTGCAGTTGTTTTTATCCCAGAACCAGTTTGTTCTGTTTTTGTAGCATTTGCTATTGCTTCAGTTGATATCGGTGTTATTGGTTTTATGACATTATGGGGAGTTAATTTGGATGTTATATCAATGATAACTATTATTATGTCTATTGGTTTTTCTGTAGACTATTCCGCTCACCTTACCTATGGATATATACGATCAAGAAAATCTAATTCATCACAAAAGATGATTGAAACAGTAACGGCATTGGGGTTACCTTTACTTCAAGGTGCCGCTTCAACTATTTTAGCAGTGGTAACATTAGCGGACACACCAGCATATATGGTTCAAACATTTTTCAAAACTGTCTTTTTGGCTATAACTTTTGGTTTACTACATGGGTTAGTATTTCTTCCAGTGGCATTATCAATATTTATTAAACCTTGGTGTTTAACAAAAAACACTGTTCGTGATACTACAATTCAAGTTCAGGAAAAAAGTACAAGACAAGATACTTTTACGATTTATCCAGTTCAAAATAATGCAGAATCATCAACTTGAAATATATAAAATATTCTAAAATATTGTATTTATTTATAATTATCTTTAAATTTTTAATTGTAGATAAAAATTACTAATCAGTAATATTTTATATTAGCTAAATTTTGAAAACCCAGTGTTTATCTTATCTCATTTTTAAGATGTGAAAATAAATTGTTTGTAATATTTATTTTCAAGGAAGTTAATTGTTGAATACTCTTTAACAATTAGGAAATAAAAGTATCATTTACTTTTACATTCTTTTAAAAATGTAGGTATAATAGATTATAAATATTCATTTGTATGTGGTACTTTTTGTCCATATACAAAGGAATTATATAAATTTAGACATTTTATTAGGTTATTATTGTTAATACCAAATAAAGATGTTTATTTATAAAGATAATTGTTAGCATTGTGGGAGTTCATTAATACATTGTGGCAATTCATATGTTAAACCAATTCTTTGTATGTTACAAATATAATTTCCTGCATCTGAACCACAATATGATTGATATACAGTTTGAAGACAAGTTGTATAGTCTATCTGAGCTTTGCATATTCCTTCACTTTTTATATCAGACATTAATTTATCAACGCAATCACTTAATGCAGAATAACCAATTGAACCAATTGTTGAAATGCAATTAAATTGCCCAATAGTAACATTATAAGCAGTGGTACATTCATAATTAGCAATATAATAATCTGATGTATACATTAAATTATCTTCGTCTGTGAAGTAAAAAATTTTTGACATATCGTTACCATTAATGCAAGAGTTACTTGAACCAAGGCAAGAAACTAACGAATTTTGAATATTACATACTTTTTTCATATGTTCTGTGGTTTTACCAGCTTCAAATTCACCTCTTGTTATAGCAAATGATTCATAGTTTGGTAATGTATAATTAATACCTACTGTCATATTATAAAAACTAAGGAATGTCTTGTAACATCCACGTACTTGCTAAATATGTTTTCAAGGAAATTAAATAAATGGAATATTAAAACTAACATCGTATGAAGATGAATCACAAGACAATACTAGAGTAGGTAAAGCGAAAAAAATTAATATTGATATTGGGGACAGATTCTTCATTTTCGTGTGAAACTAAATTATACTAATAAGCATACTATTTTTATAATATTATTATCAATCACGATACCATCCGTAAACTTTTTTATAACATCAAAAATCTTATTATCAGAAAATTTCCCATTTTGATGATATGAAATTGAACGTGTGTATTTTTAATGATACGTTATTTGATTAAATTTAAGACATACTTTTTTTCTCTCGCTTACAAACAAATAAATAAAAAGTATTTGTTATTTAAGAAGATGTAAAAAAAAGTATGAAATAATAAACTGTTAAAGGCAAGATAATTTAACACATAAATTACTTAAACAATAATGACAAAGAAATTTGCGTTCATCGTGTCATCAATTAATCAAAAAGACTAAAAGCAACTAAATATACTTATTAAAGAAATATTCCTAAAAGCGTTCATTTTAACATCATTAATGATAGAACGTTTTTCTATCTATCGATATTGGTTATTTTATACATATATATTATTGTATATATTTAAATTATTTTTTTATAGATGTCTCACGTAAGTCTTGAAGCTACTGTCTCTGATAACATCCAAGAGGACATAAATAACGTAATATCTGATTTAATTACAAATGTCGCTGACACTTCTGTAGGAAAAAAAGTATGATTACAATTTTTCTTTTTTTTACAAAATAATAATTTTTTAAGATAAACTTTGGCTACAAAAAGGCTAAAACAAGTGCACCATTAGTTGAGAATGCTTGCAATATCATTGAAAATGGTATTTCAAAGGCAACATCTGATTATGTAATTCCAACTGCAGCCAAAGCCGTATCTAATTATAATAAAGGAGCTTCAAGTGTTAAATCAGTCTACGGAAAAACTATGGATGTTGCTAACATAACTGCTGCTTATGGTATGACAGCTTTAGTAGCTGGAATACAATTAAGCCTTCTAGCTGGTTTTACTGGAGCCAATTTAGCATTGGATACAGCTAAAGTAACAAAGGATTATGCTGTTAAAGCCGCTACCTCTGTTGTTGATGTCAAAAACTCCACTGCTGAGAAAATTGCTGCTTCAATTGAAAAGACACTATCAATAGCTGCTATGCCCAAAAATGTAGCTGTTTCTCAAATTAATTATGCTCTAGATGTAACAACATCATATGTTGAAAATTTAGTTCAAAGTACAATACCAAAGGATACTCTTGATGAAAATTCAACACTCCTTGATCGTATAAAGCTTTTAACATCCTTTATCGCTTCAAATCTCTATCAAAAAGGAAGTCATGATGTTGTTGAACCGGTTCTTAATAATTTGTACAATTTGATGTCAATGATCAAAGATAATTTTATACTTCTCAATGTCTTAAATAAGGAGAAACAATGGGCACTTGATTCATATTCTGGATTATCCAATAAATTGGCAAATATTAAAAAGACTGTAGAAGAGAAGGCTCATGAGTTAAAAATTTCTCCCCAGGAGGTGTTACTTCAACAAATTCGCTCAACAACTGACAAGTTAAACGAAAGTGTTGATTTAGTTGAGAGTAAATCTCAAAATATCCTTACACCTCAAATCAATGAACTAATCAAAAAGATTGTTGACTTAATAAGAACATTTGATCAAAATTTGGATAATAAAAAATCTGTTTATGATGTAAAAGATGAAGTCATCAACCAAATAGTCAATACCTTGACACACATCATGGGATTCTTTGGTAGAAAACAGTAATTGTTTAAGACATAAATAAATCCATTTATTCAAATGTGCTGTTAATAAAAAGTAATTTAATATCATAATGTAAATTTATGGTAATATTTTAATAAAATCTTATAAAGATATAATCATCGTTTATTTTTCTAAAACTAGTTTTTAATGAAGGGTATTTTCATAAAACGGGAAAATTTATCTGTAATTTTAATACCTTAATGTGGGGGTAGTGTTTTTTGGTATATCTTTCATTAAAATTATTTTATTTATAAAAGGATTTAAATTAATCTTTTATATATATTTCAAACACTTTACTTTTATCGAGAAAGATACTTTTAGTTAATTGCTGAAGAGAAAACCAATAAAAGGCAACGTAAAATTTTGATTGTAAATAGTACCTATTTGTTTAATCGTTTTTATTCAAAAAGTTTAAGAAATTCTAATATTAATGGCAATAATAATAGTATATTAGAATGGAGAATCAAAGTGTTTTGTATTTTATTAATACCAATAATAGCAATTGTCGTCTCAATTATCATTCCAATAATTGTAAAAGTTCATAAAAAATAAAATAAAACGTTATTCTTCTTGACTAGCATGTTATTTTCTACATTATAGTGAAGGGAATTTTATTTTTCTTATCTTATCAATTATAGATACCACAATAAAATTTTTAAAATAGTTTTTTATTAGTCAAACTATTACAATTACATTACAAAGATAAATTTATTTAACTCATTAAAAATTTGATAACTATTCATTAATATGAATGAGTATTCTCCATTTTAAAAAAGAAGTTAAATAATGAAAAACCTCCTTAATGCCTTGATAAGAAAACAGCGCAACGTGGAGGGCATGAACAGTAAGCGGCGTCAGATCCTGGGATTCTTTATTAACACAGAAATCCTAATATTTAAAATTAGATACTCTTAAAGAACAATTGATATATGTTATGTGTTCTTTCACTAAATTGCATTTGCTGCTGCATTCGTCTTAAGTAATAATAAGAAAAAAACCGTCTAAATGTCATTTTTTCCCCTCTGATAAATGATAAAAATTTAAATAAGATAAAATTAAAAAAAAAGAAGTTAAATAATGAAATTTGTTTTTATTTGATAGAAGTAGATTAAAGTAGAGTTTAATCAAATCAAAAAGAAACTTTTTAGTGTCTTGATAAGAAAACAGCACTACGTGGAGGACATGGGCAGTAGGCGGCGTCAGATCCTGGGATTCCTGGACCTCCTGGTGCTCCTGGTTGACCGTCAGCTCCTGGGGTTCCTGGGTTTCCGGCTGGTCCTTCTGGTCCTGCTGGTCCATCTTGTCCGGGGGCACCTGGTTGTCCATCAGCTCCATTGTTTCCTGGGGCTCCTGGAGCTCCAGCTGGACCTTGTGGACCTGGTTTGCCTTTTCCTCTTGTTCCATTGGCTCCTGGTGCTCCTGGTTGTCCATCAACTCCTGGGGCTCCTGGTGCTCCGGCATCTCCTTGTGGTCCTGGTGCTCCTGGTTGTCCGTCTTGTCCTGGGGCTCCTGGTTGTCCTGGTTGTCCGTCTGGGCCGGCTGGTCCAACTGGGCCATCTGGTCCTTGTGGTCCTGGAGCTCCTTGTGGGCATTTGATACAATCTCTTGATGGTTCTGGGCAGACAATTGGGGCGTATGTTGAGGTGTTGTCCTCTCCGTTTGGTCCTGGGGCTCCTGGAGCACCATCTTCTCCAGCTGGTCCTGGTGGTCCTGGAGGTCCTGGTGGGCAAGTTGGTTTGGTTGGTTCGCATTGGCACCAGGCTGGGAGTCCCTTGAAGTCTTGACGTTTTTGACGGAAAATGCTGTTAAATGGATTCTCTCTTGGTTTGGATGGTGGGGTGACGGTGATTTGGATGTCCATTAACTCGGTCCAAGCTGAGTCAGTCTCGGCACGGAAGACTTGTACTCCATCAGAAACGAAATCACGGAGTTCGTTGATTTCATTGTAGAGGGATGGGATAGTAGTGATAGTGGCCAAGATGGCAACAGTAGAGCAAGCGGCAGCAATACCAACAGCTAATTTAGCGTCAAACATTTTTGATTTTGATGTTGAATAGAAGTTTAGAGTAACTTTTATACTACCAAAACGACCTTATAAAACAGGATTTCATCAACACTTGTTGGATCACTTTTTCTTTAATTAAAAATTTTTTTCAAGGTCTATAAAGATATTTGTAAATTACTACCATAATTCTCTTACACATCCTATTGGATTGCTGTACGTTTTAACTATATAAATTAACTTTAAGATATTGTGATGTATGTTGCAATTTCTGTAAAACTTGTATATCCTTTCTCTTTTAATAATAGTATATTTACGTAAAAAAATTTTTGTTTAAAAAAACTTATGAATATGTATAATGAAGAAATTATTGAAACTGATACGACGAAAAAAACATTCAACCGTGTTTAACATTTAAAAAATATTCATTAATTAAAATCCTTATTTTAATGTCGATCAAAAAGTTTGCTGTAGTTTTATTTTCACTTTAGTATATCTAGAAAGTTTGATACTTAAATATGTAGTTAATCACTATTTTGATGATATTTTTTACATATTATCATTATATGATATTTTAAATTGCAGTATAATGAAACATATATTTTTGAAAATATTCAATTGGAAGGTAACACATCATTGTATATTATTAACTTGCTAGATTCAAAATTTTATTGTATATTATTTTTATAAATAAAGAATATATGTAACTTTGTTAACATACAATTACAATAATCACTTAATTTTATAAAATCCTTTGTGACTTATTTTAAATATTCAATTAATTTTTTTGTCTTTAAATTTTGCTTTACAAAAGTTTTGATATTCGATACATGTGAATAATCTTTAATTTAATAATCACTCTAAATATGCTGTATCTACTTTTTGAAAAACAAACTTTAAAAGGTATTTTTAAATAACTTAAATTTCAAACATATTTTCAAGGTAATTTCTTATTTTGTTTTAAATCTAAAATAGGGGAATCACCATAAAACAATAATCGACATTTTTAATCATGAAAAAACTAAAAATACACATTAATCGTCAAACACCGGTATGACTGCGCAAAAATTAGACATTTCATATAATTATACTATATAAAAAGTTTCAGACAAAATCAAAATTTAACCTTGAATGCACAAGCCTCTGATAAATGAGCTCAATAAGATATGTTATTTATGTAGTTAAATTGTTTTCTTTTATCTTTTCATCAACACTTTTATTGCTTCCTTCATTTAGTATCATTTAAAATTGAAAAATCTCTAGCATTAATTTACTATGTAACATTATAAAAACGCGATATTTGATAATTATTAAATCTTTCATAAAAAATTCATTATAATAATATCAGAAAAAAGAACATGTGTATATTCATATTGCTGGAAAATCAAATAACTTCATCAAAGACCAACAAAATCCGATAGAATAATGTTTTAAAATTAAATTTTAAGTGTTTAGAAATAATTTATATATTAACCGTCTGTAACTTACATGACATATTTTTAAACTTATAAATTAAAAATACATAATATTATATTTTAAATAGTAAATTTCAAGCTGAGTTATTTAATTTGTTTTTTCTCCCTCCTTCACTTCTGGTTTAACGTAGTCTGGATTTTTCTTTAGAATCACTAAACCTTCAAGTTGATTACATACTGGAATATATTCATCAGTTCCCAATTCGGCCTTCTCGCCATAAGCAAGTAAAACTGGAGTTGTGTGTGTTTGAAACCCTGTGATGCCTCTTTGTTTACCAGCCTGTCCAACAACATCAACAGCCTGCCCAACACGTACTGGAACATTTATTTGTTTAAGTTTTTTATCACTAGTATCATCTTCAATTAAGGTTATCATGTATCTTGGATTCATAGCAGTAATCAAATTATAAATAAGATAATGTTGACGGTTATTCATTGCAATGTTTCTTGAGTCTAAGAATGAGAAACAAGTTGAAATGATACCTGCTAAAGCAGTAGGACAAAGAAGATTTCTTTCAGAATGGAAAGGATTAAGAGTAACTGTTCCTTTTCCTAAATGAACCAGACCTTGAGATAAGCGTACCAAAGATAAAGCAGTTTCACTTTTGTGATAGTAACTTGCTAATTGTCTGAGAATTGAAACAATTCTTGCGTTATTAGTACCAGCTGAAATAAGACCCAAAGCAAAAATTGAGTTATGAGCAACGTCATAGTCTGAATCATGAGAAAATTTGGATAAAACTTCCATTATTGGTATTTGTGGATTTGAGACCGAAAGAACTGCAAGTCCAATTGGTACAGCTCTACGAACAGCACTATCACCATACTTCAAAAGATGTCCAAACATTCGAAGACACATTTCACTTCCAACTTCTTCACCCATAGCAATAAGCCCAATTCCAAAACAAGCAACTGACTGAAGAAAAGCATACTCATACTTTGGTCCAGTCTTTCCACCTTCATCTTTCTTATCTTTTTTGGATTTCTTTTGTGGCATTTCATCTTTCTTGTCATTCTCTGGATGTTTTGAGCAAATTTGCAATAATTGTTGGATTTTTAGAACATTTCCAGTTCCAGCATAAGCTAAACAATCAACTAAAACAGAAGTCATTTCACCGAAATGTCCAGGTAATTGACGGCAACTTTCAACAAAAACTTCTGATTTATCTTGAGTTCCCAAGAAAATAAGTGCCAATCCTAAAGAAACAAGTTTGTAGTTAAAGTCATACAACTCCTCTTCTGTTTTTTCTAACAAAAGTTGAAGTAAATCACCGGCAATCTTTGAGTCTCCAGATGCAACACAGATAAGTCCAAGAGACAAAGCTGCAACACATTTTATTTCTGTATTACTAGCAGGTGCAGTATCAAAAAGAGCTTTAGTTAATTCAAAGATGACACCACCTTCCTGATTTTGAACAACAGTCTCTCTTTTAGAGTTAGCATAAGCTAAACCAAGACCAAATGTAGCACCAAGTCTAACAGCAGAACTTGTAGCGTTTAACTGTTCCAAAAGAAGAGCACATGCTGGATCACAAGAATCTTGAACTCCAGAGCAAATAATGGCTAAGGCAAGGAGACCACCTCCTTTGACAAACTCATTCTCAGTGTACAATAAACGATCACAACTAGAAAAACCATTGTCCACATCCCATCTCCACAATAATCCATGTGAAGCAGCAGCTGAAAACAAACCATATTCTTTGTTCTTGAAAATAAATTTATTTCCTTCCTCAGCATTTGTAAGTATCTTATCAACACCAAAACCAGTGTTGACAAATCCATTGACGAAAGCAGCCGTAAGAGCCAATCTTGTAGTGTTGTCAGCTGTTAGTGAGTTATAACCACTTCTTGGTTCTAAGTGAACTTTGTAAACATTATCTGGTGTTTTTGGATCCATAATATCCAATTCACGAGCAAGTGAGATAAAAAAGTCGTGAATTTGAGTATTAGAATTCATCTCAGCAAGAACATCACCATCATCAACATCCTCGAAGTCGAGGAACATTTGATGTCTTCCAAGTAACAAAGCCATTTGTTTTTTAACATTTAAATCTTTACAGTTGACAATTTTTTGTTTTATTAAATCTACATCATTCAACATGACAGCACACCTAAAACTTTCATATTCGAATTTGAATTGTTCGTAAATTTGCATAGCAGCGCGAATAAGAGCAATATTATCTGGATCAGGGGCATAAGCAACACAGGCAAGTAGGTAATTACATAATTTCTGACATTCACCAGCTTTAGCCAACTTAATAAGAACGTCAAACCTATCAATTTCCATAAGAAGATCACAAGCTTCAACTTCAGAATTGTGAGTAATGTAGTATTCAACAATATTACTAACGAGATCCATTAGTACTTTTGCCCTAGTTTCATCTTCTGTTGTATCACCAACTTCTTTCCATGCAGTGACGACATCAAGTGTTAGGTGCTTTACATATTCATTTCCCCATTCACCAACTTGATTTCCTAATCCAAGAAGTCTGTATGTTACAACATCGGTTCCCTCTCCAGCAACCATAGCAATAACAGAAATAATATCTGCTAGGAATTTTTTGTCATTCCCCTGTGGGAGTTTCTCATAAACTTTCTTAAATTCTCCATAGTGAGCTTGTAAATACTTCAATGGTTTAGGAACTGCAGTGATGGATGTGGTTGAATCTCTCATCAAATCACCAACTTTTTTTAAATTTTCACTAAAATTTCCAGTTCCATTCTAAAAAGATATATTTAGTTTTGATATTATTTTACTCAATAAAACTTACAATAAGAGCTTGAGATAAATCGTCTAAAGTTTTCTTTAACTCCAAATCTTCATCCTAAAAAAATAACTTTTTTTATGAGTCTTACAAACATTATTCACATTTTACATAAAAGAAGAATGATGAATTTTACAACTTACCGTCTCACTACCCTCTGTTTCTTGAGTTTTTTTCGTTGGAGAACGATTCTCTTTTGTATCCATAGGTTCTACACTATTTTCAGCAACCATTTTAATTGAACAGATGACTTTATACTTATGGAAAATTAACTAAGCTGTTAGTATGAAATTTGATGATTTAGAATTGTGCACACCAAAGTTTTCCAGTCAGGATTTATTTTTTTGTATCGTCTCTTTTTTTAATAGAGAAATTGTATATTATTTACTACGATTAGACAGATTATGTTGTGTTTTTAATAAAATTTGATTATTCTAGAGGTGTATTATGAGTTTCCCTATTTTTGAATAGTATTTATTGACTAGTATTTCGTTTTGAACCCATTAAAAAATTGTAACTGATGGTAAAAATTTGGAGGACTATTTATTTATTTTTCTAGAGTTGCATATGTTTTTCTTCACATTAATTCACATAATTTGTTTTATAGATTTTTTGAAGAAAAAGTTTCAAAACAACAAAATTTGAATAATTTTACGTGAAAAGTTGATTTATGTATATGTATTTTTATTTGATTTGGAAAGGGTATGCTTTTAAAAGAAATTTATTAGAGTTCATGTACGTGTGTTTTATACACTTTTCTAAATAAGTAAAGGGTATTCAAACAATATTTCTATTAATATAGTTTTTTTAAAAATTATTTATGATATAAATGAATTAATTTAAAAAAAATTAATGTTTAACTTTAAATTAAGAATAACTGCTTAAATAATTGACTTAAATAAAATAAATATCTTCAAAATTTATATCAATTTGATAGTAAGGAAAAATTAAGCATTTGGATTTTCTTTCATTAGTGCAATATCACTCGCTACCATTTCTTTGACCAACTGTTCTAATGTAACTTTAGCTTCCCATCCTAGTACTTCTTTAGCTTTTGTTGGATCTCCAATGAGAAGGTCAACTTCAGTTGGTCTATAGTAATTTGGATCAACACGTACACGAACTTTTCCTGTGCTCTCTTCAATACCAACCTCATTGACTCCTTCACCTTGCCATATTAATTTTATACCAATTTCGGCAAAAGCCAAATTACAGAAATCTCTAACACTTTGAGTTTTACCTGTAGCAATAACAAAGTCATCTGGTTCATCGTGTTGAAGAATTCTCCACATAGCTTCAACATACTCTTTTGCATGACCCCAATCACGTTTAGCATCCAAATTACCAAGTAATAATGTTTCTTGAACACCTATACTAATTTTAGCTACAGCCCTTGTAATTTTTCTTGTTACAAAGTTATTACCTCTTCTTGGTGATTCATGATTAAATAAAATACCATTGCAAGCAAATATTCCATATGCTTCACGATAATTTTTAATTATCCAATAAGCGTACAATTTTGCTACTGCATATGGACTTCGTGGATAAAATGGTGTTGTCTCTTTTTGGGGGATTTCTTGGACTTTTCCATAAAGTTCTGAGGTAGAAGCTTGGTAAAATCTGACTTTGTGTTGGAGATTACAAGCTACTATAGCATCGAGAAGTCTTAATGTACCAACTGCATCTACCTCTGCTGTATATTCAGGTAAATCAAAACTAACTTTAACATGACTTTGTGCTGCAAGATGGTAAATTTCAGTTGGTTGAATTTTTGACATCAATTTAATGAGACATGATGAATCAGTCATATCACCATAATGAAGTTGAAATGTTGATGATCCTTTATGTATATTAGGATCAGCATATAAATGTGCAATACGATGAGTATTAAATGTTGACGATCTGCGGATAATACCATGTACAGAGTACCCTTTAGCTATAAGTAATTCTGCCAAATAAGAACCATCTTGACCAGTAATACCAGTAATGATAGCAACTTTTTTTCTTTCTTCAGACATTATCAAAAATAATTCTAAAAAAAATAATAACTAAATAAATAAAGTACATTTAAATAAATATAAATGGTAAAACGATATAAAAATATTAATATTATAAAAATATATTATGCTAAATATAAAATATTCAAAATTATATTAAAATTATTTATGTTTTTTTTCTTTTTCAATATCAATTTTTTTAGAATCATTGTAAAATAAATATGTACCAAATCCTACAACAATTAATGAAAGAGTATGAATGTATGTAAATACGTGGCCAAAAAAAAGTACAGAAATTATGACTGATATAAATTTCCTTAATGTTAAAACCATAGTGACACCCAGAGAAGAAAGCTCTGTTGTTAAAGTATAGACATTATTGATACAGAATAATCTAAAAATGGTCATATAGGTGACTGATAAATCATGTATTAAAACATACTGGAATATACATATTAATATAAGTATGAGAAAGTTTGTTCCTTCAAATTCTACAATTGTTGAAAAAATTTCATTTGAAAAAAATAAAAAATAAGGCAATGATATAAGATATATATAAAATGATGCTTCTGTTGGATATTTGCCGTAATCCTTGTACATATTTTCCTGTAAAATCCCTAAGTATGATGATAAAATTAAAGCTATTGTGAGTAAAGATATTCCAATAGTAAATTCTGATATACTTGCTTCATTTTTATTTACATTTTGATCAGAAGAAACTACAATAAAAGTGTATATTCCTACAGTTACAATAATAACAGATATTATCTTTCTTAACGTATAAGTTTTATTTAGAAAAAAATATCCTATTGCCATGTTGACTATTAGTGAAGCACTTCGGAAAACTATACATATTGGTACAGAAATATTATATTGTAAAGATTGATTATTTGAAAGGTTAACAATAAAAAATATAAATGCAATTTTAAAATATACTCTGAAATGAATAGTACAAAATTAAATTAATTATCATTTATACTTTATCAAAATAGGTTATCATCTAAATTATAAAACTTGTTTATTGTTAATAATTTTAATTATATATTGTTCTATTTATTAATTGATACTTCAAATAATTTTATGATTTATAATTAAAATTTCCATTTATTTGTTTTTTTACACTTATAAATGGTAACATTGATTTACTGGACTTTGTTAAAAATAAAAATTTACCTTAATGGGATATTTCTTTTAACCGTAAAGAATTTGGAAGTAAATATTAATCCATGAACAGCAATAAATAAAAATGTACAGAATGTGAGAAATGTCATACAATTTTGTTTTTTCCTTAAATATAACGAATAATAATTAACTAAGTTTTATGGCATAGTAATAAATATTTTATTTATTCTAAAATAATAAAATAAACATACTTATTTAAAAGTTCAATGAAAAACATGCAACTTGCACATGTTGTAATTGTTGACGGTATTTGTCTTGACATATCCATAATTATTATAATTTTTAGAAAAAATAATTAATTATGTTTACTTGGATAATCCAATAAATAAAGTTTATGAATATGATACTATATCTTATTCTTTTAAGGTATTTCCAACTGGAAAATTGTTTATTGTTATTGGTGAGGAGTATCATTTATTAATTTTATATACTTTTTGGTTCTTCAATCTATATCTCATAAACTCTGCCACTTTGTACCAACTTGTATGTCTTCATTCTTTTCCTTCCACCGTATTATTTATCAAAATATTTAAATTAATATAAACAACAAATTTATTACATTGAGTGTTAGTTAAAATGTTATCTAATAATTTATTAATTTCATTACATGGAAATGGATGGATTTTTGTTGATGAAGAAAGATATATATCTTCTTATCATAAAATTAATAAAGATTTTTGGAAAATAACAAATATATTTGAGATGGATTCAGAGTATAATGCAAGAATATTAAAACCACATGGTAGGCGTAGAAAGAAATCTAAAAATAACTTTGATCAACAATTAATGGAAGAAATACATAAATGTGAAAGAGTTTTAGATGAAATTAAAAGTACAAGAAAGTGCGATATTATAATTAGAGATGGGAATAATGAAACAGCAAGAAAAATTTTGTCAAAAGCTATGAATGCATCTAATTCGTTTGATACAGTATATAAATATGATATAGATAGTAAAGTAACAACAATACATTTAAATAACAATGAACATATAGATAACATGGAGAAAAGTATTATCTATGAGAATAGTACATCAAAAACAATTTTAATACATTCTTCTATTTACAGTTATATAATACCCCATAATTCTCGATATATCATTAATAATGTACATCCGATATTACATAGATTGAATGAAAAATTTGATAGAATTGTAATTGATCCACCATGGAGAAATAAATCTATTAGAAGAAGGAAAGATTATACCATATATAAAGATAATTCACTCGATGATCTCAAGAATCTTCCGTTATCATTATTATTAAATGACAATGGGATTGTTTTTCTCTGGATAACAAACAATAAGAAACTTCAAGGAGAGGTTGAAAATATAATTGATAAATTTTGGAGCTTTAAAATTTTATCAAAGTGGAAATGGTTAAAAGTTACTGTTAATTTAGAACCGGTTGTTCCATTTTCTAAAGGATATTTTAAATTGCCATATGAAGAAATGTGGATTATGACACATAAAAATAACGATGAAGTTTTAAATATTAACGATATACATATTGTTTCCGTACCACATATTGCTTCATCAAGGAAGCCACCAATCTCAAAAATTTTTGATGAGTATTACAATTTATCAAGTGATATGAAAGTACTTGAAGTATATGGTAGATATTTACTACCAAACACATTAACCGTTGGTTTTCAAAGTTTGTATTTTCAAAATGTCAATTTTTATTAAATGAAATAGACATCATTTTTTAAAAAAATATCTTAAGTCATATATTGTGTAATGGTGTGTGCACGTGAGTTAAATGAAAATGACATATAGCATATCATAGACCTGGAAAATAAGAATGCGAGTGTAGTTGTTAAAATATATTTAGTATAAAATTTTACATCTTTCTCTCGCATGCCATAAAATTTTCAACTTTTAACTCTCTTTTATACTCTTGTATAATCTATCAACAAGCTGCAAATAAAAATAAACTATTATATATGTATACATCTAAGTATACTACAAAAATTATGAATATGTGTTTTGTTGCACTTAAACAAAAGTTTGTATATATTAAGAACAAAATAATATATACAATGTGTTCTGTTTAAAATATTATATTTGATATTTTCTTTTTTTATTTAAAAGTGTACCTGAATGTTAAGATAATTTTAAATAAAAACTTAAATTTTTCTATTTAGTTAGATATTTCCGAGGTGTGTATATATTTATAAAAATTTATTTAAACATTTCTAAAATATATGTTGAATATATTGGGGTGCAGAGAAAAAGTTAACTTCTGTATAATAAATGTAAAATATTTGAAGATTGTAATGAAATAACTTTGAGTTAGTTTTGCATGAAAAATTATTTCAATTTGTTTGTGACGAATATCTTTGTCAAATTCTAATGTGAGGAGTTTTATATCATTGCATAGTTATTATATATTAACAATATATATTATATACAGAAGAATATAAAATTATTGTTTGCAAAAATTTTCATAAATTTTATTATACAGATTCTTATCTCTATTTATCGTATATATATCTTTCCGTCTCATCTACAAAAACAATATTACCTTTATCATTTAATGTGATATATATTTTGAACTGTTAGACGTGCAAACTATATTATTTCATAAAAATAAATTAAAATAATTTTAGAAGTATGACTTTAAGACATTTATTTTTCTTTTCTAGCCGAAAGTGTCTTTTCCCTAATAAAAAAGTTTCAGATTTAAGATCAAAATTCACACCATCATTATGTGATGTTAAATTATTTTCAACTTCTAATTTAACACAAGAACAGAAAAATAAAGAAATTGAAGTAGTTTATGGTAAATTAGACAAATCATTTGAGAATATTAAAGAAGCTTATAAGGTAATTTTACATATAAATTTTTTTAAATAAATTTTCTTTTTTTCAGAGCAAAAGTTTTTTTGAAGTTGTAAGAGCATTAGTTGTCTTTAAAATTTGTTCATACAACACAATAGTTGTAAATAATCAAAAAATTTTAAATATTATGAAAAAATGTATGAGTCAAAGAGCCTTTGAATTTATATTAAAAAAAACATTTTATGGACAGTTTGTTGCTGGTGAAGACATACCAGAATCAGTTAAGTGTATGAGAAAATTACAAGAATATGGTGTTAAAAGTATCCTTGATTACTCTGTTGAAGCGGACATATCAGAGAAGGAAGCTGAAGTAAAGGCATTTGAAGGTGTTTCTGATTCGGCTATTCAACACTCTATTCCAATTGTAAGTGCTGATGATAAAGAAAAAGTTGATGCTATTCATGAAAAATACACTGTTCATAAACGTTTTGCTGATCGTAGAAAGGGTGTTTCTGGTGCTCGAACATATTTCTACGAATCAGAAATACAATGTGATAAAAATATGGAAATATTTATGAAATGTATTGATGCTGTAGCATTATCAAATACAAATGAACAACAAGGTTTCACCGTCCTTAAAATTACAGCATTAGGAAGACCACAATTATTATTAAAATTGTCTGAAGTTATTGAACAAACAAATAAATTTTTTAAAAGATTACTTGGAGAAGAAAAAGAAAATGTATTATCTGGTAAAATATCAAAAGAAAAAATTATTAGAAAATTAAAAGAAAGAAATGTTGGTACTGATGAAAAAGAAGTATTAGATTGGTTTAAAGCTGTTGATGTTGATAAGAATGGTTATATAGATTTTTTGGAATTCAGTGATCTTCTTAACCAAGAAAAAAGAGCATGTGATGTTTTTAAAATTATTGATACAAAAACTGGAAAAATGAAACAATTAATGACAAATTTAACTGATGATGAAGAAATTGAATTAGGTAATATGATAACAAGATTAAATGCCATAGCTGATTATGCTTCCAGTAAAGGAATACGTTTAATGATTGATGCTGAACAGACATATTTTCAACCAGCTATTAGTCGATTAGCCATAGAATTAATGAGAAAACATAATAAAGAAAGAGGACTTATTTTCAATACATATCAATGTTACTTAAAAAATGCTCTTAATTATATAAATATTGATATGGAATTAGCTAAAAGAGAGAATTTCCATTTTGGTGCCAAAGTTGTCCGTGGAGCATACATGGAGCAGGAAAGAGAAAGGGCATTGTCGATTGGTTATGAAGATCCTATTAATCCAACGCTGGATGCAACTAATAAAATGTACCATGATGTTATTGATAGAATTATTGAAGAGAGACGAATCCGTGGTCCCGGTAGTGTATCAGTTATGGCAGCTACCCACAATGAGGATTCAGTAAGATATATATTAGAAAAGATGAAGGATAATAATATTGCTCCTAGTGAAAAAGTTATTTGTTTTGCTCAATTGTATGGAATGTGTGATCAAGTATCATTTAGTCTTGGACAAGCTGGTTACTCCGTATATAAGTACTTGCCATTTGGACCTGTTAATGATGTAATACCATATCTTTCAAGAAGAGCATTAGAAAATAGAGGTTTCCTAGCTAAAGCTCAGAAGGAGAGGAACTTATTATGGAAGGAATTTGTAAGAAGAGTTAAAGGAGGACAATTTTTATAAATATACGTTTTTTTATACATATGTGTATTATGATGATTATTGTTAATATATTATATTAAATCAAAAATAGGTAAAATAAATGTTAAAGTACAATATAATGTCAAAAGTTATATGAATTAATTTAATCCTTTAAACCATATGGGATATTTATTAAACAATTATTGTAACATAAATAAAACTACTTTAGAACACGCTTAAGAAAATCAAGACTAAATTTTAATTATTTTTCGAAACTAGTCCCCCTGTCAATAGTAAAATCATATATTTTTAGTATTAAGTGAATGTGTTTTGATAATATAATATCAAAATAATCTCTCAATTACAAGGAGTAATCTTTTCAAAATAAGTGAATAATTTACCACCTTAAATATGTGAGAAGATCATTAAAATAATTCAAGTTTGGTACCCGGAGACAGTAGTCCAGTTACAAATATATAAGAATTAAATCTAGATAAATATACACTTAATTAAATAAATATGTATTACCCTAACTGATCAAAAGATATTTAACTGTAGATACTTTACAAAAATAAAGTTATTAAAATATCTTCAACTGGATTAAACGGGAGAAGATTTTGTAGTAGGAGTGAAAAGTTTTATTGATATTATATATAATTATTGAAAATACTAAGTACCATTATTTATTTTAATAGTAATTATAATTATGGCTACTATTAATTTTTATATTATTTATCTTTTTTTACTCCTTATATATTTTATAAAATTTAATTATGGAAGAACAAATATTGACATAGTAATGAGAAAGGATTTTTGTGAAAGGTTAAATAAAATTAATAAAGCACATCTCCATCCTTCTTGTAAGGAATTTTTTGGGAATTCTAAAAAAACACGATTTGTTAAAAGAAAAAAATTAACAACATTAAGTGTTCCAATAATTAAAGAAGATATGTCAAATGAGAATGATTTATTAGAACCTAAAGAATTGATACATGACGAGATTCATGATTGTAGAAATTCTGATACTATACTTCAATGTAAAACTGATTCTGTTAATTGCCCTAAGAGTGGTCAAATATGTTCGAATACTGATAATACAGTTTGTTGCCAAAATGTTATTAAATCTATCCCAGTTTCTCATATTAATTCTAAACCTGGTAATTGTCCAACACCAATAGGAATATTTATTCCACAAGACGCAACTGTAGGATGTTGGCTAGATCAAAATTGTCCTGGAATTCAAAAATGTTGTTTGGAACCTAATCCTTCAGCAAATACTGCAACACGCCTATGTCGTGATCCCATAAATATTCCATCACATTCTGTATGTAATTTACCATTATCAGTTGGTGTATGTAATGCACCAACAATTCGATATTACTATGATTCTGTAACTGGAAAATGTCGTAATTTCCAATACAGTGGATGTGGTGGAAACAAAAATAATTTTCAAACATTAGCTAGTTGTCAGGCAAATTGTGGATCAGCAGGTATCATGGGAAACCCTGAATGTCCAATGGAAGCTAATATATCATTAAATTGTCTTTTTGCTCATCCTGATGCATGTAAAACTGATTCAGATTGTATGGGAAGAATAAATACAAAACAGCCTTCATGTTGCATGACAAAATGTGGTTATAGAATATGTCATCAATATTAACTTTTAACTTATTTTTATATTTATTTTAGTAAATAAAAATAATAAAAAAATTAGTGGTTAACTATAGTAAAAATAATAGATTATTATCTTGGGCGGATGAAGAAATCACCAAATGTAGCAATTAGGCGAGCAATTGCTCTTTGGATGACTGTAAAAGGAGAAAGTATAAATTGAATTATCTTCCAAAATATATTTTTTCTAACTAAAGAATTATATTCAGTGCCATTTTGTTGGGTACCCTCTTCACCATAAATATTAATAACCGTATTATTTTCACTGGGTTGTTTTTTATTTTCTACTAAATCACCATTACCTTGTGGTTTAATTAATCTAGTAGACGGACTACTGTTAGTAGAATCACTATTTTCATTATTCAAATCACCCATATCATTATTACCCTCATTAACAGATAACGACTCACGTTTTTCTATATTGCCACAATTGTTAACTGTAACAGATGTTATAATATTTTCAACTTCCTCTTTTTTTACCGGGATTTCTTCCTCTATTGGTGGTGGTTTTGCTGCAATAGATGCAAATGATGGACCATTATTTGTAGACATTGTATTGATTTCAATTGGATTTGAAAGTAACGAAGGAAATGAATATTGATCTATTGAAAAGTTAGTTGATCCTTCGGAAGAATTTAAACCGTTTGATACTAAATGTTTACTTTTATTTTGTTTAACATCATTTGATTTCCTTTTATTTTTACCATTTTCTGAAGCAATCTGAAGAGGCAAAATTTTCCTTTTTTTGTTATTACTATGAACTTCGGTCATATGTAATTGTAATTCTATTTCACTTGAAAAACATATTCCATTAATTTTACAATTATTTATTTGACAGGGAAAATGTTCACTTTCATAATGCTTCAATAAATCTTCGTATATATCGAAAACTAAAAATTGATTAATCTCTCTATGACAAATTTCACATGTTTGGTGTTGGAGACGATAATGTCTAAAGAGATTTTCAGAGTTATAGAACGTTTTCAACGGGCAAAAAGTACATTTAGCATGGTCGTTTGTAACAAGATTTTTAAATGGTGTTATTTTACCACTTAGATGCATATTTAATTCTTTAGAAGTAAAGGGTATCCTTTCTACAGAAAGTTTCTGTTCATACTCAACACATATACTGCAGAATGAACGTTTATGTTGTATGACGTAATGCCTTTCTAATTCATGAAAAGTTTTAAATATACAAGGAGTACCATTAATATGACAAACCCAACAATAGTGTTGTAAAATTGTATCAAATGCAAGTACCGTTAATGAACAACCAAAAATAATATCATTACGTCTTTGAAAATTAATATTATGTTTTGAAGAATACCTTCTCCTACAATCATTAATGTTAATTGGAGGATATGAAGTTGGAATTTCACTACCAACTCTAAAAAATACCAGTGATTTAAATGGACTTCTACACAAAAAACATGTATTTTCTCCTACCAAAATTGATTGCTTCAGTAAACATTGCATGCATATACAATGATTGCAGGGCAACATTCCAGCAAATTCCAGACTATCACAACATATTGGACATGTTTGTTTACAACGTAGTTCTGGTATGATATTCTTTGATATATCAGAATAAACATTATTGAAACTCTAAAACTTTTTGTAATAGTTACATCTATTAAACTAACCACAATATTCTTAGCAATTTCTAAAGAAACTTCAGTTTCATTTAGTATTTTTTTCTTTTCTTTTCCAGGATTAGTTAAAGCTTCTCCGTTATTTTTAATTCCATTTTGTGCATTGATTTTATTTTCATTTTTATATACTCCATTTTGAATTAGACTCTTATCTGTACTTTTTCCAAATTCTTTTGGTTTTCCATTTCTCCTATGTCTACTGTTTCTTGGATTTTCTGATCTTTTACTCGTAGATTCGATATTTTCCCCAGTAGGAACTTTGATATCGTTATTAGGTAAATGTTTTATATCTTTTTTTTCTTCTTTTTTATTTTCTACTTCTTTATTTTCTACATTTTTCGTCCTCCTATAATTCCTACCTCTTTTCCTTCTTTTGTTTCCTTCATTACTTTTTTCGCCTGAACCATTTTGTTTTATATTTTTTACTGCGTTAGAATCACTGGCCGACGTTCTTTCATTTACAGATGAAAAAGTTCGTGAATTACCAACTTCTTCTCTCGGTTTCACAACACTCTTTCCACCTCTTCTACTCCGTCTTCTTCTATATTTACTATGACTATCTTTTGGAGTATTGGCTTCTTTTCCAACAGGTAAATTAGAATCCATAAAATAAATATCCAAATTTCGCAATCAACCTGTGAAAAACTAATCAAAACTGTTATCAAATACTTTAATAAAATGAAACACGTACCAAATATCAGCATACTATCGTTATGAGAGATAAAATTCATTTAAATGGTAACAATTTATCGTGGTTTCATGACATCAATTTAATGTAAATATCAACATCCAATGTTATACTAAATGTTTGCTTGATATTTAGTTGTCTAACGTTTTATAAACTAATATCCAAGAAATAAAAACCTAGATAACCAACTGAAAGTTTTGCGGAAAATGTACATAAGATTGAGAAAAAAGTTCATTTTATAAATATTAGAAATGATAAATAATTTACTTTCAAAAAAAAGTTTAAATAAAGTTACTTAACCATAAATCAATTCAAATAATTAAATATTATTTAAATTTACGGTTTCATCGGCTAAAATCAATCGATGGTTGGATAAATTCTATTGTACATCTTGGAAACATTTTATATTTATATTAAAATTAAACAATATTTGGTAATCAAATATTTACTAATAAATACAAAAAACAACCTCAACAAAAGATGGTAAAAATCCGATTGATTTTTTAAATTAAAATAATTTCTCATGATCCCCAAAAAATCAAAAACTATTACAAAAAAAACAAATTGTAAAGATATTAGCCGTCTAAGGCAGTATTAGAAATTTTTAAATATATCTAATACTGTAAAAGACAACTAAAATCAAGACAATTATAAAAATATTTAATTTAAAATAAACTTAAATATTTAGCATTTTCCAAGTGATCTGACCTAATTATCTTGACAAGAAAAGTTGAATGGTTACGGATGGGAATATATCTCCAAAGGAGTGTTATATTCTTATCTGTCAAGACAACTTTTTCAAGTGGAAGACTTTATACAATTTTATATTTAGGTACAATTTATATCAGAATTTTTTTACGGTGCTCGATTTTTAGTTGAAAAATCTAATGTTTAATGTTTACATCGATAAATGTGAACGTGGTTGTTTTTTTGATATTTCTGTTTAAAATTTTTTGTTCTAGCAAATGTTTGGACGCCTCCTCACCCGTACATTAGCAACTGCTGCCAGAGGAGTTTCATTGCCATCACTTCAATCGACAACATTCAAGTCTGCCGTTGTTTCTACCAATATAATTCAAACCAATACTCTTCATTCAACAAGTTCATGCTTCTCTGCACATGTATTTTTTGCTTTTCTATAAACGTTTGTAAAATTTTTTTAATTTTTCAGGTTCCTTTAACACAGAAACAAGTTGAGGCAAGAATAAAATTAGTTATTGGATGTTTCGATAAAGTAAAAAAGAATGAATTTTCAATGGATGATGATCTTTTTAAGGATTTAGGATTAGACTCATTAGACCACGTAGAATTAGTGTGTGCAATCGAAGAGGAATTTAATTTTGAAATCCCAGATGGTATTTCCGATCAATTTAAAACTCCAAGAGATATCTTCCAATTTATTTGTGATAAAGAAGATGTTTTTCATTAGGTGTCTTTTATATATTTATAGATAAAAATTTTAAAGGAAAAAATTTTTGTTAATAGTTTTGCCATACTTTTTGTTGAGTGTGAATTTTGAAAAATTTTAGTTAAATATAAATAGATTTTTTTACGCTTTTAAAGTTAAATGAAAACGAGTGTTGATTTGATTATTCATTTTTTAGTTATGAGAAAATATCTTCTAAAATTAAGCCAATCTTTTGGGGACAATGAATATTTTAGAGACTTTAATTTATAGCGTGTTTGGAAATAGTGTGAAATATAAATTTTTTGATAATAGGATACGTTATTGTATTCTTTTTTTCCAAATTTCTCGTTTTGTAAAAAGTCATTTTCGTAGAGGCAAATAAATTATACTGAAAATAAAATCCCCCTATCTATAGGAGGAAGTTTCGGCTTACACATGAATTTTTAAACATTAACATGGAAGAAATTATTTTAGATAGTCAAAAGAAATCTTGTTCATAAATAAAATTAAACATTGAAATATTTCTCCATTATATCTGTTCATAAAGGCATGAAACGTTAAATGTTCCATTATTTTATATTATATGTCGATACTAACGTAGTGAGATTGCTTTGCATAACGCGGTCTTTTCCTTGGATTTAGTCCTTTTCTTGCACGGAATTTCGGAATTCCGTACAGTTTTGGTGGTGCGCCACTATTTAATCAGTTTTTTCTTTTCCTTGAATTTTGTCGTTATTATTACTAATATCTAACAAAATCGTTGCCGAATCAAGTTCCAAATGGCTGAAGAACCTGATAATAATGAAATACTGGGTCTGTTTGACAATTCAACCCAACAGCCGGCAGAAGAAAGTGCCGATGACCAACTTATCAACGCTCTATTGCACAATAAAAAGTCAATGACGTTATCTGAACAAGGTATGAAAGCGGTATCCAAAATATTCTCCTGCAAAAGAATATCACATGAAACCATTGAGAGCATCACTGATAGAATGGGCGTTCACCAAGACCTCCAGTTTCTCGCTCCCGCCTTCAGCACCCCATACTACTCTAAATTAAAAATGAGGTCAGTAGACAGCAACCTTGCCAAAATGCAGGATCACCTACTCCAGTCAGTCTGTATGTTATCGCACAATGTTGAAGCTGCAACAGGAGATAACAAAAGTGCCGTACTCAGTGCCCTCATTAATATCAAGTATGTTGTCGACGGATTAAGTGACATACGTAGAGAAGTCGCCTTTAGAAACTTCTCACCCAAATTCAACAAAGGGCTTCCCAGTGTACCTCTCGATATGGAAGAGAAGGTAACTCGTATGGATAGTTCTGAAAGAATCTCAATACTTCCTAAGCATGCCGAAGCATTATTCAAGAATGTGGCCGATACACCACAGGATCTCCTCTCGTTTATCCAAAGGGAAAACAGAAAAAGATCTTACAATAATACGGCTAACATCGAGCCGGAAAGGTACGTTATAATCAACCCAAACATGCCCCCCAATACAATACACCAATGCCTACCATTCTGGCAAAAGATTGCGCCAACCGATACGGTGCTACTTGATTACATAATAAACGGTGTAGATATAGGTATCTTATGTGAGCCAACACAGCATAAGATAGGTAAGAATAAATTCTCTTCAAAGGAAGAAGAACAGTTTATTGAAAATGAGATAAAAGATCTCCTCCGCTCCAACAGTATAAAAGAGCACGACAATCCCAAATGGATCAGCCCTCTAATGGTAGTAACCACTTCAAAAATGAGATTAGTACTAGACCTTTCTTCACTAAATGATTACATACAACATTTTAGTTTTAAATGTGAGTCGATAAAAGATGTAACGGATCTTCTCGAGCCTAAAGCCTTCTTAACTTCTATTGACCTATCCGCAGCATACCACAGCTGTGCAGTACGACCACATCAAACTGAATACTTAGGATTCAGGTGGAATAATAAAACATACATTTACCTTGTATTGCCCTTTGGAGCTAGTTCAGCACCAAGACTATTTTATAGAATAACAAACACCCTAACCGCCACGATAAGGGCCAACGGTATAAAAATGACGAGATTTTACGATGATTTTCTAATCACTCATACGGATAAGGATCTGTTAACACGTCATACCGAATACTGCATGAATTTGTTACGTGCAGCTGGATTCTCCATTAACGAGAAAAAGAGTGAGTTGTCACCTAAATATATAATAAAATATCGAGGTTTAGTGATAGATACACTTAAAGAGGAACTTCGCCTCCCCCAGGATAAGCTGGATAACATTATTAAAGCAGCCCGTCACATCTCAAATCTCAAGAGGGTAGTTGCACGTCAACTTTATAGCTTATTAGGCATGATAGAATTCTCATCCTATGCAAACTTCTTAACAAGAATCAAAGCACGTCCACTCCAACGCGCCGTAAATAAATGTATAGGGTTTCCTCCAAATTACAATAGGTATGTGAATATAACAACGGAAATTAGGCAAGGTCTAGCATGGTATATCAATAACATAGAAGCCACCAATGGGCTGCGATATAATCAGGACCACGCGAGCATAGAGGTTTACACAGACGCATGTAATGTTAGTTATGGAGGAATAGTATATTTTCCTGATTACACTTCCCAAAGCGTCCAAGGGTACTTTACGGACGACTTATTATCTAAACATATTAATGAGAAGGAACTAATGGCCTTATCCTTCACGTGCTTCGGGCTTTTGCAAAATACATATAATAAAATAGTTAACATTTACTGTGACAATACAACTACCCTAGCGTTGGTTCATAATAAAGGAAGTGTTAATAAAATATTTCTCTCATCGGAGACGGAAAAGCTACTCGATTTCTTTTACGAGCACAGGCTATATATTAACTTATACCATATTCCAGGATCCTACAATCAGGTGGCAGATCGCCTTTCCCGAACAATGCCCGTTACCCTACAAGGCCCAACAGAAGCAACTCTAACTATAAAGGCAAGAGAAGAAATTAAGGAATTTCTTTTAAATAAATTTAATGTAATAATTTCGGTTGATCTGTTTGCATCTTATGAAAATAAATTTTGTGATAAATTTGTAACGTTATTTGATGATAACCGAGCGTTTAGAAGAAATGCCTACTCATTCAACTGGCAGGGTTTAATTGATGAGGAAGTAATAGCATTTCCCCCATGTAATCAAGTACTCAGAGTACTGCGTAAAGCGGGTACCGACAAGTGCAATCTTTGGCTGGTAGCCCTAATGTGGGAAAATCAAAATTATTTTCCAGTTTTAATATCCCAATTCGGGGACCCTATCCTACAATTATATGGTTCTAATATAGTTAACTTTCCAGACTGTGCAACTCCAATGAAGAACCGAAAGCACAAAGTGGGACTTTTCCGAATTTTCTTCAAGTCGCACTGAGTGACATGGATCCCGAAGTTTCACAATCCATTCAACAATCTTACTCAGTTAACACTCAAAAATCCTATTCCACTCATTTGAGAAATTACCTTAACTTCTGTAAAGAAAATGGAATAAAGGATGAACACTTCTCCTTTAAGAATCTCACCAAATATCTATCAAAGATAGCTACCAGTGCCGCTCCATCTACAGTTAATACAATAAAGAATTCACTAGTAGCCATAGCAAAGTTACGTAAGGTAACCTTCTCATCCCATGAAAAAACATTGCTAAGCAAACTCATAAAAGGGATCCAAGTGAATAACTACAATCATGATATTCAAAAATACATGACATTTGACTTGGACATCATTCTGAGACATATTGAAAACAACCCAGCCTCAATGGAAATGTCTATCAAAGATTTGACGTTTACAACAATTACTCTGATCTCCATTGTATCGCCACAAAGGATGAACGAGCTTGCTAGAATGTCTCTAGATCATATGACCCTCTCGGATGCATGGGCTAATTTCACAATCCCGGGAAGATCAAAAAATTCTACAGCCACTCACAAATTCCACAGAATGCACATTCAAAAATATGCAAATCCGAGCCTATGCCCACTCACCGCCCTATCCTTGTACTTAAAGCGTACGGAGCCTATACGCACTTCTCAAAATCTGTGGATAAGTTACTTCAAGCCACACAAAAATGTCACTGGAACTACACTAGGAAGATGGATCTATAATTACTACCTAACAGCTGGCTTAGATATAGGTAGACCACACAACATCAGGGGAGCTGCTGCATCAAAATGCTATGAAATAGCAGGGTCTATTACAAATATGATAGAAGCTATTAACTGGGCATCTGAACACTCCTTCTTTAAGTTTTATCATAAGGAAATTGGGAATAATTTCGGTGCTACTGTTCTCTCCTACAAATAAGCAATCTCACTACGTTAGTATCGACATATAATTGATAATTATACCAGGGATATCGTAGATATCCTGCAAGTATAATTTATATTATATAAGATACTAACGTATGTACCCACCCATCAAAATTTAATCCGAATTATTACTTATACTTAATTAATTATTGTAATATTATTAATTATCTATCACCCAGCTACTTGCTGATCAAATACCATTAATATTTACTCTCTTATATCACCAGGTTACATGTACGAGTATATATAATTAATTATAATAAATCTTGTTGTGTTAAATTATTGTTCCCACACCTTACGAGTACAGTATCACCTTATCACTTACAAAAATCTGATTAAATAGTGGCGCACCACCAAAACTGTACGGAATTCCGAAATTCCGTGCAAGAAAAGGACTAAATCCAAGGAAAAGACCGCGTTATGCAAAGCAATCTCACTACGTTAGTATCTTATATAATATAAATTATACTTGCAGGATATCTACGATATCCCTGGTATAATTATCAAGAATTTAATAAGCATTAAAAGTACATAATTAAAAAAAATATTTTATGACTTATTTTTAATTTTGATGAGTCATTCTAAATACAAGGAATGTACGTGAACTCTAAAAAAACTTAGAACCAGTATTCGTAATTATAAATTCGTTTTACTTTAATGAAAATTTTAGGAATGTTTTTAATCTAAATTTATTTCAATAATAAATTTTCCTCAAGATTTTTAAAGTTAGCTAACATTAAATAAATATTAGTCGGATTACTATAATTAAATAAAAGATGTTTTCATATTTTTTGGTATTATTAAATGGCAAGAGAATTTAAAAATATTACATTAAGATACATTATTAAAGTTTCTATTAGAATGATTCTTGGCATTATGTTCTATTAATTTTGTTTATTCTAACGTTTTTTGGTTCAAGATCTTCAATATTACAATCATTTTCAAAATATAATAATTTACTTTGAGGTAAATTTTTAAATAATTCTGGAGATGTAATAGAATTTGTATCGAATAATTTACATTCTCCTGACTCTATATCAAGTGTAGCTGATTTACAGACAAAATTTTTTGAAAGAAGACATAATTCAATACAATTTAGTAACCCATTTGAACCACTTGGAAAACCTGAATATACTTCTTTCGGATCAGTATTTAGAGTGTACTCAAAAAATGATATAATATCATTACATTGTGCTAATCCAAGATATGTAGAAGGATAACAGAGTTGTTTAAATGTCCTACTACTAAAATCATCGGTTGAAGAATGTACAATTTGATTTATAATATAATTTCCATTTTCTTCGTCTTTTGCATAATGCAATCTACAATTTTTATCTTTTTCGTCTAATGTAAATATATCACAGTTACTTTTTTCACATTTTCTTTTACATCCAACTTCATTATCTGCATCTACTATTAAAAATCTATCATCATCAGGTGTTGGAAGGAATTCTGAATTTTCTATTGCCATCCATAAACGAACATCGTCATCTTCACAGTCATTGTAACCTGTAAAATTTTGTTCAACCACTTTTGGTACTGCTACTTTATACTGAGAATCATTAAAAAGAAGTGTTTTAAGAGATGCTTTACCCAATGATGGAATTTCATCCATTTCTGATGGTTTATTGAGTGATTTAAGATTGGGTTGTTTTCTCCTAATCTCTGGTTCTTCTTCCTCATTAGATAATATACTATTTTCACTAACTGGTCTTCTTATTGCTTTAAAACCATTTACTTTTGGCATTAATTTTCCTGAAACATCCTCAAAACTTTTTATTGCATTACTATCATTTGGTATTATTTCAATTTCTGATTCAATTGGCTCCGTTGTTGATGATACATTTTCACCAGAAGATTTTAAAATTTCTTTATATATAGCTTTAACATCATTTTGTTTTTCTATTTGATTTGTTGTAATAATATCTTCCGTTGTAGTTTGTGGTATCTCAACTGCAGTTGAAGTTGTTGTTGGAGATTCTGTTGTTGATATTATATATACTGGATTTATTGGATTTTCTTTTGGTCCAGTATATATTGGTCCAGCTAATTTGGTATTTTCAATTCCTTCATTTAAATATTGGAAACAATGAGGGTTCGTAACTTTAAAATATGACATTTTTTTGGCAAATGTTGTCATATCCTGGTCACCATCATTAAAGAAATAGCATATATGGCGTACTTTATCATGAACAATACCACGACACCGTGATGCAGTTTTGTAACAAAAATCCAAACATTGTTCTTCTTCTGCCATTTTAAATTCTGTATGATAAGGAGATAATCCTACAAGTTTTCTACCAATATATCGTTCAAAACATTGTTTTAAATCTTAACAAATCTTTAATTAATCTTTAATAATCTTACCTTCAATATTAATGCTTGTATTTCCATAACTATATGATATAGACAAAAGTAGTAGTAAAGTAACATAAAAATTCATTTTTATAGGAAAAGTTATGAATTTTTAATGGTTAACAAAAATGTATCTAAATAGATATTTAGATAAATATAATTTAATTTAATATCTCGATTAAGTGACCTGATTGCGCAATGTTGTATTTGATGATTAAAAATATATAAAATTAAGATTGAAGATATTTTCCAAAAATATATGTTTTAATTTATATCTTCCTTTTAAATAATATCACTTTTATTATGTAACCATTCTCAACAAAGAAATTTTATTTTAGAATATTTGACTATCCTAGTAAATTATTAAATTGAAATTAATCTATTAAACTAGGACAGTCTCAAATTTGTGTAAGAAAAAGAAATTTATTAAAGAAAATGTTGTTGATTATTTATTCATAACAGATAGGTATACAAATTAATCATTAATTTTATAATTATTATCTTAAATCACTGTTTTAATAACATTAGCTTCTTTTTATCTAAAAACGTTTTCCCTATTCCAAATAATAATTTAATATTAAAATGATGTCATTTTTTAAATTTTTTTCATTACTTTTATTAAATATAATAAATAAAATAATTTAAATTAACTTTTTATTGTTTTTATTTTTTGTAAACAAAAAGGACACATTTTACGATTTGCTTGGATAATTTAAAGAATAAAATTTTTGCAAAATTGAATTAGTATATTTTAATAGAAATGAGCTTTTTTTACGATACAACAAATTAAAGAAATACGAAAAATTTTTAATTTATTCTTTATTTCCTCAATTTATCCAATTTTCTAACTTTTTTCTAATAGAAGCATAGTTTTCTTTAAACAACAATTTCTAAAGGCGAAATATAAAAATAATAAGGAAAAATTTTGTGGCTTTTTGAACTTTTAAGAAAAACTATTATACAATGAAATTTTATTATGTTCCTCCAAATTATGTTATAAACATTGTTATTTTAGAAATTAAAATTTCATTTACTTTATTGAAAGGTAATTTTTTATGTCTAAAACCCATAAATATTTTACCATTATTTTTTTTCAAATTATATTTATTTTTCATTAATTATAAAAACATTAGTCGATTTAATAAAGGTTGTCTACTGAATAATAAAGATAGTAGAACCAATATAAAATATTAAATATTATAAAAGCTATAGGAAAATATACTCGACTTTTATGGTCAATTTTTTGGGCTGATTCTCGATTGTAGTGGGAATAAAAAGAATGAGAATGATTCGTAGAAATACTTCTTGATCTTTTATTTTTCCCATATGTACCACATTGTGTATTTTGATGAAATAATGTGTTGGACTTTGGTAATGAAGAAAAACTTATAAAAGGGGATTCAAGTTTACAACATCCAAGAACAGAATTTCTATGTATTGGGTAATTGAAATCATAACTCTCATTTACTGAACCTAAGTTTTCTGCTTCATTATATAATGAATAACTTTTCAATGATCTGTCTTTCCTCCCATCATTTCTTTTTATTAATTTTCCAAACATTGGAGATATATTGTATGGAAGTATTTTTTCATCTTTTCTTTGATTATTAATATTTGTTTGGAATGAGAATTGATTATCGGGAGGTTTAAAACATCTTTCACTACAACAACTAAATTTCCTTCTTTTCCTGTTGATTTTTCTATTACAGAAATTAACAACTGTAAATTCTATAATTGCTAAGAACACAAAACTAGTACATCCACCCATCCAAATATCGATAGCTTTGACATATGAGGCCTGAGGCAAAGCCATTCTTGCTGCAGAATTTTGTGTTGCTAATGTAAGTAGACATGTTATAGAAAGTGAAACTCTTGCTGGAACGGATTCAGCATCTAACCAAAAAGAAAACCAAGATATGATAACTATTAAAGATGTTGGGAGGTATGTCTGAAGTACGTGATGCATAATTTCTCTATCAACTATAAATTCTGCAGTTGCACAGGCCCATAATCCAGTAACATAGTTGTTTATTGTTGTTCCAGGTCGAATGGTTCTTAAAGTCATATCTGTCATTCTTAGATCTTCATTGACGTCAATTGCCTTTTCTTTATTCCATTCAATCGTTACTTGATTCTTATCATAGGGATCTAAAAAAATTTTAAAGTATGATATTAATAGAAAAGCTATTTTAAATATGTAGAGGAATCATATTATATATTTTTAAATACCACTTATTCCGCACTTACAACTTAAAATTCGTAATGTACAGGCTTGAGAGTCTAAAGGATATTTTGACAAATCTTGCATACATATGACATTTAATGAGATTCTAAAATAAGTATGGAATAAACTTAAGTAAGAATAATATATAAAATTATTTAATGTTTTATAAAAATATTATTCAATAACTCAATAAAAGTACATTTAAAAAATATAGAAAAAAGTATTTAACAAAAAAAACACATTTAAATTTACCTCGTATCATAAAAAACAGTTCCATTAGGATATATCCATACTAAGAAATTTGGTGAAGAAACTTCATGAAAAGCTGATTCGCGAGAATTTGCAAAGTATAATCCAGGTTGCCACATTAAATCGAATGTCTTCTTATCCCTTATTAAAATTCTTTTTTTTCCATTATGCTTTAATCTTTCATCAATCCATTGAGTTTGGAAATAAATATCAACCAAAAAATCCTTAAAAATGACATAATTTTTGCAAAATTAAAAAGAAATTACCATAGATTGTGCCCGAAATGATGACATCCCTTCAATATACATTTGAATTAAAACTTGTGTAGGGATTTCTAAAATAGTATTAACACAAATTAAGGGAAAAAATTACCTTTTTCTTCATTGGGATATAGATTTTTATTATAATTTTCAGTGTCTTTTAAAATATTTATAACTTCAAGGAGTTCGTTGTGTTTTTCTTGATAATTATGGTTTAAATTAGTTTTACTTGAAACTAAAGGAAGTAAATAAAATAACCAATTAAGAAAAACTTTTTTTCTCATCTGACAAATCTTGGTATACAAGTAATATTAATATTACAAAAATAGTAGATAAAATCTAACAATAAATATAGTTTAATGATAAATCTTTTGCTTCATAAAATATATTTAAGATAAAAATGTTGTTCTTAACACTAAATCTTTCTATTTAAAACTGAACGCCTCCTTATCAGGAATGTTGGACAAAAAAAGTTTGTCCAATTTTATTATTAATAATTTTTAAATGCCTAACTTTTTTACTTATTATTTAAATAAATGTGTTATATGAAAAATAATATCATAATTCATATAAATATTTTTATTCACAAATAATAAAATAGAAAAGTTTTAATTTAATAAGGTTAACATATTCTTTATTATTTGCATCAATATAATAAATTGTAATATTTTTTCTTTATATAGTTCAAATTTTTCTAAAATTTTACACTAATAAGTATAGTTGAAAATGTGATTGTTATGACAAATTGAAAATATAAAATAATAATATAAACTTTTTTATGCCAGAATAAACATTTCTTTTAATTTTAATAAATTAAAATAAAAAAATTTCTAAATATCCATTGTTGTATAAAATATATTAAATAAGTATTGATAAAATTTACCTTTAATTTTTATACTTTAAATTTTTATTGTTTAATTTCAAACATTGAAGATATATTATAAATTTATAATTCATTAGACCATTAGACATACTATAAAAAAGTGTTAAAATGAATTTTTATTATGGAAATTAATGAATGCATTGTATTTATCCTTATTATTTTCAATATTGCTAAAAACAGCTTTTAATTTAAAAAATAACTTTCAAATAAACTTCATAGAATATTTTATAAGTTTAGGTGTAAAAAAATAAATGGCAAACTTAATTTTATGTAATACAAAATTTTTTTGCAACAAATTGAAAAAAGTTTGAGCAATCCTAATTAGATTGTGTTTTATGAATAATTACTATTTTAAAGCATTAAAATTATAATTATTTAATTATCCAGTAAGTAAGTTGAGAATAAGTAAATTATTTTTTTTTTTGTAAAACATAAATCGAGACTTCCATAAACTTATCAATAAAGAAATCCATATGCTAACTGTATTATAAAAATAATAACATTGGTACATTTAAATAATTGTAAATTTTGCGTGTCTTTAACAAATATTTATAAAGTAGCATATGAAATTCAACGTTTCTTCTGATCATCCCATATGAAAAGAGTTATATTTTCGAAGTAACACTTTACCAATCAATTTTTAAATGTCAGTGTTTTATTCATTTTTCTTTAGATTTAACCAGTTATTTTAGTAACATGAATATTTGTCACATATTTTTTTATAAATGCGTTGTGTTTACATATATATTTTTTTATCTAATTCATCAATATATTTTTCAGGAGTTATTATTTCTGCCGCAGATGCGTCTTTTAATATCTAAATCAAACTTATTTTTTAATTTTTCTAAACTTTCTATTTCAACTGTTAGAAATGTTGACACTGTTGGAACATCTTTGGGAAAATTAGAATCGTTTACTAATTCTAAAATTGCAAATAATCCTTTCGTTGTTTCACCTGAAGCATGGGTAACAAGCCTTTCGACAATTGAACAAAATAATACGGATATTATTAAACTCAACTCTGACATCTTTCGTCATGCCCCTCGTTTGGATTTACTTCATAGAAATATCACATGGCAATTAAATTACAGAAATTTACAACTGACAAAACAACTTTCAAAAGCTGAAATGCCAGGTGGTGGTAGAAAACCTTGGCCACAAAAAAAAACTGGTAGAGCTCATGTTGGATCAGTAAGATCTCCAAATTTTGTTAATGGCGGATTTGCTCATGGTGTCCGTGGACCAAGAACATGGTTTTACATGTTACCAGATGCTATTAGACTAAGAGGATTATGTGTCGCTTTAACTATTAAACATGCACAAAATGATTTGGTGATTGTTGAGGATTTTTCATCATTGGAAGATGATTCAAAAGAAGTATGTTTAGCTTACTGAGAATATCTTTTCTATAATTTTTTTAGCTTATTAATGATATTGCTGAATCCCGTAACTGGGGTTATTCAGTTTTATTTGTTGAGGAGAATTCTGAAGTGTCCACAAAATTAGTTAACGCTACACAAGATATCCCTTCATTTAATATTATGCCTGTTTATGGATTAAATTGTTTCAGCATAATGAAACATGATACACTTGTTATCAGTAAAAAGGCTTTAGTTAAGCTTGAAGAGCGAATTTTATACCATCTATATAGAAGTGAATCATTGCAAAAGAAATACAGATACAAAGATATTAAGGAAAAAATACTTAATGAAGGAGCATCTGAGAATGATGAAAAATTCGCCCCATTTGTATAAATTTTTGTTATAATCTTTTTAATGTTATTAGGAGATATCTTGTTTTTATTATAGTAATATTTTTTATCAATAACTTTTTTAATTATCGTTTTAACGACATTGTTATTTTTATTTTATCTTTTTTTATTTTTAATCGTAACTATATTTTCTATTTAAGTCACTCTGATGGGAGGATATTTTAGCAAGAAAGTATCTGTAAAAGATGAATTAGTCAAAGTAACAGAAGATATCCTAAAACTACGATCTGACATTGAGGGAATCCAAAATTTTCAGGCAAATTTTATAAGATCTACATTTTTTTTATTCTTTCTTTTATCAACTGCGGGAAGCGCATATTTGTTCATGCTTGTTGGTGACAAAATCAAATGGGGCATCTATTCCATTTTAACATTTAGTGCTTCTGCTTTATTATTTATCTTATTTCGAAAGTTTCTGCGACCAATATTTGAATGGAGAATCAACAAGCATCAAAATCATTTAACTGGGTTGATTGAAACAAAACAAAAACTTTTGGAAGAAATTAAAAATAAAGAAAGTTATAAAGTTGCCAGTGAGTTACTTCAAGAATTTGGAGATGAACCGGAAACATCGTATTTTGGAACACCAAATGCTAATTTAAATAACACATTTAATCCTAAGGAAAGTCAGGGGGTTGGAACATCTGGTTTTGTTCCTCGTTATAAAGATAATTTAAATTTCTCGAGGAAGCCACAATCACGATTCAACTCACCTAAAGTTGACTCAAAGGCTTTGCAAATTAAAGCTGCTCAAAACATGTCAATGCTAAAGCATAAAGATCCACAAATGATGCAAAAATCTGTTTCTAATCATTCCCAATTAAATAGTGATAACAATACTACTCTTAGAACATTACCACCTCGACCATACATTGACAATCATAATACATCAATTGTGGAGAGAATTGCTGATATGGTTCTTGGAGATGGTATAAGTAACCGTTATGCCCTTATTTGTCTGTTTTGCAAAAGTCATAATGGAATGGCCTTAAAGGATGAATTTGAAAGTCTTGCCTACAAGTGTTATCGTTGTCAAAAATTTAATCCTGCTCGAAGTGACAAAGAAAAGTATGAAGAATGTGTAAAAAGATCAAAGTCAGAGGCCAATATTTATTTCGAAGGATCGAATGATAATATCTTACAACCAGTGAATGAAAATACTAACCCTGTGAACATAAAAAACTAACTTTGAAATATATAGCATTTTTTATGTATAAAATAGTGTAGATTTAAATAAAATATTTTCTTACTTTCTTTTGTTTAAATTATCTAACTAACGTTGGAAATACCAGTTGGAGAATATTAGTAATTTTTGTACACTTATCTTAAATAAAGTTTCAAAAAACGACTATCTACATATAATAAAAGTCTTGTAAAGCGAACTGCAACACTATAAAAGAAAGTCAAATCAATCCCAGAAATCCGACGAAGGAAAAATTCAACTTACATGGTAAAAAAAACTCGCCCCCGGGTGGGCTTGAACCACCAACCTTTCGGTTAACAGCCGAACGCGCTAACCGATTGCGCCACGGAGGCAGGCAGCCCGGACCCTTTGGTTCCAGGACTTAGGGTTTTTTGATACTTGATCTGGGATATTTAGTAGAGAAATACTTAAAAAGTTTTTAAAAACATTGCGTCATCTGTAAAATAATTACAACATTTATAGATATACCTTATTTTTTGGTTGTGCTAACATTGCATTTTTTGAACGACTGATTTTTCTTTTAAACCAAATTATATTTTAAAAAAAAAATCTACTAGTTAATACTGTACTTTTATATTCGGATAGAAGAAATTTCTATCCAGTTAAATAAGTTTTCATATTGAAAATAAACACAACAATAAGCACAGTACAAAAAAAACCATGTTTTCCTTATCATCATACATATTCCAAAAATTACATTTTAAAAATAATTATATAAATCTACTGCTCTTAGTAGATAAGTAAAAAACGACCTTTTTTCGAATGATTATGAACAATCTACTTTTGTTTTATTGTCGTTGGAAGCTAAGAACTGTGATAAAATGTAGTGAACATATCGATAGTCAGAATATGTCATTAAAAAAAGACTTTTTTAAGCCTTCTCTCTGTAATAACTCTATAAAGGTATAGTCTTAACATAGAGATTTACTTCTCAAAAGATATTGTAAGTAACGATCAAAAATTGGTGTGTCAAAAAGGAATGGCTATGTTTGATTTTAAAAATGTATATAAAGAGTAATGTAAATCTTCATTGTCATTGTTTTGTTTTTTTTAATTTCATACTTTCTTGGAGGCCCCAGATAATTTTATCCTTACTAACATTAACAAAAGGAAAACTGTAAGTTTTGACATGGAAAGCATTTGATTAATTAATTAATGTTCAGAATTACCACTAACAATAAATAAAATGGCTTCAGGAGGAGAGTATGAGGAACCCTGCTATAGTAGTGTTGGGAGAACTAAGTCCAATACTTCGTTGTCATCAAAAGTCGATAGTACTTTACCATTGCCGTCTTATCATGTAAATAACGCCGTTACACCATTGTCGAGAGGCAGTGGTAGATCGGAGGGCTTTAGAGATTCATATGAAAAGAGTGATGACAACTCATGTTTAGTTTGTATTGGACAGGCTTGGGATTATTTCATTCAGAACTTGGGGAAGTACTCAACATTAAGCATAGTACTATCTATCCTTGGCATCTTACTTGTCATAGCTATACCGTTTGCCATAATTATGCTAAGTCAAAACATCAATTTAAAGAAAGAGGCATTAAGTGGTGTTTCTAAACCGTTGAATTTCTACGAACAGTTCCTTCCTCCAAGAATGGACACTTGCCAGGACTATGGATTCAATTGTAACAGTGATCCCAATGAATTTGTTGGTATTATGCAACGTTGTGATGGAGTAGAAGATTGTTCTGATGGAAGCGATGAAGAGAATTGCCAAGGATGTCATTCAGGATTTTCATGTCCTTCAAAAGGAAATAAAAATATGGTAATATGTTTAAGAGGAAATAAATTATGTGATGGTATAGTCCATTGTGATGATGGAAGTGATGAAACATTGTTCTGCAGTAGAGGCAATTGTACAGAAAATGAATTCTACTGTAAATCTAGCAATACTTGTGTCCCGAAAAGTTACAGATGTGACGGTGACAAACATTGTCTACTTGGTGAAGACGAAGAAAATTGTTCTTCATGTGAAAATGGTGCTGTCCTTTGTCCTTCAACCAATAAATGCATATCCAAATGGAATATATGTGATGGCGTTATTCATTGTCCAGACAGATTTGATGAAAGCAATTGCGAATGTACTAGTTGCTCTGGAAACAGAAAAGTATTGTGCAAAAGTTCAAACTTCTGTATAACTCGTTCAGAGGTCTGTAATGGTGTTCCTAACTGCCCAGATGGTGAAGATGAAGAAAATTGCCCTGGAAGTTGCAGTCCTGATCCTAAAACTACAACCCCTAACACCAGGTCTTTGGTTAAATCATTCTTTGAAAATGATTTTTTAGAATGTAACGACGGAAAGAACTACATACGAGCGTATGCATGTAGCGGAATGTTACCCCAATGTGAAGGTATTTGCAATAACGGATGTGATCGTGAATTAGCGTTTACATGTAAAAATGGTGCTTGTATTTCGAGATCCAAACGTTGTAATGGTGTTCCTGACTGCACTGATAATT
Source organism: Strongyloides papillosus (assembly GCA_005656395.1). Lineage (NCBI taxonomy): Eukaryota > Metazoa > Nematoda > Chromadorea > Rhabditida > Strongyloididae > Strongyloides > Strongyloides papillosus. The sequence goes on from SRSI01000074.1 coordinate 734,364, forward strand.
CAGATGAAGATGGCTGCGATTGTAATCCCGAAACCCAATATCAATGTCAAACTAGTTCTCTCGTCCGTTTCTCAAAATGTATTGAAAAGGATTTACTTTGTGATGGAGTTCGGGATTGCCCACTCGGAGATGATGAGAATAACTGTGACAAATGTACTAATCCTGAAGCAATATATTGTCCTTCAACAAGATCATGTCACCCAAGTATTGCTAGATGCGATGGAATCTCCCAATGCCCAGACGAGAGTGATGAGATGGGATGTTCATGTGCTGAATGTAACTTACACCCATACAATATGTACACTTGCTCTAAATCAAAGAGATGTTTCAGGAGAGAGAGTGTTTGTAATCCATATTCTCTTTGTCCTAATGCAAGTTCTATAGATATCAACTATTGTCTTAGGTCAAACATGCCTAAATTTTTATTTTTCAATAATTTTTAAAAGTAATTTATATATAATTAAAAATTTCTATAGAATTTTATCATTTATATTCAATAAATTATCATATTGTTTGTTAAAAAGATTGTTGTGTATAGAAATATGTATAAATCCAAGATGATATTATCCCATGAGGTGGAACTACCATTAAAAAATTCCATTTTAACTAGTATTTGATGTGTTGTTGTTATTTTATATTTTTATTTTAGCTGCAATTTATGCAAAGTTTATACTTTTGTAAAGTTTTGTATCCACTCTGGTACATTTTATTTTAGCTACTAAATGCTGTTTTAAAGAAATGAATTCAAAGAAGGTTCATTGCATTTATATTCTTTTTAATGATAATAATCCTATTGGATCTCTAGGACAAACCATTTTTAATCAAATGTGGTTCCTAAATATATTTTTTGATAACAATCAATGATCTAAATATTTTAAATTTCTCATATTTATTTTTTGTGACTTTCCCTTCATTAATTATTTAGTGATATTTAACTATATATTTAAATGTTTTTTATATATTATAGAAAAAATATATGACCATTATCATTTTATTTTTCGACAATTCCCTTTTAAGGTATGTCATTTGGCTGTCTCGATAAATAAAATTTTATGAAAATTTTTTAGAGAATAGTAGTATGATATAAAACAAATTAAAACCTAAGTTTAGTCATTTTAAAATATTACTTATTAGTATAAAGGTAACAATTATATTGTTGTGTATTCAAGGTGTAATTTAATTAATTACATTAAAAATTAAATTAATACTTCTAAATCATAAATTGTCGTTTAATGTTAATTTCCCAACTATATGATATTCAATAGAAAATTAAACAATAAAAGAAGTTATTATTTTTTTGTCAGAATTTGTATTAATGTAACTTGGTTGTGCTAAACTTGTATAAAAAACGTTTTATTTTTTCCACCCTACATTTTTGTCATTTCTTTAAATGCAAAAAAGTTTTCTAGTATTTGGAACATTTTTCATTTATTTTATGTAATTCATTGTTTCACTGTTTAAGGATGAATATTACATATGTTTTAATTTTATAGTTTTTAATTTTATTGTTAAATTTATTGTTAATTACTAAAAATATATTATTATAATCTTTATAAATATTTTTACGAAAGTTGTTTGTTAGTCCCTCAATAGACAACTAATCTTTAATTTATGATTATGTTTTTCGTCTCAAAATATAGTTTTACTTTTCTAAATATTTAACTTGTAGTTTTTACTATGTTTAAATATTAGTCATCTTAAAAAAGCTTATTACTCATTTATTGACAAAAAAGTGCTAAAAAAACTTTAAAATGTCATTTTTTACAAGCACAGCAATGTAAATTATGTAATACTAATAATTGTACAGAAATTTCAAGATATCTTGTATACTTAAATAGTTATAATCTAGTCCACAGATATTACCATGTAAACAACAATCTATTATAAATATAATTTAATTTATCATATTACTAATATTTTTATTATTATATGAAAAAAAACATTATTAATGAGCTTAATGAAAAAATAAACATTAATTTGAAAATTTACTGTTGTACAAGAAGTATTGGTGTAATTTGATCAATTAACATTTAATATTAATTATGCAGTAATTTAATTCATACTCTAAAATAAGTAATTTTACATTTTAAAAAAATTTATAAAAGTAAAGGTTAATGAAAACAACATTGATTGAACCACGATAAAGAAAATTAGCAATAATATCAAATATTTAAAAACAGACAACACTATTAATTAAGTTTTCGTAGATAATTTTAGTCAAAATGAAAATCCCTTAAATATATTAATGACGTATTGCAAAATAAATATGATGCATCTTCTAAAAATGCTCTCTAATTAATCTTTAGGTTTGTATTACTTCACCTTAATATATATAATTATTAACTTATATTTACATAAATTATTTATTAACTTAATTATCTATCTAAAATAAATTCATAGAAAAAAATTAGTTAATAAACAGTAAATAACTTTTTTTAATTATTTTTTTATAGTAACTTATAATTAAATATTTTTTTAAATAATTATTTTTAATTAATACAAGATTTTATATTGCCTTATGATTATGATTGACCAGAACCACCATCCGAATCATTTTGACTTATTGTTGAAGATTCTTTTTCTATTGTATTCTTATTACCTAATAAACTAATATTATCAATACTTTGAGTTTTTTGATTTTTCGCATTTGTTTTTATATTATTATCATCAAATGTTAAACTTAAAGAATATACTGTTTTAATGTTATTTTTATTTGTATCATTAAGTAATGTTGAATCTTCCTCCTTCTTATGAATTTCGTTTTTTTTAGTTAACGTTTTATTACAAAACCACGATTCAGGAAATAATGATAACAATGTTGGTAGTATAACTAATCCATGTATTATTCCCCAACCAATAACTAGTGTTATTGTTTTTAAAAAAACTCTCGGAGTATAATCATTAGTAAAAATAACTGGTATAAAACAAATCATTGTACTTAATGCAGCTTGTATCATTGGCCAGGCAACAGCATCAAGTGTATAGTAAAGTCTTTGACAAACAATTTCTTTATGTGTAGTTACTGATGGATAATACAGTATAATTTGGCACATTTTCTGATAATGATACGCAACATGTGCTGTATAGTCAACTGAAAAACCTATTGACATAACTATTGCAGACATTGAAACAGGATCTAAATTCAAATTCCACCAATATAAAAAACCAAATACACCAAATGATATTGAAGTAATCGCAAAAACAGCTGATATAACTCCAGCAAATGATGGTACAAAAATAACACATACTAAAAACATGCATAATAATGTTATAAAAACTGTTTGTAATGTATTGTATTTTAAGTTAAAAATTCCTTCAAATATAGGAGAATTCTCACAGTATATTGTAACATTATTCTCCGGAAATTTATCAGCTATCTTCCTCCATTTTAACATAAGATTTGCTCTATCTATCCAGGATGTTGAATTAAAAAAACCTGTTTGAAAAGATATCTTACTAAGAGAAGTCTTATTATTCACTTGTGACATTTTTATTCCCATATTCCAATGTGGAAGATCATTTAAAAATTCTGGTATATAATCTATAGAAAATTTAATATCAACTAGAAATATTGACATCATTCTTAATGTTTGTAGATATGTTTCATAATCATTTAAAAAAATAAATGTTGACATGTTTCCTAAAGCTTGAGGAATTGTCTCAAATGCGTTAACAATTTTTTTTAATTTTAGTAAACCTTCTGGTTCAGATATATTTGGTGGATTATTTAATATAACTGTTAGTAATTCATACTCTTTCCATGTATATTTTTCAAATAATTTATCAGTTTTTTGAAGTAACGAATCTGATGGTATTATTTGTTGGGAATTTATAACTGGTTCCATTTCTAATGTACCCCATATTGAAAAATAAATAAATATCGTTGTAAAAAGTAATGTCATAATACGAAAAATATTTGATGTTAAAATATAGCAATAACATTTCATAAAACGTTTAATAACATTTGTCACACTCTCATTTATTTCATATTTCTTTTCTTCAATTCCATTATATGGTTCATTAATTTTAGGATCAATTTGTGATAGTTCACCTGTACATGATGATATTTGTATTTTTTCAGCAATTACTAATATAGATGTAAAAAATGTCAACTCAAAAATAAAATCTATTACCATAGCTAACATTGAAGATATACAAAAAAGTTGCATTGCTGGTGTTGATACTGTTGAACCAACTCCAAATGCTATGACATTTGTTAGTGATGTTATGGTAATTGATGGACCAATTTCTTCTAGTACTTTTTGTATAACTTTTGGAACAGTTTCAATTTTTTTTCTACTCCCTAATCCCTCGATTTTTGGATACATTCTATTCCATGAATGTAATATAAGAAATGCATCATCAACACCAATAGCTAGAATTAAAAAAGGTATAACAAATTGTATTGGATATATTGGTAAATTAAGAAATCCAATAATACCAAATGTTGTTGTGACAGCTAAAAATGGCGAAAGAACAATACCTAGGACAAGTATTGGTTTGTTAACACTAAATTGTAATCTTTTAATAGGAGTTGATAACATTACACAAATGAAAACAAAGATTAGTGTTAATATAAATCCTATAACAAGATATGGTAATAATGATAAACCACCGCGTATAATTTCCCTTCCGAGTATTTTATCACCAAGAACATTAACATCAATAGTAGGAAAATCTTCAATTACTTTTTTACTTTTTAAATAATTATAAACACCTTGTTCCCATTCAGTAACAATATTAGTTATATTATCATTAGGATAATTTGCATAAAAATGTAAAGCTATCATTTCAACATTATCAATATTATTAAAACCATCATTTTTATCTTTTAATTTAACACCAAATAAGTGCATAGCAACATTAAATTCAAATCCTAATTTATACGATTTTGGCCATGATAATATATATTTACCAGAATATTTACCATTCTTTTTAAATGATTCATTTTCATATTTTATGGCCTCAATAATTTCATAAAATCCTTTATTTATATCACAATATCCATCACAAACATTTTTATGAGCATATTCAATACCATTAACGGTTACATTGAAATCATTCTGAAGATAATAATGAAATTTTTTTATATCATTTAACATTTCTTCATCCATTAAATTTTTATTATTTACACCTTTTATAAGTGCCACAAAACGTTCTGTTTTTGTAGGAGTAGTATTGTGAAATTCAAAAAATAACTTCTCTTCGATATGAGATCTAGAATGCCGTGATGTAAACCCGTCTTGTAATTTTTGAGCAAATTTTAGGTGGATAACGCCTATTGATAATAATGATAATACCAATGTTATCATTAAATATTTATATGGATTTTTCCCAATAGAAATACCCGTCTGAGAAAATATTCGTTTAAGTAATTCATGAAATCCATTTTTTAGAAAATAATTAACGTTCCGCATATAAAAATTAGTGAAATAATTTTAAGTGTCTGAAAAAAAATTATATAAAAATCAAATAATGACCTCCATATTTTAATTAATAATGTATTAACTAATAAAAAAAAGCAGAAGTATGACATACTGTCTCATGAAAGAGAAAGTAACTTATTATAGCTGGTTTCAATTATTTTGATATCATATGTATATATTTACAATTCAAAATTTTAATGAATATTAATTTAAGAATATTTATAAGGTACATTCAAAAGGTATCTAGGCAACATCTTATTTGAGTACTTACAAAATAAAAACTAATTCATATCCAAGTATAATTAATTAATCATTATACAACAAATCTATTAATTTAAAGAATAAATACGGTTTAAATAACATATTTTTATTTAAGCAATTAATTTTATCAATGAATCAAAAATTATAATTATTAGAAAAGTACACCACTCTTTTTTTAAATCTTATAATATATAATAAGTACATAATTATATTGAAGTTTAAGCGACTTTTTGATAAAAAAATGTTACACATCAAAAAGAAGTAAAAATGTTAAAAGTGAATTATTTATAGAAATCAAATATTAAAAATAAAATTATTTGAAGAGATATAATCAAAAATTTAAAAAAATTAAAAACTAACAACAAAAGTATTGTAACATTTAATACAAACTTTTAAAATAAAATGGTATTCAACAAATTACGCAAAAATGTATTAGAGTAGGAGAGATGAATTTTTTTATAAATGATAGATTATTAAAGATACGTTATTAGATGACAAATACAAATTAAGACGTTTACTTTAGTGTAAATATCAATAGTATTTAGAAAAGTATTTCTATGTAAATGCATGAAAAAGAAAAATTCGAATATGGCTTTGTGATATAAATTATTTGTATTAATGTCTTAGAATGATAACTTATGATTGATATAAAAGGTAATGATTAAAATTATATTGAACATGACTTCTCGTTATATAAAGAAATCAAACATTTGCTATAGTTTAAAACGAAAAATTTTAATATATAGGAAGTTTAATCTTAAAAATTTTGATATATTATACTTATTAACAAAATTATTATGCATTGTTGTATTGTTTCGATAGAAACACTACTAACAATCATTAGAAATTTTAAAGCATAATGATGATAAAGATAGATATACAATTCTGGTAGAACAATGTACTTTCATGATTAAGTGTTTTGATATAGTATTTTAGATTAATCATTAATATATACACATACATATAAATAAATATATATTATTTTAATTAGTAAGAGAAATGATTACAAGTATTTAAATAAATATTATTTATTTGTTTATATTACTTATTACTTTGATTCAATTTCAGATCATTAATTAATGTGATGACAGTGATAAATAAAAAATTTATATTAAAAAATTACAACTTAATGATCAATTTATTAATATATTTCTATAATTTTTTTGTTAAACTACTCTACATTTAAAAAAAATTAATAAAAAAAGTGATATGCTTCATTTTTTAAAGATTGAATTTAAAGTTTAATTAAATTCTTTTTTTAAATATATTTATATTATAAAAGATTGAAGCCTACTATTACTAACAATAGCAAACATCACAGTCCAGTTCTTCCATCCGACTTCTATTAATTCCCTTCTATAATCTTCTAAAATCAACACACATACTTTATTATCAAATGATACTTTAAACTCCCTATTATATAGTTGAAAATCATTGAATAACAACATATTACTAATATTTGTCATAAAATATTCATGCTTCATCACCAAGTTTATTCTTGTAATATGTTAATAGAATATTAATAAAAATTCAATCACTATTAGTTACTATAATATTTTTCATTCCAAAAAATTGTATAATATTTTGATAAAACAAATGAAAAATATACTAATTACAAATATTATATTTTTAACTTTTTTCCTTATAACTAGGAGTGATGATCAACTACTAAAATCATCGTCGGATGAGAGTCTTTTACAAATAACTACCTCTGAAAATGACTTAATTTCTAAAGGTTATTGTGATAGTAAGTTTAAAAGTTAATCTTTTCAATAATTTCACTGAAACATTAAATTTTAACCACTAAATCATTTTTTTTATATATTTCAGTACGAGATTGTAAAAATTGGTCTGGAGTAATTTTAATAATTTTATCACCATTATTTCCACTCAAAGAATTTCCACCATTGATTGATTTTATATGGAATACATTTAGTGATTGTGAAGATTTTGGTGGTGAAGTTTCACTACTACCTACTAATGCTAATAATGATCTACAAAAAGTATGGTCTTCCAATAAAAAAGAATTAATAGAAAATTTTAAAAATATATATAACGAGACAGATTTTGTTGAGTCATCATTTTTACTACCTTCAAAAATAGAAAGTGTATTAAACATTATTATATCAAATTTTAATTTGAGCCCATTAGCTGATAAACCAATAACAACTTATGGAAAATATTTAATGATTTTAACAAATTATGAACTATACTTAGATCAAGATACAGCTTTTAGGATAAGAAATAATGTTAAACTTAATCAAGTTAGATTAAAAATTATGCTAGTTGATAAGTATAATGATGATTTTGATTCAAAGGAGAGTGATGAAGATTTTTTCGAAATGATAGCTGAAAGAGGTGAAAAAAGTGAAGTTGATAGTGTTGATGGTTTAAAAAGTGCTAAGATTCCCTCTAAAATGGGTGCATGTCATAATTTTGAACCATTTCCAAAGCCAACTATTAATATAACAAAATCTAATAAAAAAGGTGTCATCGTCGGAATAATATTAGGAGCTGCTGGTGCTATATTAATATTAGGTATATTGATTTTTATATTCATTAGATGGCGTAATAAAGTAAGAAAAGATCAAATAAGTACTTTATCATGGATAAATAATCAAGCTGGGGTAAATAAAAACAATGAATACAGGGAGCATAATAATAAAGAAACATTAAATAACTTAGAAGCAATTTCAAATGATATTTATGATAATGAAAATAAGTTAAATGGGATTAATGAAAATGTAGGAATGACTGAAGATAGTAAGTTTAAAGTTATAAATCATCCCAGTGCAAAATAATGAATAATTTAAAATATTTTAGAGAAGATACTAGAAAGTGTATTAACAATTAATTATAATGAAAAGTTAGGATCAGGTGCTTTTAGTAGTGTTTATAAAGGTTCTCTCCTCTTGGAAAGTCACCTTGTTAGTCAAAAATTAAATTTTAGAAATAACCAAATTAAAATGAGTACAATTTTTGGGAATGAAAAGAAAAATAGTACTAATGATGAAGTTGTTAAAATTGATGTTGCAGTTAAAGTAGAATCGAAAAGTGAAAATATTTTTAAAAATATTGAATCAAAGGAGCTTCTATTGAAGGTAGTACAAGATTTTCTAATATTGATTTTTATATTACTTTTTTTAGGAGATTAATACTTTATTACAAATATCCGATCACCCTCATGTTGTAACATTTTGGGGTTCTTGTTGTAAGGATTCATCATTATGTCTAGTATTAGAATATTGTGAATATGGTGACCTTCAAACATGGATTCGTGACCCATCAAATAAAAAATATATTGATGTAAAACGCTTGCTAAGTTTCTCTTGGCAAGTGTCCGATGGAATGTATTATTTAGCTACTAAAAATTTAATTCATCGTGATTTAGCAGCACGAAATATATTATTAGATAGTAATTTAGTCGCTAAAATTGGTGATTTTGGTTTATCAAGAGTTTTTAACAGTCAAGATTATGATGTAGAAATGCAAAATGAGTACATGCTTAGAACGAATGCTAAAATACCTGTAAAACATACTGCGATTGAAGCGTTAAGAGATGGAGTGTATACAGAGAAAAGTGATGTGTATGTAAAATTTGTTATATATTTATATTTAAAAATATTTTTATAGATGGGCTTATGCAGTATTGTTGTTTGAAATTTTTTCACTTGGTTCATCTCCCTATGAAACATTATCACTTGTTGAAGTTCTGCCTTTCTTAATTGAAGGATCTCGATTACCTAGACCTCTCCTTGTAACTGATCCTGTTTGGGATTTGATGCAAAAATGTTGGTTAGAAGACCCAAAAGATCGTCCTAATTTTTGTGAAATCAGAATTAATTTAATGAAACTTTTAGAAGAAGCTACAAATCAATACGGTTATATAGAATTGGGAGGAATCAATGAAATATCAGATGATAACGAAGTTCATGTCTAAAACCATTAATTTATTTATATCTAATTAACGATGTTATTTTTAAATATTATTTGATACTTCTATAAAAAATAACAATATATTGAATATATTTTATTTACTGCTTATTCATATGTGCACAGATATATTATGTATATAAAATGAATATTATAATTTGTTTATTCTCAAATTATTTTTTCTTTATAATAAAACCAAATTTTTTCTTATATAAAAAGCTATAAATAAAAGCCTTTCTCTTCAATTTTGTTCACATTTCTTGTGATTAATATTATCTATTTTTCTATCATTTTTTTATACTAGAAAAAAATGCCTATCTCAGATCTTGTTGGAGTATGGAATGTCTGTGAATCTATCAATTTTGATGAATATCTTAAGGCATGTGGTGTTAGTTTTTTTACACGTAAAATTGCTTCTACTGTCAAACCTGTTCTCACAATAAGTGTAGATAATGATGATATCACAATAAACTCATGCTCTACATTTAAAAATCATTCAACTGTTTTCAAATTGGATAAGGAATTTGAAGAAAATACTATTGATGGAAGAATTTTCAAATCTGTCTTCCAGTGGGTTAATGAAAAATTAGTTCAAACACAGACTGCTATCAAAGCTGATGATAAACCATCAACTATTACTAGATATATTAAAGATAACAAACTTTACATTGATATGGAATGTTCTGGAGTTAAATCAACTCGTACATACACTAAGGCTGATTAATTTTTTTTATTTGTCTCTTTTATCTTTTTCAATATAAAAAAAATAAAATTATGTTTAAGATCTATGATGATAATCATATTTATTTTACCTAACTAGGGTGATTGACTAATTGGTATTACTGGAGTAACTCTTCTTCCATTTTTGCCTTCTAAATACCATGTTATTATTTCTCCTTTACCTTTTACTTGAATTGGTCCACGTAATGATGTATCAAAATCGGGATAATGTTTATTTAATTTTTCATTATAAATACTACTAATTTGTATTTGTTCTGGTGTTCCGGTACTCTCCATTCTACTTGCTGTATTAACAGTATCACCAAATAAACAATATCTTGGTGCATTTAAACCAACGACACCTGAAGCAACTGGTCCTGTATGTAAACCAAGTCTTATTTTGATAGAGACATTTTTTTTGTGGGGTACTTTGTAAGTCTGCAAAAATTCCATAATACATAAAGCAACATCAGAAAGATTAGCTAGATGTCTTGTACCATTTTCTTGTGGTATTCCTGATACGACCAAATAAGCATCTCCAATTGTTTCTACTTTATAAGCATCATGCTTATTAATAATATCATCAAATCCTGTATATACACTGTTTAGCATAGTAACAACTTCAATTGGTGATGAAGATCCACAGATAGTAGTAAAACCAACAATATCACTAAACATGACAGATGCTTGTTCGAAATTTTTCGGTGGAACAGGTCTTCCCATCTTAAGTTCATTAGCAACATAACTTGGTAACAGTTGTGACAATAATTTGTCTGCTGTTTTATTTGCTTCTTCCAATAATCCAGTACGTTCTTGTACAATTTTTTCAAGATTATTTGCATATTGTTCCATAACACGCATCATCTGATCAACAAGAGAACCTTTAACTTTAAGATAATGTTCTGTATTGAGTTTAACTCTTTTTATACTTGGTCTAACTTCAGGATTTGAATTCCAACAATCAAGGAGAAGAGCACAAAGATCAGGGTGAATTTTGCTTCTGTCCTGTATAGAAGGTTTATAAGGATTTTTACCAATCTTGTTAGCTTCAACAATTTCATCTATTGGTACTTGATCACTAAATGGAAGGGATCTAAAAAGTATTTCATACATTAACATTCCAAATGAATAAATATCTCCTGCTTGTCTTTTAGTTAAATTTGCTTTTACCCAATTTTGTCCATCAATTTTTTTATTATTTTGTTCCGTTAAAATTAAATTTTCAGGTGAGAAATATAATACATGTGTTTTTTGTTTTGCTGCTGCTTTATTTTCACCCTCTTTAGCAAGTTCGTCATCTATACAACGTTCTTTAATCCATTTCTCAATTGGATTACAAACAGCATAATCTGTTAATTTAACTGTCCAATTTCTATCAATTAAACATGCCCATGGTGTTAAACTTCCATGATATTTAATTGGTGATAAATGTATATAGTCAAGACCACTAGTTATATCTCTAACAAAAGCTGCATGAAAACTTTCATCTATTGCTACATCATCATTATATATAATATCTTGAACAGTTCCTCTTGAACAAAATTTCCAATATATTAATAATTCGTCTTTTTCATTAAATGAAATTCCTAAAAATGGATTTACGTTATCGTGAACAATAATTTTCATTTGATTAAACAATTTGATATCTTCTCTTGAAAATGAAATTATTCGTTTTTGAGGATAGACATGATAAGAAGCATGAGTATTAGTACCAATTACAGCATGATGTTTAACAAATTTACTCATATTAGACATTTTTGTCTTTGATGATCCAATAGATAACATTGATTTCATTTCATCTTCAGTTACAACTCTTGCATCATCTCTCCATATTCTCCATGGTGTATTAGCTAATGCACGTGTTTCTCTAAAAATAATAATAAAATCTTTTGTTTTAGAATTAAAACATACAATATCCTTGCTAATACTAATCCACTAATAATACCAATGAAAATGAATAATGCGATAATTGAAATAATTATAATCATTGTATAATCACATTTTTCATTCTTAAAACCACAAACAGGAACATCAATTGGAAGTTTATTATCAATTGATGGCCAAAATGAAGTTGCAATATCAGTAACTTTTAATTCAAAACATCCCGTTTTAGTTTTTAAACCATCACATTTGGCTATAAAAACAGGTTCCATTTCAACTATTTTAACAACATCATCTTTATCAGAGTTTATATAAAAAGCTCCATACTGTGCTGCACGTTCAGCTCTATCATCTAATTGAACTAGACCTGCGGAAACACCTTCTTTACTAACTAAACCAGGAAATGAAAATCTTCTCATTTCATTCCATACTATATTTCCGTTATTTGCTCCAGTTGCATCACCTCCTGTTTTATTCATAATTGATCGTATTGTTAATGAATATAATTTTAAGGCATCATATAGATGTATATAACCATAAACATTATTCTAAAAAAATTGTTTTTTTTTAAATATGTATAATTATAACTTACTAGATCAAGATCATTTACATCTAAATTATTAGCTAATAATTTCTCTTTAAAAGGAACAACAAGTGTATCATCAAAACCATTAATATCATCAACAATAATACCATTAGAAAATAATTTTTTAACACTACTATCAATACTACCATCATTGTTGATCCATGGTGGTGGTTCTTTAGCTTCTGCTTGAAGCCACGGAAATATGTAAACAAACTCATCAGTATCTAACTTTGACATTACAACTGCTTTCATAAATTCCTTTGTCATATCTCTAGTCTTTGAAAATATACATACAATTATTCGAGCTGTATTTTTAATTTCGGTCATTAATCCACTATCAATAATTTGTTTTGTATCAGCATTCTCATCAAATGTTATTTTTCTAAGAATATTTATATTTCCTAAGTGCATATTCTCTTCAAATGATTGTAAACGCTATAAAGTTTAAAAAATTAAAATATGTTATAAAATATATTTTAAAGAATTGATATTTTTGAATTCTTATTAATAAAATATATATATACATTTTATTGTTTTTTTTTTCTATAAATGTATAGTATTTTATATGAAAAAGAAACATTCATACAATTCACCTCATATACTCATGTTACCTCGAGTGCTAAAATACCAGTATTTGTTACAATAGCAATATTTTGCCAATGATAGTGCTTTAACGTTGCTACAACAGCTACAGCTAATGAATTTGTTGTTCTAATAGAAACTCTTGAAAGTGTTTTATAAATAACTTTATCTGAAAAAATGTTAGATGCTGCCATATAACCAATAATTGGAACATTCCAATAGGTGGCCATTTTTGAAACAGCATCCATTTCTGCATTACAATATGGTCCTATAAATGCTTTAACATCTTTGAGATGAAACATATCTGCCGCAACTGCTACACCTTCAAATGCTTCACCACAGGCTCGTGCTTGAATTAATTCTATATCAAATTCATCATCCAAAATTCCATCTCTCCATAATTCTTTCCTCGACATATCTAATATTTTTTCAGCACCTGGCATTGCATTCAAAGCTCCAATATGTCCAACACGTATGATTTTTCCTTTACCTTTTCTTATTGTACTACCATTAAGTAATGATTGTTTCGTTTCAACGGTTGGTTTAATTTCATTATTATCACTATCATTAGAAGATGAAAAATTTGTAGTTACATCAATAGGTAATGGAGTTGTTTCTTTAATTATCTCAGAGTTATTTTTAACTTCAATATTATTACTAAATACCGTATCAAAACGATACAAAATAATAAATGAATAAAAAAATATTAACATTTTTCTTCACGAATAATGGTTTTATTCATATTTACCATTACTATATATACAGTAAAAAGATAATATTTAAAGACGAGATAAACTTTAAAGATTATCATTTTAAAATTAACAAATTAAATTTTTTCATCAATCTAAGTGTTTTTCTTATATAATTATGAAATATTTTGATTGAAATATTCTATCTTATTACTAATAAATTTTTCTAAATAACAACAATAAAATCCCCATAATCATTTCAAAATATTATGGGATATAACGGTATAATGAGCTTTAGTACAGAATTTTTATTTCATCTTTAATTGTAAATATCATTTAAATGATTAAATAACTAAAAAAAATTTTCTAAAACTAGGGATAAAAAGATTTACATAATATTATACACTTTTAATAATTACATTTACTGCATAAAGATATATTTAAAAAGTATGTGTCATAATAAAAATAAAAAATGTAAAATTATTAAAGAATTAACATATCTTCATATGAGGATTCTTTTATAGAATCCTCTTCTTTGTATTTTACTTTTCCTCTTTTTTCTTCCTTTGTTAAATTTTTTTTAACCAAACAAATATCTTTATCATAAGGGTAGAGTTTAAAAATTTCACACTTTGTATTTGGACAATAAAATGTATCCATTGAATTTGATGGTTTAATATTATTTGATATAAGATAATAGCAAAGAAATAAAAGAAATATTACACATATAGCATAAAAATCATGTGAAATACCATTTGAGAATTTACTATTGTGGTTCGAAATTCTCCTTCTAATGTTATAATGTTTTACTACATGTTTAGAATTTCCATCATCAAAATTGTTTCGATAGTTATTTGAAAAGTGTGTTTCACGTTCATGACCTAAAAATAGAAACTTAAATTTATATTGTTTCTTTTTTCACTACCATCTTTTATGTCGTTTTGTATCATTCTTCCATTTATTTTTCTAATAAAAAAAGTAATTTTAAAAAATATAATAAACAAGATAGCACTTACAAATCTGGATTAGAAGTTCTTTTGAAATTCTCATTATATTTCTCTCTTTTTAATTTTCTTTCATAATCAAGGATGGGAGAATAGTTCTATAGAAAATAAAAAAAATATGAAAAAGTTTAAAAAAAATAACAAACCAGAAAATTTGATAAAGGTTCCCATGTACTTTCACTCTTAGGATAACCCTTCCACCAAACTTTGTACCAAGGTTCTCCATCTTTATATAATTTGTCGGTAACTTCCTCGACAAGATAGTAATTCAAATCTTTATTATTACATTTGCTAAAGCTTTTACTTGACATGATAAAATAATAGAAAAAAACTAAAATTTATCAATAAAGTTTACCCTGTTTTATATAAGATGAGTGCACAAAGAAAAATTTGAAACAACCATCACATGACATATTTGTTTTTCAACATTGTTTATTGGTAAATTTTAAAATATATCAAAATCAACGAGTCACAAAATGAAAAGTATGTGAACTCTCACATTATTTACATACACAAGTTTACATATTCAATGTTAAAAATTTGATATAAAAATAACTCATTGACAATATTACCAATCTATTGTTATTTGAAGGTAAAAATAATATTTAAATAAAACAATGATAGAATCAATTTAGAACAATATTATTTTGGTTAACCAAGTAAAATAAAATAAATAATAAAAAGATTAGTTATAAAAATCAAATGTGTCTCCATCCTTTTTGATGACAACCTTATAAGCGTCATCAAAGTCCTTTGAAAGCACTACATATCTATTTTCACGTACAGCTTGCATACCTGCTTCTTGACAAATAGCATTGATGTCTGCGGCAGAAATTTTATCTGGACGAGCGACAAAATCTTCCAAATCAACTTCCTCAGAAATATTCATTTTTCCTGTTATAGTCGAGAAAACTAATCTTTTTTGTCTACGATCTGGTAGTGGGAATTCTATTTTACGATCTAGACGTCCTGGACGAAGAAGAGCAGGATCCAGTGTATCATGACGATTTGTAGCCATAATAACTTTAACATTTGTTGATTGATCAAAACCATCCATTTGATTAAGTAATTCCAATAAAATACGTTGAACTTCACGATCAGCACCAGTTTGAGCATCAAAACGTTTCGTAGCAATAGCATCGATTTCATCAATAAAAATTATAGCTGGAGCATTTTCTTTGGCCATTCTAAAAACATCACGTACCATACGTGGCCCTTCACCTAAATATTTTTGTACAAATTCTGATCCAACAACACGAATAAACGATGCTGTTGTGTGAGCTGCAACAGCACGTGCTAACATTGTTTTACCACAACCAGGTGGTCCATACATCAAAACACCTCTGGGAGGATCAATACCAATTTGCTTGTATAAATCTCCATGAGTTAATGGTAATTCAACAGCCTCTCGTACTTCTTGTTTTTGCATATCTAAACCACCAATATCAGAATAAGATATATCTGGTTTCTCGTCTGCTCTTAGCATTTGGATACTACTATCGGCCTCAGGGGGTAAAACATCAACAAGTGCGTTACTGTATTTATGTAATGCTACACTACAACCAGGTTTCATAAGCTCACGATCCAAAATAGATAGAACACGGACATAGTAATTGGAACCAGTAGTTGAACCGACAATAGCATGTTCATTATCAATAGCTTCAAGGAATTGTCCGATTACAAGTGGAACAGATTGAATTCTTTTAACTTCCTCTTGTGCATGAAGAAGTTCTTTCTCTAAATTTCTCATTTCAAGTTTAATATACTCCTCCATAACATCAATATGTTCTAAATCTTTTTCAAGTTTTTTAAATTTTAAAAATTCATCTGTACTCTGGTATTCTGATTGACAAAAAACATTTTCACGTAATGTTGAGGAGACGGAAGATTGCTAAATATAAAAATAAATTATATATTGAAAAAGATAACTTACATCAACCTGCATAACATCCATTTTTTACTTTTATGATTCTAGGTAACAAAGAAAACGACTTTATTTATACCAGAATTAGTTGTTCTATACTAAAATCAGACAAAAGTGATGATAAATGATACTTCAGTCCAATAATTGTCGTTATAGGAATTAAAATAAATGAGGTAAATTTTAAAAATATATGAGGCAATGTCATAAGCTTTTGTTATTACAATCAAATTAAATGAGGAGGTGTTTTTGTGATGAAAATCTTAAAATACTTTCTTTTAATTGAAAAAAAATATCTTTTGGAATTTATTCATAGTTGTTGGAATAATGTATAGTGCTTAGTTGACGTCACAAAACATTCAAGTAATTTATTATTTTGTTGTTTTTTAAATTATATTTTAAATTATTTTCTTACACGTTTTGATTGTTTTATACTTCAATGGCACGTAAGAACATTAATACGGTTATTCGAAGAAATAATCGTATAGAAAAAGCAAAAAGTGATCGTAAACCATTGTCGTCTTCTACATCACAAGCGGCATATGCTGTTTCAAAGGAACCAGAAGAAAAGCTTTATTTTCCAAGTGATAGTTATGATACCGATACTGCACCGGGATGCAACTCTGTTCTAAAAATCATCATTTCACTTCGTATTTCATCAGCATTTTATGGTTTAATTATGGATTGTGATGAAGTTTACAATTATTGGGAACCTTTACACTTATTTTTATATGGAAATGGACTTCAAACATGGGAATATTCACCTTTATATGCTATAAGATCATATTTTTATATTTATCTTCATTCATTACCAGCTCAATTTATTATGAACCTCTCATCACACTCCAAAATATTTATCTTTTATGCTATAAGATGTATATTGGGAATAATATGTGCATCTTCGGATACACTACTGTATTATTCATTGTGTAAGAAATTTTCAAATTCAATTGGTATAATTTATATTGTGTTTACGTTATTGGCACCAGGGATGTTTATTTCATCTACGGCATTTTTACCATCATCATTTAGCATGGTATTATGTACGTTAACGATTGCAGCTTACCTACGGGAGAAATACTTTATTGCAATATTTTGTACAGCAACATCAGCACTTTTGGGATGGCCATTTGCTGCAGTATTAGGTTTTCCAATTGTTATGCATATGGTATTCATTTATTATAAGAAATACATGTTGAAATTTATTTTATATTCAATACTATCAGGGGCTTTAATATCCACTCCAATGATATATTTTGATTCATTATATTTTGGTAAAACTGTTTTTGCACCACTTAATATTGTGCTATATAACGTATTTTCGAGTCATGGACCAGATCTGTATGGAACAGCTCCACTAACATATTATTTAAAAAATTTATTTTTAAATTGGAATATTGGATTTCCTTTGTTATTTTTATCCCTTCCATTATCATGGTTAGCATACAAGAAAGTTAGAAGGGATGATGCAAAATATTTTAAAAAAATAAATTATGAATCATTTATTCCATTACTACTGATATTTTGTACACTTATGTTGTGGTTTGCAATATTCTTTTTACAACCACATAAAGAAGAAAGATTCATGTTTCCAGTATATCCGTTAATAGCGATTTTAGCTTCAGTGGCAGTTGATGGAATAGCAAAACTTTTTAAAAATAGTACAGTACTAATAATACTTTTATTAGCCGTTTTTGGTGGTTTTTCAATAACAAGAAATATTGCTTTAACAAAGTACTATTCTGCTCCAACGACTATATTTAAAGAATTTAATGATTATTTAATTGAACATTCACAAGACTTAGATTTTTCTGTTATGCAAGATCCGGTAAACTTATGCATGGGTGATGAATGGTATGAATTCCCATCATCATTCTTTTTACCACATAAAATAGCAGATAGATTTAATCGTAAAAGGACTATAAAATTACAATTTATAAGATCAGGATTTAAAGGATTACTACCAAAATACTATGAACAAGGTAAACTATTAGACGTAACAAGGAAAATTCCCACTGATATGAATGATCAAAACAAAGAAGAAACTTCAAGATATGTTTCACTGTCATCTTGTGATTACCTTGTTAAACTAAACAAAGGAAACGATGATATGTATAAGGAGCTTTCTAAAGAATTTGTCCCTATAATAAAGCAACCTTATCTTAATGCTGATAAAACTTCTAGTGCAGTCAGAGCCTTTTATACACCTCTATATTCTGACGACGCATTACATTGGGCTAGTTATGAAATATTAAAACATAGATAAACTATTGTTTTTTAAAATCAAATTTTTATTTGTGATAGAAATTTATACAAATATTTTAAAATAACATTAAAATGTAGTGATATGCGTAGCTCCAAATAGTTGTTTACTTGATTCTTCAAGGTTATGTTTGCGGTGTCATCGAAAACAGGATTATTTTCATTTATTCGTTCTAGAAAATTTTTTTATTGTTCTATCAATTCTAATAAAAGAAAATTAATAAAACGTGTGTTTTTAATTTATTAGATTACATTCTTTTTTTAGCTGTTAGTATAGAAAAGTTTGGTGTATTTCAAAAAATGAGCTGTAGTTCCAAGAATTCTAATTATATGCCAAAGCCTCCATCAATATTAGTCTACACGAATGATGATGTTGAAAAATTTAATAAAGTCAATGATTCTATTTTAAAGGTAATTCCTTCAGATACTTATACAACAAGACATATTGATACAGATACACTAAAAAAATCCAATTGGATTGAATCATCAACAAAGTGTTTAGTGTTGTCTGGTATTGATAAGCTAGATCAAGAAAGTATTGATTCTATAAATAACTTTATTAAAGA
The DNA here is from genome assembly GCA_005656395.1 of Strongyloides papillosus. Taxonomy (NCBI): domain Eukaryota; kingdom Metazoa; phylum Nematoda; class Chromadorea; order Rhabditida; family Strongyloididae; genus Strongyloides; species Strongyloides papillosus. The sequence continues at coordinate 754,195 of SRSI01000074.1, forward strand.
AAATGGTAAAATAATAATTCGAGATTCAAAGTGTGAAGAGTTGTTCGAAAATAATAATATTATAAATGATGAGAATAAAAAAATTGATGAAGTGTTACGTGAAATTGGCTTAGATATAGATTTAAGGAGTGAAACAAAAAAACTCACAACATCATATTTAATTAGTGATAATGACGAACGGATTTTTGATATTGTTGGATTAAAATTCTCTGAAAAGCTAGGAAGCAAACCCAAAATCTTAATTACATCTCAAAGAGATGGTAGTGCTGACGGAAAAGAAATTGAAACAACTGAAGATCTTTTGAATGTCAAATTATCAATGAAGAAAAAAGAGATTCCCCATTTTAACAGAAATGAATATTTTACAAGTCTTCATACAGAAAAATTAGGAAGATTACTACTTCATTCAGATGTATGTACAACAACACTAGATATAAATAACGCTTTACTTGCGGCATTTCCAAAAAATACATCACCAATTGTTGTGACTGCAAATTACCAAACATCAGGAATAGGTAGAAGTGGTAATCAATGGATTTCTCCTAAAGGTTGTCTTATGTTTTCTTATAATTATGATATTTCATCAAATTCATTTTTAAGTAAAAGAATAACATTTGTTCAACACATTCTCGCTGTAGCAATAGTTGATGCTATACATGCTTTAGTTGATGTTGAAGATTTACCATTAAAAATTAAATGGCCAAATGATATATATTGGGATAGAAAATATAAAATGGGTGGCATAATTGTAAAATGTTCAATTGTAAGAGATAATTTTAGATGTATAATGGGAGCTGGTATAAATATCAGTAATGAAAAACCAACTGTTTGTTTGAATCAGTTTTTAAGAGAGTTATATGGCATAGAATTAAGTTTAGAATTGGTATTAGCAGAAATTATGAATAAATTTGAAGAGCATGTAAAAATATTTCAGGAATATGACTATGAAGCGTTTCTTGAAAATTACTACAAATATTGGCTTCATAAAGATGAAGAAGTTTTTGTTAAAGGAGTATCTGTTGGTGGAAGTGATATTGATAATGATGATAAACTTAACGAAAATTGTTTCATCAGGGGAATCAATGAATTTGGATATTTAAAAGTACAAGGTAAAGAATCTGGAGTTAGTTTTTCCGTTTCTGATGATGGTAATACTTTCGATATGATGAAAGGACTAATTAAAACAAAATCTAATTACTAGAAAATATTTTAGCAAAGACAAATAAACTTATTGTGGAATTTTTCTACCTCATTGTTATAATAAATATTTTATTTTAATAAATTACGCGTATATATTGTCTATTTTTATATCCAGAATATCTTATCGTTTTATTTTTTGTGTTGTAATTTATCAGTCTTTACAACTGTTAAAAAAACATAGATTTTTAAAGAGAGGTCGGTGACATTCAAATTTTAATAACATTTGTAATCTTTTTACGATTAAAAAAGTATTACAGTATAAGTATGGATAATTCTTGGGAATTTAATTTAATACATTTTTTATTATGTCAGATTTTTGATCAAAATTTGTACTTTATGGTATTAAAAATTTTTTATGTTCTAAAAGCTATAAATTATATCTTTTTAAATTTGCAGTTAATTAGCAGATTAATAAAATATTAACTGTTTTTAAGAACTTTACTAAAAAATGTAATTTTGACATTTAAATAAATACTAAATCATATTTGTCATTTCAAACTAGTGTATTTTTCCCATAAATTTTTAGCTTTCAATGATACGAATGATCTTCAAAAAATATTAATTTATTGAACTTTTCTATACACACCCTACAGTAATAAAAAATAACTTTTTATAACAAAAAATAATCTAATAAACAGCGATGAAGATAATGTAAATAAATTGAAAAATGTTTACTTATTTTTACTTATTTGTATCATTAAACGCGAAAAATGTTAATAAGAAAAAGTGCAATCATCAATGATCAAAATAATCTTTATAATAAAGAATCTAAAAATGTATTTAAATGGCAATTAAAAGTTATACTATCATAATTATCATTGATAATACATGAATTCTTAATAAATGATTTAATTTTTTGTGAAAAAATTTTAAAAACATATAAAATTGCATAAAAATATTTATTATTATCAACATCAAGTATAAATAAAAATGAAATAAATTTAGAAAGTAGGAAAAGTAATTTATCAGAATTATAACATCTAATTAGGCTTGTAAATTTGTGCAAAATGAACTAAAGTTTATTTCACTGATTGTTTTTAAAAATATAATTTTATCAATTTACATGACATCATAAAGTTTGATAACAGAAAATTATTTTATTATAAATATTTTTTTAAAAGTGACTGGTTTTTACATAAAAAATGAAACAATAATTACTAATGATGAATCAATTTTTTTTATTTAATATGACATAGTTTTCATTTTGATCAATGAATAAATGATAAATTGATAAAAATTTGAATTACAATAATAATAAAAATTACTTTATAACTTTTTTATGAATATTTTTCAGTACAAAAATAATACTTTTACTAAATATAAAAAATTTTCAAAGACATTATCTAGATGATTGATATGACAATAATTGACTTGAAAAAATGACTTATTTACCAATTGCTGTTGTAGGTAAACATCTTCCAAGTTGACAAGTATATCCAATTTGACAGGAAGATCCTAATGCACAAGCTAAAAAATAATAATATAAGAATAAATATAAATATTACTTACGTGATGTAGAATGTAAAAGATTTCTTTCACAAATACCATTAATACAGTAATATCCTATTGGACATGGGGCTCCTGAACTACATGCTACAAAGAAATATAAATATATTAATTTTACACATACATTGAGTGGTAAATGTTTCTTGTGAACCGGCATATGCTACATTACTTTTTGAACAAAATCCATTAACACAGATTTCTGTATTTAAACAGTCTTGCACCATTTGGCATGGTCTTACTCCAGAAATTGTTTCACCAATTCCAGTAGCTAAAGCATTTGATGTTTGTCCATAACCAGTATACATACAACGCCCACCTTGGCATGATTGGCCACTAAAACAAAATTATTTTAAAAAATTAAATATCGTTTCTTCTAATATACCTATAACAATCATCAACATCGGTACAAACTTTGTTAGCATTTAATGTATCCATTGTTCCGATACCACCTAAACCATTTAATGAATTAAATCCTCCCATGGAACCTAAAGATCCACTTCCATAACCAAGGAGATTATTTTGGCTATTCATACAAACGCCATTCATACAATAACTACCATAACTACAAGATATATATCGGCACATATCACTACTATAACCTCTTAGAACTGATAAAAAATTACTTCCTAAGAATTGTGGTGATATACTAAAATAAGATTGTTAATAAAAAATAGTTGAATAATTTTTTATCCATGATATATAATATTACCTCAAGATATAATTGTATAGTAAAAATATTTCTAGTGTTAACAAAATTTTCATTGTATCAAAAAATTAAAAATAACAATTTAAAAATATATATATTTTGAATATAAATAAATATATATATTTATAAATATATATTATTATAATAATCAACCTTTTAAAATAATTATATTTTTTCTATTAATTGTATTGTTGCATAATTTTATATCTAACAAAAGTTTTCACCAATTTTTGAGGTTAATATCCTTTTAACTGTTACAATAATACAGCTTAAAAATCATACTTATATGTCATAGAGCAAAATTGTATATTTTTTCATTTTGTACTTGATCAACATTATAATTAACCCTCATACAGTTACCTCTTTTACCATTCTATGATCCTTTTTTTTAATTCGAGAGTCTATGTAAATGGCCTTGAAAAACACAATGTAAAGCATTAAATTATTAATAAATTCAATTTTAAAATATTACAATAAATTTATACTAAATTGTTTTCACATTATTATTTTAGTCAAAGGTTGATAACAATAATTAGAATTTTTCATGGAACAAATGTTACAAAACAAGATAAAGCAGATTTTGATAATAAAAAAGATATTGTTTAAATATATGTTTCTATAAAAAGATTTTTTTGTATAAAAGTTATTAATTCTAGTGTTATGAATTATACTTTGTCAATGAGTAATATTTGTTCCTTATAATCTTATGATTTATAAACTAACTTTTTAAAATATATAACCATACAAATGGTTTAAAAATAAAAATATCAATTAACATATATGCAATTTTCAGAGATAGTTAGGCAATCATAAAAGTTACCTAACTTTGTTCTATGATTCGTGGTTTATTTTTTTAATAATAGGTATATTTTTTCAAAATATATGATTTAAAAATATAACTATGCACTGTAGAAAACGAGAATTAATTTGAAATTTAATAACGTGTTTTATTATTATTAAAAATTTCATCTTCATCACAAAAAAATTTAATGTTTGAAGAAAATAATATTAAAATAGTACATGAATAATTGTAATTTTTTATTTGATTGGAATTTGAAGGTTAACCTGGTTATATATGAAAAAGACTACTATGGTTTTTATGTACAAAATTTAAGTATAATACCACTAAATTACTTTTTTTTGTTGTTTTTTTAGAAATCAACACAGTGAAGAAGAAAAAAATTTCTAAATATATTAAAATGATACATCTTATTTTATCTCAATAAATGTATACCATAATAGAACCAATTGTTTTATTTATATTATTAGGTTACTAAATTATTCTTACATTTTCCATAAATTAAAAATTAACCATTAAAAAAGAAATAATAATATAATTTGTTTATTTTATATTACATATTTCTAAATGATTAGATGGAAACTAATTATTTTTATAATTATGGTATTTTTTATTGTAAATTATCTAAAATTTACACTTATATCATAACCATGCTTTCAGTATTTTTATGATTTAAAAAAACAATAATACATAATGATACATTTTACCTCATTAAAATTCTTTAAACTTAAATTTTATATAATGTTTTCTTTTTCAACAACTGTTTGATACGAAAATTCATCATTTTCGATTATTTTCACACTACATTTTTGTCATTCATGAAAAGTAGACAAATTATTTAATATATAGTTTCACTTTTTATTTTCTTTTCCTATTATTAATAAATAATAATGTAGCTTTGAATGAATGAAATCTAAAAATAATTTATCGAATCCTTGATCTTTTACTATTTGTAGGTAGATATATTGTTTGCTTCAGTTAAACAACAAGATAAAAGGCAATTCTCTATTAAATTATGTTTTTTTATGTATGTTTGAAGAAAGAAAAAAATTGTTCAATGGTATGTGATAAAAAAAATAAGATAGGAAGACATTAATTGATCTGTATTTTTTACACAAAACAAACTTTAATTATATTATTATTAGCATTCCCTTATTTTTCTTTGATTTGTTTATTTGATAACATCCCATGTTGTTTGGTTTTACTTTATTAAGAAATACACAATTAAATTTTTATTTTTTGTAGTTGGAATTTTTACCTTTAAAAGCTTCTCAAGTTTAAATCTAAAAATTTTCTGTATTACTAGAAAAAAGTGCAGATTCTATTAGTACTAAGAAACTTTTATATATTTATTAGGATATACATCTTTTAGATTACTATTTATTAAACAATAGATGATGTCACTTTAAATAAATGATCACTATCTTATATTAAAATTAAAGGCATATATTTCCATTAAATATTGTTGATGGTTCCGTTAATTCAACTAATTAATAAATTTACTTGATCATTATATATATTAACGTACTAACAATTTCTGTTTTCTCTAAATTTTTATTTATAAAATCTTTTTAAATGGTATGAAAAAATTTACCATTTATTATTTATTTATAATAACTTTAATAATAACAACATTTTTTACAATTTGTGATTTTTAGGTAAAAAGTTACCACAATGTAATAAAACTATGTAAATAATTTTATATGTTTCACATTTAATATATTTTTTAACTTAAACATTACCACATTTTTAAACGTAATATTGTATTTATTAAATGGCATACGTTTTAAATATTTTAGTTTCTAAAGTTACAAATTTACTTACTAATATTATTTTTTTGTTGTCGTAATATTAATTTTTGTTAGAGAATAAAACAACCCACAATTTTGATATTAAATATCATGGTTGAAACATCTGATACTAATCATCTTTTTAATTTACCCAAACTTTGACGACTGTATCTTATCAAAAAATTTGACTTTACTTTTTATAAATTTTATGTCATACCACTGTTCCAGAGATCTAAAATAATATCTTTTAAACATTCAGCCAATGTCATTTAAATATAATTTCTTTTATTTTCTACAATTTGTTTTTAATTTTAATTAATTTTTAATTTTTTGAAAATATAATTGAATAAGATTTATAAAATCAAGTTAATAAAATAGATTTTATAAAAAATTGGATAAAAATTTTATCTATTGTTATTTTATTTCTTTTTATACTAATTATCACAGTATAGTTGAGTAAATTCACGTAATTTGCATGATTAAAATGTTTATAAAGATGTATCTCTTCTGGAAATAGTTATTTTAATATATTTAACTTTTTTGTAATATTAGAAATTTTTTGCATTACCCAAATATTTTTTTGTTGATTTTTATTATTTTTTTTGACAGATTATTTTCTATATATATACGCATATATCTAGATAAGTTTATTAATTAAAAATATTTTTAAAAGAAAATATGGTTCTTAATTCTAATGTTACAACGTCTAATACAACGAATTTTCCAAATTTAATTTCATCAACAGCAACTAGTTTGTTGGATCATTTGACGACAAGTAGTTTACCTAACATAACTCAAATTGTGAGAACTGAATGTTTTGTAAATATTTCAAAAGATGAAAGATCTGACCTTATTAAGGTTTGTTTTTTTTTGTTATGTTAAATTGATAGAAAATTATTTTGTTATAGGAAAGACATGCAGCAAAATTAGAAGATATATTTAGACGTTATTATGGATGGTTGCCACTACCGTTTACTATCATAGCAACAGTATTGACATCACTTTTTTTAATTTCAACATACAGAGCAATTAAACAACAAAGAGTTTCAAGAAAATGTTATGTTTTACTTTTTAATAGATCAATTGGTGATTTGATTTGTTGTATAAGTAATTTTGTTGTTATTGGTTATTGCTTATTGTCAACTAGAGTTAATCGAGATGTTGTACCAGCTATAGATACATTTTTTATTGGATCATTTTGGGCAGGAATGGTATCATATGTTTCATTATCACTTCTTAAGCTTTATGCGGTCTCAAGACCATTTAGCTATAGGAATAAAGTTACGATGAGAAAAGTTATTTATTTAATAATGCTTAGTTGGATAATATTTCTTTTTATGGTTATTTATGCCCTTACTATAACAGCAATGGTTAAAGTTCCATATTTAAACGCATTAACAAAATGTAGAATGGAAACTTGTCTCCGTACTATGTATAGGAGTAGAAACTTTCTTACTATTATTGTTTACTTTTTTACATTATTTACATTCTTTGGAACCTGTAAGTTTTTTTTTTAAATTTATAATAACAGTAAATTATATTCTTAATTTACAAAAACAGTAATGTTTTATATTTTTGATTGCAACTTATTAAGGTTTTCCTCCGATAATTCTGTTTTTTCTAAACTATAGTAATATTTAAAAATATTTTGAATTACATGTTTTGAATTCGAATACCAATGTCATGGTTGTTTTTAGTTACATATCAAAATCACTATGTTTAAAATAAAAACAAGTAATAATAGATCAGTTTATTATTATAAATCAAAATATTTCATGCAATCAAAAATATGATATATTAAATTTTTCTTATCATTCTTTTTTAGTATTATATGTAAGGAAAGCTAGAAAATTTGTTAGTTCCTTCAACAAAAAAAATAGTAACAATAAACAGGTTATGAGTACAAGATTCCCATTTTGGAAGTTATCATTAAATGTAGCTACTTTTGCAACAATGCATGGATTTTATGTTTTATGGGCAATTTTACTTCAATTAAATACTGATCAATGTTATTTCCAAAAACATTTAAATCAAATGATGATGTATCTGGGTTTTGTTAGATTATCACTTGTAATAAGAATATGTGTTGATCCACTATTAACATTTATAACAGACTTCCAAATGAGAAGATCACTATACAATGTTCTTGGTATAAATGGAAAGATTAATCCACTTAGTTCACAGAAAAATATGATTAAGAAGAATGGTGAAGAAATTGAGGATGACATTAATTCATCTGAATATTTGGACAAATGTAAAATTTCAGTTTCTTTGACTGGTACTACTGCTCTAACAAATGAGTCATCTTTAAAAGTAAAAAATAATGATGAAAACATTACTGACAGTGTAAAAATAGATGAACCATTACATGAAGATGTCATTGAAGTTATTAAAGAAGAAGATTTACCGGACACCATCAAAAAAGAACATAAGGAATAAAAAAAACTGTAATAATGTTATTTAAAAATTAATATTTTATTATCCATCATTATTTAGTGCCATCAGAAATATGTTTAATTACTTTTTTTTCTTAAAAACAATTAATATTCTCCTACTGTATCAGTAGAAAAAAGTGGAACTTGTTATGATTAAAAAGGAAAAAAACTATTATTTTATTATCAGTAAGAATATAACTTGACTATACAATTATCTTCATTATATATGTACATACATATATTCTATTTGTTTATATTTTTGGACGAGGTATCATAAATAATTATATAATATTGTTGATACAGAATTATTTTAAATAAAATTATTAAATTAAAAATTTTTAACTATCAAAAATTTGATACATGAGAAGTTATGTGCACATGAAAAATACGCATCCACGCATCAATGTGTATATCAGTAATAATTTTATGTGTAGAAGAATTATGACCTAATTATAGCATCCGTTTATCTTTTATTAAATACATTCTGTAACACCATCACCTTCTTTTAATCAATTTTCAAGTTGTCGACAGCCCTATAATCTATAAAAGTTGTCACTTATAGATTAAATCTTTATTTTCTTGTTTTCAAGTGATGGTTCAAAATAATATTTCTCAAAATGATAAGGCAAAAATTGATGAATTAAGGAAATTAGTAGAAAATGAGGTATGTTTGCTTGATGACTATTAATCTAATTATATTTTTAGTTAACACCATACTATGATACTGATTTTAATTTGTTAAGATGGCTTCAAGGACATGATTATAAACTTGATATTATCGTACCAAAACTTAAAAATCACCTTTTATTTAGAAAAAGTAAATGGGATCTTGATCGTTTGGCAGAGCAACCTAGGGAGTTCCCTGTTCATGAATATTGGCCAGCTGGTTACACTGGTTCTGCCGTAAAAATACCTAATGTAATTGTTAATGTTGAACAGACTGGTGTTAATGATTTTTGGGGACTCTTACATACATACCCATTAAATGATATTCTCAAGGCAAGATGTCATGATCTTGAGATGATGTTAAAATTGGTAATGGATGAGGAAAAAAAAACTGGTGAAAAAAATTCTATCCTTTATATTTTGGACCTTTCAAATATAAAGTTTGATTTAAGATTAACAACTTTGATGACCGGAGCATTATCAGCAAGTACGTTTAAAGTATGGAAAATAATTTTATAATATATTATAGTTTCTACATTCATGGCTGATCATTACGTTGAATTAATTCATTCATTTGTATTAGTTGGATGTCCATCATTTATAACAACTTTATGGAATATCGCTAAACCATTACTTCCAGAAAGAACTAAAAATAAAGTTAAAATATTAGGTAGTCATACATGGAAAGAAGAAATACTTGACATGGCTATCCCAGAAACTTTACCAACATTCTGGAATTGTGATGATAAACAAATATTTTTGGCAGATGTAAAAAGACCAAAACACGTTGATGAAAACAACTATTACAAAGGATCATTACAGCCAACTGATAAGATACAGTTATTTTCAGTTCCTGCTGGGAAAGCTAAATCATTCACTATCAAAGCAAAAAAAGATCAAAAAATTAGATGGTTTATAGAAACAGATGGTCATTTTACTTATGCTATTTACTGTACAGAAAATGACAATGAAAATGACGTAGAAAAAATGAGAAATGCTTATCCACGTTTTAATGTAATTTTATTAAAATTAATTTTTCTGACTTCTTTAACGTTTAATTTAGAAAGTTCCCGGACCAACATGGGTACCATTAACCGATGAAATAATAGCTCCACTAACAGGAACATATCACTTTTGGTTTAGTAACGAACATGCCTGGTTTCATAATCTTAAAATTAAATATATACTAGAATTAAATGATTCTTAATGTTTGCAATGACATAAATTTATTCCTTAATTATAAATTTCTTTTGATTAATAACAATGCTGAATTATAAAATGAATTATTAAAAGTACAACTAAATTGTGATTAATTTAACGCATTACTATTTGTATAAAAACACCAATATTCATATGACTTTTTTAACTTTCTAACTACTAATTAATTTTCGTTGTTTGAACATATTTCATGTTATTCTATAAATAACTACAAAATATTACTTTATTGATAGAAAAAGTATACCACTATGTTACTCAACAAAATATTTTTACAAGTTCTTCAATTTTGTTTTTGCAAAAAAAAACGACATTAAACACATATAAAATTTAGGTTATACTTACATAATTAAACAAAAACATAATTTATAGTAGTAAAAGATTAACAAAATTATTGTCAATACTTATAAGTAAAACGTCGTAATATGTCATATTGCAACTAATACGTATAAAATATTTAACAAAAATATTCAACAAAACGTAAAACGAGATAACATGAGTAAAGAACACTTTATATTTAAGTTTAATGCATTAAATATTCATTGTCTTCTGAAAGATTTTCTCTTCCATCTTTACTAACAAAATCAAATTTAATTCTTATATCCAAATCCCGAGGATTTTTAGCATTTGCTTTAAATGAAACGAGACCCTTAATTTCATCATCCCTTAAACCAATTATTGGATCCTTTGTATAAAATATTGTTTGTTTCCAATGGGTATACTTAGCATCAGGACCAGTTGAAAAACCAATAGGTTTGTGTGATTTCGTAAAGTCTGTCGTAAAGAAAATGACAAATGCATGAACATAGTCCTTACGGCAAAACTTAAGTGTAAAATTTGATGAAAAATTCAATTCATTGGGTGTTATCGTGTACAAGTCTAATACCTTGATTAATGCTGTACTTGTACAGACCTGTTCAGCATCAGCACAATCAACTAACGGTTCTTTCACAGCAATACGTCCAATGCGTGAAAAATCAAAACCATATACGTTTTCCCACCAGAAGATTTTTTCTTCTTTATATTTTCCATCCTCAATAGCTGTTATGTACATTGAACATTTATCTGGAAATATTAAACCACCTTTCACAAGCCACTTATCACGTGCATAAAGAACAGTATTAAGCATAGACTCATACAATAAACAATAACCCATCCACTCAGAAATAATAATATCAACTTTTTCAATACCATCGGGGAGATCATTAACATCTTCAACTTTAGCTTGTAAAACAGTTATAATATTCTCTAATCTGTTATCACGAACTAATAATTTCGTTTGTTCAGCAATTCCGGAATACTCAATAGCAATAACTTTCTTTGCTCCAGCTTTTGCAGCAAACATAGATAAAATTCCTGTACCGGCACCAACATCGAGAACAATTTTGTCTTTAAATAAATGCCTATTCTGATAAATGGAATCGCGATATGTTTTTGTGCGAACTTCATCTTTTAACATTTCCTAAAATAAATTTAAAAATATGCCGTAATTGACAGAGAAAATTAATATACCTCATGAATTCCATAGTGAGCATAAGAATTAAAATAGTAATCTTGGCTAGAGAGTTCCGAAGCTGATTTATCTTGATTTTCAGTCATCCTGATCTTGGAAAAATGAATAGAAACAAGATAATTAAAATAAAATCACCGATGATAACTATCCACCGCGTACAGTACAAGTAGACAAGACGTCGTCACAAGACAGAAATTGGTGTAGTGTCTAATAGAAAACCTTTTATGGTAAGAAAAAAAAAACAAATCAAATTTTATGAGATATATAATAGATGAAAATTAATTAATGAATTTAAGATTTAGTTAATTTTTACGTTTCTTAGTTTTTGGTTGACAATATTTCTCTTCTAATTTCATTATCATATCCTGCCCACGTTTTCTACTTCTTTCAAGGATCATGTCCTCCAAACTTTTTTCCTCCTTTCTATTTTTCATTATCTCTTCCAATGCCTTTTTACTTTCAACTTCTTCTTTTTCTTTACGATCCTTCATTTTTGCAATTTTAGCTTTTGTTAAAGGCTTCCATTTTGGATATTTCTTTAGTATTCCTTCTTCAATCATTCCGTTTATAAGAGTCATGAGATCTTCAATATTCGAGACATCGTAATTATAAGTGTGCTCTATGATCTTGTTTAAATCTCCTTTATGTTTATTATAAGCATCCATAATATCTTGCTTCTCATCTTCAGAATTAGTGTATGTTCTTAAGAATTCTACAATGTCTTCTAGAGAAACTGGTTTAAAACGTTTTTTCCAGACAGAAACCCAATCATCAACATTGTCGTCATCCTCTCCAGTGAAACCACTCTCGTCATATGCTTTTTTACTATCTTCTTCCCCAAGGATATTGTAAATTTTTGAAATGATTTGAAATTTACATGTTGCTGTTTGTCTGGTACTCTCAGACTTCTCAAGAAATTTGTCAGGATGATAAAGTAAAGATTTTTTGTAGTAAGCTCTTTTTACTAAAACATAATAAAGTATAAAAAAAAATTTAATCAATATAACAAACCATCATTAGTTGTTAATTCTGTTTTGTTTTTTGGGTCAAGTCCTAGGATGGTATATAAATCAGTCGAACCAAAATTAGTCTCACAATCTTCTTTAAAACCCATATTTCTTCGCCTTGCAAAGCTAAAGTAAAAAAACACAATGTAGTTCTAACAAGAAAATGATAATCGAAACACAACCGCGCAAAAACAATTGGAAAATAGTGTCTTCAAAAATGTATTTATTAGTAAAAGTATCAAGAGTTTATTTTATCATAACATCGACCCATGAGTCAAAATTTAAATTTGGACGTCTATTTAGCCGTGGGTTATTTATTTCTGTAGTATAATATTCTATTGCGTCTTTATCCAGTAAATTATTTGCTGAGGTACTAATAACACAAATATCATGTACACCAAATTTGTTCCATTCAATTAACTTTTTACCGATTGATCTATCATTCCGATCATCTATTAGTATATCTGTATGATCTTTTAATTTTGTTGATAATTCCTTAACTATCAAATTTAATTGTTCCTTCAATAATGGCTTATCCCATTTATTTGGTAAAACCAATACTTTCTTATATGGCGCAATAGCTTTAGGTAATCTCATAGAAGTTTTTCCTCCTGATAGTGCATCAATACTACAAAAAAATGTATATATAAATTAAAGTGTATTATATCATACCATGCGGCTATAAGACGAGTTACTCCAATACCAAAACAACACATTTCATAATAATCATTGCTATTTTGTGAAGAAATGGCACCAAAAGATTTGGAATATTTTTGTCCAAGATAAAAAGTATGTGCTATTTCAATACTATCATGTACCTGGAACTCTTTATTATTGCCACATGAAGAACATTTATAAGCACCAGCATCAACAGAGTCGTTTTTAAAGATATTATTACATTTCACACATTGAACCAGCTTGTCTTCAGCAGATTCGTTTTTAATTTGATATTCATGACTTAAATTACCGCCCATTAAACCCGAGTCAGCTTCAACTTTATAAACTATATTTTTAAGTTCAAGAATATCATTGAAGATTTTATCATATGCTTTATTTATTTCTGTATACGTATTTAATGCATCACTCTTTGTTTTATCGAAAGTGTATAGATCATTCATCAGAAACTGCTTACCCCGTAACCAACCAAATCTAGAATTCATTTCATCTCTGTATTTTTCTGTTGTCTGGTATAATTTTATTGGTAATTGTGATAAACGTGGTGTACCTAAACTTTTTACCACATTTGTTACCATTTCTTCTCCCGTTGGTTGTAGACAAAAGTCTGAATTTTTTCTGTCTTTAAATTTATACATTTCACTACCCATTTCATCCCAGCGATTTGTCTTCTCCCATAGACCTCTAGGAGCTAAACTTGGCATTACTAATTTTTGACATCCAACATTATTCAACTCTACTTCAATGATATTTACTAATTTATCAACAATTCTTTGTCCTATAGGTAATGTTACATGAACACCTTTTGTTATTGGTTGACTAATTAATCCATTCTCTAACATTAAATGATAACTAAGTGATTTAGTTTTAGTAGCATTTGCTGTAAGAGACCCTATGAGGAGTTTACTTGCAAAAGTAGGCATCTAAAAAATTTATTAACTTTAACTGCAAAAATAAATATAAATATTATGTTTAGGTGTTTAAAAAATATACATGAGAATTAGAGACTCTTTGTTAAGTATAAGAAAATATACATATTTTAAAGAAAATTTGTCAACGTGTTAATTTTTAATGACGAGATCTTCTGTGATCACGTTCTCGAGATCTTCTTCTTTCTTTTTTCCGATCATGCTCATCATGATGTGATTTTCTCCTTTTTCCATGCTTATATTCGTCATCACTATCCGATTCAATTTCTTTCTTCGGATGTCCTCTATCATAACTAGGCTTTCTCTTTTTTGTCGACCTACTTTCCTCTTCCTCGTACTTCACTTTTTCATACTTTTCTTTATTCAAAACTTTTCCATATTTCTCGTGTTCAGATTTTGACACGACTTCTACATTAAATTGACTAATGTCGATTTTGTTTCCACCCAGTGTTAATTTAACATATACTCGTGCAAGATCAGCATTTACACTTTGAACAGTTCCATATCTACCTGTGTATCTTCCGTGAAGAATTTTTACGTAACCATCTTTTTTTAATTCCAACTCTTCTATAGTTTTCCCGTCTTCCGAGACAACCTTTTTTTTCTTCACCCCTGGATCAGCCCCAAGACCTAAACCTTTTGGTCTTATTTTAGGTATACTCACTTTGACAACTTTTTTATCTTTACCTATACCTTCACCTTTCTTCCAACCACAACCTCTTAAAAGTGCCAATCCAAAATCTTTTACTTTAATTTTACTATAATCCGCATCTTCAGCATTATCTTCATTAACAACTGATTCTCCTATTACTGTTTCTTCATCAGCTTCCTGACTTTCTTCACTACCACCCATAGATTCTATCATTATCAGAATTCTTGCTTTTTCCTCCTCTGAAAGATCTTCTTCTTTAAGACGTTTTCTTAGTTTGTTAATTTTCCAATCATTTTTTTGCTGACATAAATCAATCACTACCTCGTCATCACTCTCCTTTTCTCCATCAATTTCTCCATTATCGAAACCTCGTATTGCAAATTTCTTAACAGGTTTGAATTCATCATCACTATCATTCCCCAACGAGGAGAATTCCTTGAAGACGGATGCAGGTTTTGGCGCTTCTGCTTTCTTAGGTTCAGTTTTGATACTGAAACTTATTTTCATAACTAGAGGAAAGTAAATAAAAATACGTAGTTTGTTGTTAAGAAAGAATATGAAATTAGGTTAATATTTATATAATGGAAGTGGACGCAACTTTCCTAAAAAGAAAAAATAAAGTTTTGGGGAGATGTTTATTTGAGAAAATTAAGTACTTATTGTAGACAACATTAATCGAGTTAGTAAAAACATTTGTATTTTTATTGGATGTAGTTTAATAACACAAACACAATGTACAATTAATAATTGAAACGTCATTAAATTATAATAAAAAAATGTATTTAAATATAAAAAAAAGATTAATCTGAATCATCACTATCAATAAAAGGATCGAAAGATTTAAATTCTTGTTGAAGTGTTTTGGCAACACTAGTTTCTTCAATTTTATCCATAGTACAATTCCTCCAGTCAATTTTATATTGGTTATTTAAAAGTTTTTCTGAACATAAAACTTCTCTACCAAACTGTAAAGGAAAGTTTTTCATTTTTTTAGTGTAATATTTAGATCCATCAGGAAGTTCAATAACAAAGTATGGTGTACCTTCTTCGATTTCATTCCATATAACAGAGTCTTTATCTAGTGGAGTTAGTTCGATATCTTTAACACTTGCTGCTGTTAACAGTGATGTTTTTAAATATTTTACTGCAGCATTAGGTATAGGAACTAAATTCACCTGTAAATGTTGTGTTTTATAATTTCTTTCAAAAACAACTACAGCTTGATCATCCTGAGCACATAATAATGTAAATGCATCTATAAATTTACGGACCTCATCTCTAACTTCTTGTGAGGCTGCAACCAAAGATTGTGTGTGATTTATACTCATTATTAGAATGTGTTTACTATTTAATGGTCCTTTTGGCATTGCAGCATAGCAATGTGTTCCAATAGAAACAATAAGATGTTTTTCAGCATCCACATTAGATAAACAAAACCAACATGGAGCATTAGACTTTTTCTCATTTCCTTCATAAGAATTACCATCATTCCTTCTCTTTCTATTATTTTCTTCTTCTTCAAAATAACTAAAATCAAATTTAGAATACGACTTGGCAGAACTTGATTCGTATTCTTTCTTTTTATCTTCCATAAAAATATCTGTGATAATGTCCATATATGGAAATTCACTAACAATATCAGGTTGTGCTACCAATTCGTTCCTCGACATTTTCGTTAGTGGTGTCATTGAAAATGCATATAGCCATTTTTCTTTTAATTCATTATTTACACTATTTAAAGCAATAAATCTTGTAACATGTTGAGCAGAATCTAAAAGTACACGATGATTTCTATATGGTGTTCTTTCATAATGACAATGTAGTCCAGCAAAATGATAACGCGGTTTCAGGGCAGTCGCTACCTGCGATATTAATGTTGATCCATTTGGAACTTCCTTCGGTATGTTATTTGAAAATTTAGTTACTCCTTCAGGCCAATCAGAAGTTAGGAGAATGTCACAACCAATAAATCCATGGAGAGCTTTAACAGGGTATATGAGATCATTGACTACACTTTTATCGAATGTAGATTTTGTCAACTCATTACTTTCTTTTCCACTTAAGTAAGCTATTTTTAATCCCTGTGTTGAAAAAAACATGCCCTTCTTGCCAAGATACGTTAAATTCTCAGTTAAATAGCCTCCGTCTTCTGGAAAATACTGTTCACTAAGTGAATTGCATGGACCCAAAATATATGTTGAGATTGGAAATTTAAATTCCCCATTTAATAAGGCTTCATTGTCCTCTTCTTTATCTCCGAAAAATTCACCAACACAGAATAAAAGCTCAAAAGGTCCTGCTTTTGAATTGACTGTTGTAACTCTTTTAATCAATGCTTCGAAATTCCCTTTAACATCACCGGAGACTAATATCTTCGTATTGGACATTTTCTATAAAATTATTTTTAACGAAATAAAAATATAAAAAATATATGTATATATATTGGTAATGGTATTTATACCAGACAAAAAATATTAATAAAAAAAATTCTTTAATCGTGTTCTTCTCTTGTCACACCTGGACATTGTGATTTCATATCATCTTCATCCTCAAAAGTACACCCACAATATATACAATAAAAATACTGATCTCTAAGATAGTTAATAATATTTTCTAGACAATCAAATATTTCATCTTCCGTTAACCTTTCTAACCTAAAAGATTCATCATCATCTTCAACTTTCATAATTGATCGCGGCCAGAAATAATCATTTACTGGTTTGTCCATGTTAATTCTTTGGTCCATCTCGTAACAAACTTTTTGGCATTTCCTAACATCACTAATACAAAGTCCCAACAATTTTACATCGCGTTTACGCTTTCTAAAATCATCAACAAGACTATCAATTTTTTTAACTTGTTCATGTGTCTTTCTAACTTGTTCTTCAAACAATTCTTTTGCTTTCTTTTTTTCTTCCTCCGCAAATCCTAGTCCTAATGTGTCATTCTTGGATTCCACCTTAATAGGTTTACCTAACTTTCCCTTACCTTCTTCTTCCTCTTCAGGATTGTACCCCATTTTCTTAAGTAACTTTAATCCAATATTATCATCTGGTAAAGGCTGTGATTCAATTTCTTTTCTAATCATTTCTTGTTTTTTGGGCAAAGAAACTTGTTCTAATTGTTTTTGTCGTGCCATGTCTGTCCTTTTGGCGATCCTTAGAAGGCGATCTCTCTCGCGGTTTCTGATCATTTTCACTAAAATAATTATATAAATTGTTATTTTACATAACCTACCTTCTATATTTTCTGTAAAACCGTTCAAAACTTTCTCAGACATGTAGTCATCGTCTTCATCTGACATCGTGTATTTTTGTTTGTAAATTTTTAGAAAAAAATATAAAGATTTCTAAAAATATATCTGTTTTACGAAAGGTTTACAAGCATTTTCCACCAAAAGTATTGGAATAATGTTCGCAAGTGTGATGTGCCTATTTTGAAATATGAGTAAATGAATTTTGAAATTGTTATTGAGAGGTAAAGTGTCGTTTTCACAATCTAACTCGAATACTCAATTTTTTATATGAACGCTTAATTTTTCTAAGATCATATTGTGATTCAAAACATAAATTGGAATATGAATTATATTTATGTATTTGTTTTAATTTTTGGATATAAGGAAATGGTTTGTATTATTTTTTTATCAAAACATGTTTTTATTCTGAAGAGATATGTTAATTATCCGGATATTCTTAGACATATATTGTTATTTTATCGCAATTTTAAATCTGATTTAATATTAACTTTTAACAAAAACATTAAGTATTTAAATTATTTGTAAAATTTGATTTACTTCATCAATAGTGGGATATGAAGTTTGTGTTCCTGTTTTTTGAACAGATAATGCTGCAGCTTTGGATGCAAAAAAGACACCATCTTTAATAGTAAATTTATTTGTAATAATTGCATGTGCAAAAGCTCCACAAAAACAATCTCCAGCACCGTTAGTATCAATTGCTTTTACCTTATCATTCATTATTTGACAACATTCAATATTACCGTCTTTTATAGCTACTATTGTTGATTTGCTTCCTCTAGTTATAATAACGGCTTTTTTAACAATTTTTATTAATCTCATTGCACACATTATAAAATCATTATCACTTGTTAATGGTACTGGAGAGAGGCATTCTGCCTCATTTTCATTTACAACGAAATAGTCTGTCAATTGAAGATACTCCTGATCTAAATCTCTGATTCCAGGCGCTCCATTATACAATACTTGAACTGAAAATCAAAAAGTAGAATGTTAATTTGAGAGACGAAAAATACCGTTATTTCTTTGTGCTATCCTCATGCACTCCAAAATTCCCTCACGTGATATACCATTTTGCAACATGACAAGAGAACTTTTTCTAATTTCATCTTCTATTTGTCGTATTTTATCGACATTCATCAACAAATTTGCTCCTAAATTAACAACAGTTATGTTTTCACCATTTTTATCAATCATTATACTTGCAACACCTGTCCTATTTTCTTTACAAATTAGTACCCCATCAACATTAACACCACTTTCTTTAATTTTTATAACATTTTCTTTTCCAAATATATCATCGCCAATACAAGCAATCATCTTAACATTAGAGCCTAACTTTGCTGCACTCACAGCCTGATTAGCACCTTTACCGCCACAATTAAATTTAAAATTACTCCCTCTTTTAGATTCTCCTGGTTTTGGAAATACATCCGTATAACTGTAGAGATAGTAAATTTTATTTTTACTGAAAAAAAGTTACCTTATTAGATCTGTTATAATTGATCCAACAACAATAATTTGTGGGGAAGCCATATCTTGTCTAAAAAATTTTCTATAAAAATAACTTCTCATGTTTATCATATATTCGTAAAAAAGGAATGATTGTTTGTGTTATCAATAAATGAGAAAGATAAAATAAATTATCGTTAGATAAATAAATATTGACAATTTGTTATTTGAATTAAAGTTTATATTTTACTCTTTAATAAAAATAAGTGGAATGATAAGATAAGTAACATAAACATACTTAATAATATAAAATTGATGCAACTAATTATAAAAAATACAATACTTCAATAATATATAATATGGTAATAATTTACACATTACTTAGTAATTATATTCCATTTATATCAATAAGATCAAAAATTAATTTCATTTTTTAAGGGATATGATGATTGAGTTCCTTGTCTTTGGACAGAGATAGTAGCAACTTTAGATGCAAATATTATACTATCTTTTATTGATAATCCTTTAGTGATATAAGCATGAGCAAATGAACCGCAGAAACAGTCACCAGCTCCTGTTGTATCGATAGCCTTAACAGATATTGTTGGTATTGTGAATATTTCAATATTAGAATTGTCATTTTTAATACCAACAATAGTTGAGTATTTCCCACGTGTTAAAATTACTGCTTCATTTACGTGTTCTATTAGCTCTTTTACTGCATTCATAAAGTCATCTTCAGTAGTTACACTTTTTCCTACCAACATTTCTGTCTCATTTTCATTGGCCACAAGTATATCAGTATATTTCAAAAGTTCTCTATTTATGTTTGGTAATCCGGGAGCAGGATTATACAATGTTTTCACTATAATTATTAAATATAAAATAAGAGAGTCTCTTTAATTACCATTATATTTCTTAGCAATTTTCAAAATTTTTAAATTTCCATTCTCATCAATTTCATTTTGTACCATAACAATACCACTATTTTTTACACAGTTCTCACATTGGTCAGCTCTTTCTTCATTAACCATATAATTTGCAGATAATGTTACAACAATACAATTTTCACCCTCTTCATTAACAAAAATAGTTGCTGTACCAGTTGATTGATTTTTAATCTTTACAATACCTTCAACATCTACACCAGACTTGGAGATATTTTTTATATTTTCCTCACCAAAGACATCATCTCCTACAGCACCAATCATTTTGACAACACTTCCTAATTTGGCTGCTGCCACAGCTTGGTTAGCTCCTTTTCCTCCCGATCCCATTATGAAAGATGAACCACGAACTGATTCTCCTCCTTTAGGAAATTTTTTAGCATAACTAAAAATTACTTAATAATATATAAAATATAATACCTTATTAAATCTTGTACAATAGATCCAAATACAATAATTGCTGAGTTTTTGCCTTCCATTATCATAAAATAATAATAATACTTTTCCTAACAATTAAACCTTTTATATCGTTAAATGGTGATTCTCTTATCATTCTGTTAACCTTGTAAATATAATAACGATTGATTTTCATATTACTTTTATTGGATGTTATATATTGTATGTTATATTAATATTAACAATTTACAGATTTTTATATATTGCTATATTTTATATCATACTTATACTATACATTACCATGGTAACAATATATATAGGATTAGCATTGTTCTTCCAAAAACAATATTTCTAGATTTTTACTGGTAATCGGGGATATAATGTTCTTGGAGAAAGAGAATCTACATTCATCTTCTAATAATACAGTCATTTTTGACACATCAAAAGGTCAAATATTTAATATACATTCTGGTTTTAGAAATATAGTTAAGAGATTGAAAAAGGATTATAATGTTATAAAGTATGTTTATTTTCTTATAATTAATTTCAATGTTTTTAATTATTTTTTTTTCTAGTAACTCAGACCAATTAACCGAAAGTACCTTTCAGAATTGTAAATTATTTATAATATCATCACCAAATGAAAAATTTACAGAAGCAGAATTTGGAGCTTTGCGTGATTATATTAAAAATGGTGGAAATTTATTAGTTTTATTTGGTGAAGGTGGTGAATCTAAAAATGATACAAATATAAATTTTTTACTAGAAGAATTTGATATTGGTTGCAATCCAGATACCGTTATTAGAACAGTATTTTTTAAATATTTTGATCCAAAAGAAGCCTTAATACAAGATGGTGTTTTAAATAGAAGTATAGGTGAGATGTGTGAAAAATCAAGTAAGGCGATAAATGATTCAAATTCATCACAAGCACTATCATTTGTCTATCCATATGGTTGTACATTAACAATTGGTTCAAATAGTTCAGGTATCTTATCAACAGGAAATGTGTGTTTTCCTATCAATAGACCTATATGTGCATTTACAAATCCATCAAAAGATGTCGTTGAAGGTAGAATTGCTGTTATTGGTTCAACACACATATTTCATGATAATTATATTGATAAAGAGGATAATATGAAGTTGTTTGATGTTGTAATAAAATATTTAATTGATGGTTTCGAGTTAAATAAATTAGATTCAAGAAATCCAGATATAAGTGAGATGATACAATTGCCAGATCATGTTAATTTATCTTCACAACTTAAAATGTGTCTACAAGAGGGTGATATAGATAATACAATACCTACTGATATAAATACATTATTCAATCAATCAATTAAAAATATATCTTTAAGTATGTGGCCAGCAGCAATAAGAGCATATGACAAGCTAAATTTAAAGCATGAACCATTAACAGTAATTGTACCGAAATTTGAAATACCTTTACCCCAACTTCAACCAGCTGTATTTAGTCCAAATTTTAAGGAATTATCTCCACCAAATTTGGAATTGTTTGATTTAGATGAAGCATTCTCATCGACTGATGTTAGGCTGGCACAAACTACAAATAGATATTTAAATATGCCAACAACAACAGATACGGAATTGGATAATTATATACAAGAAATTGGTGTCATATTAGGTATAAATAAAAATCTTTCCTCTAATGACAGGAACTCAAAGAGAATACTTGAAATAGTACTTCATCATATATGTGAATTTAAAAAAGCTGATCAACATGATGATCATGATTTTAATGCATCTAATATATATGCAGATGATGAGGAGGAGGAAGTTGAATATTCAATTGATGATTTGCAGGAATATGATGAGTTTGATTACTAATTGAAGTTTATTTACTTAATCTTTTAAACGTTAATCTTAATCTTATGGTGATCAATAAAACATAAGTCTTTAAATTATGAATACTTTTCAATTTTATTTCATTATTTTTTTCT
Source organism: Strongyloides papillosus (assembly GCA_005656395.1). Taxonomy (NCBI): domain Eukaryota; kingdom Metazoa; phylum Nematoda; class Chromadorea; order Rhabditida; family Strongyloididae; genus Strongyloides; species Strongyloides papillosus. Next base: position 777,300 of record SRSI01000074.1, read on the forward strand.
CTCTTCCATGTATCTTTTATTCATTAAGAACAAGGTAAAATATAATTTATAAATTTTTCCTCTTAAATAATTTGATTTAGATCATTAAACGGAAAATATGTTACTGATGGAAATAATGTAACAAATGCCAATGTTGTTCAGTTGGTCACAATGGGACTACTAGATGGTTTTGCTGTGAGAAAAGTCAAAATGTTTAATGATAGAGTATACCTATCAAGATATCGCAGAAGTTACTGGCTAGGAACAAAATATTACTATTTAGATCATACTAATTATTTTACAACCAGAGACACGTGTGCTTTTAAATTAAACATCACAGATATACTAAGATTAGAATATGAAGACGGTGGGTATATTGATGAGATTGTTTTTCAATGCATGAGATATGCACAATATTGTTGTGGTTTAGATTGTTGTCAAACTCCAAATCCTAATGGAAAATAAAATAATATTTATAATTTAATATTCTAATACCATTATTAACTATTATAAATCATCCAAAAATAATCGGAAAAAGTTATTAGATTAATAAAATTTTGTTAAATAATCAATGTTTTTATTAAAAAAAATTATACCAAAAATTCCAGCAGTATTAAAACATTTCATAAAAACAAGCTGTTTGTTACCCTATGTACATAATTAAAAATTTAAGCTTTTTATAAAACAAACAAGTTCTAAATTCTCATATAAAAGTACCGGCGAATAGATGAGTAGTAGTGATATTTTTCACCATAATTAATCTTAGAAAGAAAATTAAGTCTGCCAAGACAGCATTGTATTATTCTATATAAGGTTTTTCTGTAAATTTTAAAATAAAAGTTAATAATATTATAAGTTAGTATTCTAATAGTGTTAAAGTAATTTTACTGTAATCAAAGATGCCAGAATTATCAATAGTACATGCAGAAGAATCCCAAGCACCTATAATTTCATCTGTAGATTCTACACAACATTTAGAAATCGAAACAGCAGCCTTAAAAGAGGGACTAGAATTGTTAAGATCTTTGGAGCGTGAACCAACGGGATTACCTCCATATATGGTAAAATTATTTTATTAAATATTTATTATAGTAATTATTTTTTTCTAAATGTTTATAGACTACCAATGTTGAAAGATGTAAGGAAAGTATTAATAAAATTTTCAAAACAACATTCAATTTAATTCAGGCACGTCGTGCTGGTACAATAACAACAGATGAGCATTCTAGAACAAAAATTTTGTTGCTTAAAGATGCTGGTCAAACACTAAAACGGTATCTTATTGTATATCATCATGAAAGACTAAACAGAATAAGAAAGATAACACGAAATACATGTGGTATTTTAGGGCAATCATTAAAAGCTAATATGTCAAAGAATGAACAAACCTTTGCAGAGAAATATTATAGGTTGTATATAGATTTTGAGAATGACGTAACAAGTAATAATGGTCTTAAGTTACTGACAAATAACTCACCACCTAAATTAGAGTATTATTATTATAGATGTAAAGAAGATTATGGAGAATATGAGTTGGCTGATGGCAATATTATTATAATAAAAAGAGGTTTAATACATCATATGCCGAAAGAAAATGCTGAAACTTTATTGAGAAGTGGAATTGTGGAACAAGTTCATATGTAATTTATTTTTTATGGTTTTTTTTTCTCCAGAAATGTAAATAAATATTTTAGAAGGTGTCATTTTAATTTTGGTACACTTTGAAGTTATCTTTTGGATCTACATGAAAATGTTCATTTATTCATGGTAAATTAAGATAAAAAGAACTACTAAGTTAATGTAACATTCTTCTTTAAAAACACTCAAGTGAAAGGACCTAGATTTTCAACTAGGATAGTAAACACTTGAATTTTTTATATTATCACCGCGGTACATAAAAATTTAATTAATATTAAATAGTAGTTTGCAAAAAGGTGTCGGAAATGATGTAGTAGAATAAATTCCCTAACCCTTGAAATTCCAAAGAACCATTAAAAATAATGAAATATAAATGATAAACTTTGATAAAGTATTAAATGTTATATTTCTTCTATGCCAATGTAAACATACTTTTGATAATTTTAATATTGTTAAGTTACACATCACATTTTAACAAATAAATTTTGAAATATTTTTATTTAAAAATGAAAGCTATTTTAAATAAGTTACAGTAAAATTATTTAATCTAAATTTTATTTGCTTGAAAGTAACAACCATAATTTTATAAACAATTATTTTAACTCTTAAAGCATTAGAGATAAATTAAAATGTTATATTGGAAATTGGAACAAAGACCTACAAATTTACGCAATCTTTAATTTTTATAAATTAAATTTTTGCCCTTTACTTTTGATATATTTGAAATATTCTTATACTTAAAAGACAACGATTTTTTTTCGAGAGTTTCCTTCAATTTAATTTTATTCTTAAAAATTTGAAAATGTTTTGTGAAATATAATAATTTTATTTTTACTGTCTTTTAATTGAAATATTTTATTATTGCCAAAATTAATGCATAATAAAATTAATTTTAATTATATTATATTTCTATAATATATAATTTTATTGTAAAAGATATATACTATAGAATAAAATGTTATTGTAAAATTGATATCTTATCTCTGTCCAATTCGTTTTAAAATCCTCATTGTTGTGGACGTTTTAACATATATCCATAGATTTAAATTTACAAAAATATTTTTATATTTAATTTTTTTAAATACTTAAAGTTATTTTTAAGATGACATTTATTAATCATTTTTGTTATAAGTTTTAAAGTATTAATACTAAATTAGTTATTTTAAAAAGACGACTAAAGGTAAAAGTGTATATCTTATTTTTGGGCAACACAATTTAATTTAAAAAAATTTTGGAGGACGGAGATTTTTAAGGAATATGTACATTTAAAATACACAATGTCTGCAGTGCGATAATATAGGTTGCTTATTTTTTGATATAATTGTAACAACCTGTAATATTTAATTCATTAAATTATTGTAATAATGACTTTGAAAGAATATATAATTACGGAGTTTAAAAATTTTATTATAATGATTTGCTCTCCAAAATGATCACTAATATCATCATTATTTAATTTATTTTTTACATTAGTAGTATGTTTTTTTTACTAATCTCAATAGTATTTTTTACAATGGACTTCATAAATTTTCATTGTTTTTATGGTAACACTAATCTTGTTTTTTTATTTTTAAAAACATATTTTCTGTAGTTTCTATATTAAGCTTACAATTTATAAGTAACTATAAATTTAATAATCAACTTGTGATGCTTTTTTTCTGTGTAAAAATAAAGCATACATAATTTTAGTTTGAAAAATAAAAGCTCTTTTGAAATATCATTACATTTTAATATGAAAATTAAAATTGCTTACAGTTGAAGTAATTTATCCTTAAACAGTGCAAATAATTATTACATAAATCCTATTTTTAATAAAAATATATTATAATCTATGTAACAAAATATCTTTTTAATATAGTTTGATTTATTTCAATTGAAGTTATCTTTTTATTAGTAATAATTAACAAATATTTTACTTCAAATACTGGACCATTTATGGTGGTTAAATTTTATTATCCATTGTTATTGACTAAACTACATATAAATTTAATCTATTGATATTTCTTTTTATCCGGAATTTAGTATAAACTTTTTATGATTAAATTTTGCAAAATTTATTTATGCACTTTATATTATTAATTTTAACTACGGTTTCATCAATCTGTAAATTTTATCCTTTTTCCCCCCTTGACTATCATTACTAGAAACCTTTTTTGTCAATTTTTAGAAAAGAAATTTTTTTTAGATTGTATGAATTACATTCTTTCTTGTTAGCATCACTTTATCTCTATTCTATAAAATTTAAAAAATTTTATCAATAAAGTTAGAAAAAAAAGGAGAATGAGTAAAAGGGAGATATTGTTTATTTAGAATTAGCATCTTTTTACATTTTTCACTAAAATATACAATATGATTTTTATATTTAGGGGAAAAAAGTTTAATTAACATAATATTTCTAACTCATATGAAAGTATAGTAAATTAAATAGTTTATCTATTATTTTCATTTTATCATTTTTTTAAATACAATATTTTAACTTGTTTTTTAAGGAGAAAAAAAGTAAGATAATGAAATTTGATGAAATACTTTTTTCTCATCTAGGAGAATTTGGTAAATACCAGTGTTTACAATTTATCTTACTATGTATTCCGACTATTTTTACTGCTATGCATTCATTATCATGGACTTTCACGTCACCAGATGTTAAACATAGGTAAGAAAAATATACTTTATTATAATATTTACTTTTAAGATGCCGTCTACCGAATGAGGCATTAAATTCATCTTATTGGATGAGTCCAGTAATATCAAATGATATTCCTCTTAAGGAAGAGTGCAAAAATTTTAAAAATATAACTGATTGTGCCTACGAGACTTGTCGTTATCGTCTCTCTAAATCATGTCCATTTGGATATATTTATGATACCTCAACAGTCACCTATTCTGCTATCCATAAATGGGATATTGTATGTGATAAAACAATTTGGAGAGCATTTATTCAATCAGCCTACTACGTTGGCCAAATGATTGGTTCAATACTTTTTGGTACATATGGTGATAAATATGGAAGAAAAAGAATGTACATAATAGCATTATGTATACAAATTTTTGCTGGATCATACTCTGCATTTGCCGATAATATTATCATATTTGGTTTCTTAAGATTTTTACTTGGTGTCTCACATCCAGGATTATTTATGATATCAATTATAATGATGATGGAGTTAATTGGACCATCAAAAAGAAGATTACCTGCAACCATTGGTGGTACATCATTTTCTGCTGGTGAAATATTATTAGGAATCTTTGCTTATTTTTTTAGAGACTATAGACAATTACAACTTATTATTGGCCTACCAACAATAATATTTTTATCATACTTTTGGCTTGTTGGCGAAAGCGTTAGGTGGTTAGTTACAAAAAAACGCTACAGTGAAGCTGATAAAATTTTAAAATATGGGACAAAATTAAATGGTAGAGATATTCCAAATGAATGGTGGATGACACTTGATACAGATGATAATTCAATTTCTGTGAATAACAAAGCAAAAAATTATGGATATTTAGATTTATTTAAAACACCAAAACTTTGTAAACGTTCATTAATATCATTCTTCTGTTGGCCAGTTGTATCAATGATATTTTATGGTGTCTCAATGAAACCTGATTTTTTAGGCGGTGATCCATATATGACATTTATAATTGGTGGTTTCATGGAAATCCCGGCTTTATTACTTATGTTTTTTACTGTTAATAAAATAGGAAGAAAACCACTTTTAGCTGGTGGTTATTTAGTATCAGCTGGTTGTATGATTATATCACAATTCTTATCAAATTTCCAAACACATTGGATAATTAACTTAATTCTTTATGCTATTGTTAAAGCATCGATAACATGTGTTTATACGACAATTTATACTTTTACTCCTGAATTATTTCCAACAGTCATTAGAAATAGTGCAATGGGATTATGTTCAACATTTTCAAGATTAGGAGCAATTCTTGCCTCATATGTATCATTTTGGTTAGTAACAGAATATGGTAATATATTTATGGTTATACCTTTTGCAATATTATCAAGTATTGCGGGTTTTTTAGTATTATTGTGCCTTCCAGAAACTGTTGGTTTACCATTACTAGAAACTATTGATGAACTTGAGAAAGGTGAAAGAAAAACTGATCTATTGACTACTGAGGAATAACTATAAAAATTACTTTTCATTATTTTTCTATTATGTATTTATTTTTTATTTCTTCATTTTTAATATATCGTTTAATGATAAAAATTTCATTCTTAAAACTCAATAATTTATATTGTAATAATAAAGTGATCTATTTTAAAAATAATTTTATTATACTGTTCGAGCAGAACACAAAGTTTTTATGCACTAATCTTTTAATAATATTATAAATATTAAAAAGTTTTTTGTGCTTAAAAATTATTAAAATATTTTAACTCCAGGATAACGCTGATTTTCTAAAACAAAAAATAATCATTTTAAAATAGATTTTAATCAAATACTATTATAACTAATATTTTTTCTCTTTTTCATTAAACTCTTGAAGCTTATATAAATAGACAAAGTTAGCCGCTAAATAAAAATGTTAGACACTTTCTATCTTGTAACTATGGTTAAGAGAGTTAGTTTACAAATATATGTAAATATATTTGATGATATAATAAATATTTTTAGAATATATAGAAATTTTTACATATATTATACACCAAAATTTATAAACTCTTCTGGGAAATAGTAATTTCCTATAAACTTCTCTTAATTATTTACTTTTTTCAATATACTTCCTGATTAAATTTTTATTAATTAGATAAATATTATAAAATATGTCTCCAACTAAGAGTTCAATATCTGATAGTCTTGAAAATATTCATCTAAGTAGTAAAATATATGATAGAGAATCTTCAATTGAAAAGGAAGTTGCAGATAGTAAAATAAATGAAGAAAAAACGCAATGGAAGAGTATTTATATTGGTGGACTTTTAGCTTTTAGTTCCAACGTCCAATTCTCAATTTACTTTGCCACTATTTGGCCATTTCTTCAAGTTGTAAGTTTTATTACTATAATTTACATGTACTTTTTTTATTTAGCTTGATCCACATGTTACTGAAGAATTTTTTGGTTTTGTTATTGGTTCTTACTCAATAAGTAATATTATATTTTCACCTATATTTGGGTGGTGGTCTAATAGAATAAAATGTATAAAAGTTCCTTTGTATATTGGCATTTCATGCCAATTAATCGGAAATTTTTTATATTTTACATTAGATAAACTTCCTTGTTGGCAGAAAGAATTTATGCTTATATCAAGATTAATAACAGGTGTAGGATGGTCTTGTGTTTCATTGCTACGATCATATGCTGCAACTGCTTCTACAAATAAGGATAGAAGTAGAGCAGTTAGTATAATTAGTGGTGGTTTAGCTTTTGGTATAACCATTGGTCCATCATTAAATCTTCTATTTATTAATTTAGGATATCCTGGGTTTAGAATTATACGAAATATTTATTTTAATATTTATAATATGCCGTCATTTTTAGCTGTTATAGCAAATTTCTGTAGTTTATTAGCAGTTAAGTTTGCTTTTAAAGAAAAATACGTAGGTATTCATAATTCCGGAACGGGTGATAAGGAAAATTCAAATAGTAACTTGCCAAAGTACGATAAAGTTGCTGTTAGTATTGCTTTCATATCAAGATTTGTTCAAATGTTTATCGTATCAAATTTATCAACAATTAGTCCTATCATCGCAATGATGATGTTCAATTTTACCAAAAAGCAAACAGTCACTGCTATAGCTTATGCTCAAGGTTTTTTGGGATTTTCAGCTTTTGTTGTTTATTTTTTATTTATTTTTTTTGATATTGGAAAATAGTAAGTTTATTTTACCTCTTTTTTATATAATTATTTATTTAATGGAATTTTAGTGGTAAATTTCGTAGAAATATTATGATGGGTTTTGGATTGTTGATCATATTTCATCTAATAGCATATCCATATTCATTTATCTATAAAAATTCACCGAAAGTTTCACAGTACAATTCATCTACACTCACAAATATATCATCTTCCACGGAGTTGACCGGATGCGATATATCAAAATTTGATTGGTGTGATAATCTTCCTATCATAAATCCATATCTTTATTTTATAACATATTCTTTGTGCATTGGAATAGCTTTCCCTGTTGTAAATGCAGCAATGAATACACTTTTTTCGAGAATGCTTGGTAGTAGAAGGCAAGGAACGATGCAAGGATGGTTACAAACGTGTGGTGGCGTTGGAACACTTACAGCACCGATTATAAGCGCTTTTATGTATCAAAATTTCGGCCCAAAAATAATTTTTATATATCAAATTGTACTGGGATGTATTGTTATATTATTATGGGTAATATACCATCATAGAATGGTACCATTAAAAGTAAATAATAAAGACGAAGAAATGAACGTTCAAAAATAATAAATATATTTTTTCCTACTTGTTGCAATAATATTAAATTTGTTTTAACTTATAATCAATAAATAAACTACACATATGTAACTTATAATCTAATGATTTTTTGCTTTAAAGAATTTACCACAAATATCAATAACATTTTCATAAACAAAAAAGACAACAGCATTCGTTAGAAAACCACGGCAAACTAAAATTAACCCCCCTTTGTAAAAACCTTTGATACCATTATTTTTATATATATCTTGGCAAATTATTCTATAGTTAACATTTTTCTCATATTTTTCATTTACTTGTTCCATTACTTGAAGTTTATTTTTAACAATTTCAATGGGACAAATACTTAACCATGATATACTCCCAGCTAATCCTCCTCCAATTAGTTGAGCTACATTTTCATTATAATTTTTTTCAATCAAATAACGTTGAGATATTTCATATACAGGTATATAAAATAAATATCCTATATTATCCCTCCAGAACATAGCATGACCACCTTCATATAAACCGATGAAACCTTTTTTCTTCATAATTTTTATTCCTCCATCAATTGGACCTTTATAATAGTTATTATTAACACTAGTTGTTCTTTGGACTTGAAGTTTTGTTTTAATATTATCTATTGGAATTCCAGGAATTAATTGCAACCATGTTCCAATAATTGAAGCGAAAATTATATCTTTCATAGGAAGGTTATTTTTATCATTATTACCATGAATTAATTTTAACGTCCACCCATATCCAGAGAAAAGCAAAGAATTTTGAAATCCAATACTCATAGTTGGTCCAAGCATTCCTTTATATAAACTTTTAAATGATTCATTTTTAATAGTTACCATTAAGCAATCATATGGACCATTAAATTGTTTTATCGTTTGTATACGTGTCTTAATAGTATCAAAAGGATGACCGACAACAAGACCAATACCCCCTAAAAATCAAATAAAAAAAAGTAAAGATTGATTTAAAGAATTTTATTTTATAGAGCATTTATGTAAATATATTAATAAAATAAAAAATAATTTACCTGAAATCCATCCAGCTATAAAGTCATCCAACATATTTTATTTTTCTTCCTTTACTTTTAAATAATCTCTTCTCTCTTTTTCTTCATCAAAAAAAGATGAAGATTTGTATTTATTATCAATAGAATGAATGTCATTATTTGCCTATATTATATTGTACTTTAATTTTGGTAAGACGGGTACTTGAAATATTATCTAAGCATAAATGGTATCATTTATGAAAGTAAATTCTTTATTATGATAAATACTAAATAAACATATATCAATTTGTTTATATAATAAAAATCACTTTTCACTAGAAATGTTAGAAATTTTATAGTTGTTTAAAAAAATTAATGCATGTAATTAAAAGTAGATTTTGATTGATGAATAATGCCTTCGACAAATACTTTATTAATAAACTTATTTTCCAAATAACCTGATGTAATAAATTTTGATTAATCATGAAATATTATGTAGTCATTTGTGGTTTCTTATTTGCTTTATAATATCTTATTATTTTAGTATAATTTTTAAAAGTATGTTATTCTATCTTTGAAAATTTGTAACATATTTTAAGACATTTCAAATTAACTATAATAATAAGAAAAAAGTGGAATGTTGTAAATTTTAAAGTTTATTAAATCAAGTGAAAATAAATATTTTATTTTAAGATTATGATTTCTATTACAGTACCATTTTTTTTTAAATACAAAAGAAACTACATTCTTTTATTATTTGAATGCTTCATTGATAAAATATAAAAATATTTTTTAACTAAGTATAATTATTTACCTAATGTTATAAAGTAAAGAAACCTTTTATTATTATTAAATAATTTATTAAAAATACTATCGTTTTCCATAGATAAAATTTCACAAAGTTAAAAGCTATAGTTTTTTTTTCTCATAACATTATTATTAATATAGTTATGCTAAGAAAGTAGATAAAAATATTGGTAAATATTTAGTTTGTAATCAAACTAAAGTTCTATCTTTTAATACCATTAAAATATTTCATTTTTAGAAATTAAATTTACAATTTGTCCTGGTGTATTTAATTTTATAACACAATTTTTACATTTATAGATATATCTACTCTAAACACACTATATATAATATTATACCTTTACTAAACTTTTTTTTGAGACAACCACAATCAAAATAAATAAAATATCAATCTCTTTTATATACAATTTAATAACTTAACAGTACAGTTAATATTTATTCATATTTTAACACTTTTTCTTTAAGTATACCTATTATTTTTAAATATCTTATCTTATATCTTACTTTTATATATTAAATTTTTTTGTAAATAATTTCTAAATGCGTTAAAAAATGTTATATATTTAACCTTTATATGTAATAAATGTGAGATACATTAAAAAATTGAAAAGAGAAAATACATAAAGTTTTATATATTTTTTATTATTTGTTTAGACTATTGATATTTCTTAACAAAAAAATTTTAATATTTCCATATTTTATATAAAAAAATTCCTAATTTAAGTTATGGATACTTGAATAAATTTTTTTCCATACTTTTAATAGATTTTAAAATATATTATTATTTATATATCCTATGCACCAACACTGAAGCGAGGACACAATAAAATGAATACGCAATTTTCTCATATTATTATTTTAAAAAAATAAAAATAATTAACACTATATATACATTTTTATACTTATGTTCAAAGATACCAATACTTTTCAATTAAATGATTCCATACTATTGACTTGTATTCTTATTTTATATTCCCATAAAATTTAACATTTCTTTTTCATATCAAAACATTAAACATGTGAGAGAGATGTATAATGTAACAAAAAAATAAATACGTAAATTTTTAATGCTAAATATTATCTAATAAAAAACACTTACAATTATATTTTTAATAGTATTAAAAAAGAAAATTTAAATATCTTATTTACAAGTGTAAAATTTGTATAATGTATTTAAATATGGTAAATAATCGTTTTAATTTCATTCTTTACAAAATATTTTTTTATTCACAATCATAGCTTATTACTACAATAAATTTAGAACAATAAAAATTAAAGAAAATTATGTTTTAGGAAAAAATATTAAATTTCTAGTAATTTTCAATTAAGAATGTTCTTAATGAATTGTGATTTATGATTTTTATACTCTACTTAATATCTTTAAGAATTATCTTTATATTATACAGCAGAAAGTTGTTTTCTACTTCTTTATTTTTTTTTATAAAAATACATCATTATTTCAGGAAAAGACTCCTGATGAAAGAATATATGTTATGTATTTTATAGATTAATAAGTGTAAATGTATCATTGACAGTATTTCATCACCAATATTTATCGTGACATTTTTTAAAATATTTTAAAATTTTTTTTTGGCATATAAGTTAAAAAAAATTTCAAATTAATTGTAAAGTTAATAAGTATTATCTCATTTTTTTTATAGAATAACTTTTACAGTGTTATTTTTGCTTAAACTTATGTTAAGATTACGAATTAATCTCATTTTCTTGTTTTATTAAAAAGATAATATTTTATTCAAATTTGTTTATGTAATTTAGTCGTAACATTGTCCTTATTTTTTTTAGTGTGATTTTTTTACTATATACTAAGATAAATTTGTGGACATTTTTTTAATTATTACATTGAATTATACTTTTTATAAAACAAAATATGAGTTTAATCTATATAGTGCATAAAAAATATATTATACTATATAAATTTTTTGTAATTTTTGATTATTGAATAGATTATTGTATGGAAATTTTAATTAATATGAATTGCAATTTTTCTTTCTTTTGTAAAAAAAATTTAGCATATTCTGGTTTCCAAACAACTTTACACTTATCATAAAAGAATTTTGTAATTGTTAAATGACTTATGTGATATGCAACTTCTTCACAAATTAAATTTCTATTCTTTTTTTAGACATTCCATAATTTTTCTTTTTTTTGTGCTTATCCAATCAAAACGTTACATGAAATTGATATGACATGTTGAATTTGTTATAATTTATTACCTAATTGTTTTATTTCAACTTTGTATTAAGAATCCTCCCATCAATTTATATGAGCTTTTACTTTTTATATATGGATATATTTATATAGTTTATGATAAGAACGATATATTATTCCATTTTCCTTTTTATTTAAGATATATTGTGTTCTCTTTATTTTTATACATTGATATCTTGATATTACACATACAAGATATATCTTTATTCCACAATTATGTTCATTTAAATTACCAAATTCAACGACATTTTATAATTTATTTATTTGTCATTTTCTTGTCCTTAATGATAAGTGTAACAAATATTTTACCATTTTAATTATCGTATCATAACAAGATGTTATTATGAGAAAATTTATTAATATTTCAAATAAAATATTATTTTTGAAAAGTTTTTACCCGCGCAACTCCAATAGAATAAAATATGCCATAGTAACAATTATTTGATAGACAATATATGTATGTACTAAACAATACTACTGGCACCAGATATTTGAAAGGACCGTTCACAATCCTGGCTATTTAACAAACACATATAATATAAAATATATTTTATATTACTCCCACATTTCTTGTACTAATATACTCATCATCATCATCAATTTAATCTTAGATGACAATATTGTATAAATCAATTTGAGATATTTAAAATTTTTGTTAACTTTTCAAGTCATCATTTTTATGTATATCATTTACTTTTCTCCATTAAATAAATTTTGATCTTTATGTATTTATTTATACATTATTCTTATTTACACTATGTTTTGGTATAGAATTATTTTTCTTAAAAGTGTTTTAATATTTTATACAATATTTATGATTTTGATAGCATATACGTTCGAAATTTTAAATCAAATTATTTTTTTATATTTATTTTTGTCTTTTACATGGAATAATCCAAAAAATATTGTTCTCTAATAAATATTATCTTTTCTTTTACAAATAAATAATGATATGCTAATAACAACAGTTCACTTTTTTTAGTGATGATAAATCTCTAAAACAAATTAGTATTATCTTTAATTAAAAATTTACTACTATTCCTTATTATGATTTTTTTTAATATTACGCAACAAAATATTTTTTAAATTTAAATGCTCCTTTATAGGTTATTTCTTCTAAGTTATTGAAAGTTTACGTATATTTTAAATTTTATTCATCATTTTATGTTTAAATGTTTTCGATCTAATTTTTTTTACTACAATAATTACAAAAAAAAATTCCACTTTTAATTATTTTTCTTTTATATATTTACAGGAATACGAACTGTTATAAATAGAATGTCATCAAATCCGATAACTAAAAACTTACCATCAAACAATGAAGGAGTAAAAAAAAGTTTGGCTGCTCCTTCTAGTGATAATGCACTAACTCAGGATCATAACGATGATCACAAAATTAGTACAAGATTTCATGTATGTTTTTTCTGAGTTCTTTTAAAAAACATTTCTTTTTTCGTTAATAAAAGACTACTCATATCTTTTGGCGTAGGGAAAAAAGCTGATAAATTTATCATTTAATATAGTATTATTGAGTAAATTTACTGCAGGAAAATAGACTAAAAACATTTTTATAATAATATTATTATAAATATATATTATTATTGTTGCTTGATGCATCCGTTACTTTGATAATTAAAAACATTCGTATATTTGTTATTTCTTAATAGCATTTATGTGGGTGACATTTTAAAAAGATTCTTTTCACTGTGGCTTATCTAGACGTTTTTATTTCTAATGGTTTTATCAAACTAGTAGAACATTTTATGATAAAACTAATTTAACGATCATTTCTTTTTAAAGAATAAGAAGAACTTTGTAATTTAGTACGTCTATTAATAGAGAAAAAATACATAAGCAGGAAATGAGTAAATGAAGGAATTTCTAGTGTTTACTTTATAAATTAATTATCTCATTTTACAATCTAATAAATGTAAATTTACTTCATTTATTGATAAGAATCAAATAAATGGACCCTAAAATTCTTTTTAAATAAACCATGGGCCATAAGAAAAATATTTCTGTTCAATAATTTTGTTATATCCCTTTCGAAAAGTATAGGCTAAGATTATAATTTTATTTATCCTTAGGTCTGCTCTTTTTGTAAAAATGTTACATTCCAACGAAAGTAAAGATAAGACTCTTTATTATTCAATATAATTATTAATTAAAGTTTTATTTTCACCTAATCTTTATAGTTAATTCTTTATCTCCACTTCTTATGCTTTGTACCTTACCTAAAATTGGAAATTTTATTTTTATAATCTTTTCTTCACAAATTTAACCCTTAATAGCAATAAAATAAACTTAGATTTTTGTATACAATTTTGATTAACTCTCCTTAAGTCCTACCATTTATCGTATTTATTTTTTAGCTTTACCAAATTTCAGTAGGACAGGGAAAGAAAACCCAAATCAACTTAAATTATTAAAAAGCTTCTTTTAATTTTACTTTACTTTTATAATTTAACCTATAAACTCTCTTTGAATGGAATTTTATTGAGCTTTATTAATATTCATTAGTGAATGTATATAAGTAGTTTATTGTTAATAGGAAAGAAGAAAAAGGAGGATTTTAAGTTTTTTTGCCTTCCTTAATTTGATGGGAAAAGGACTTTTACATTTTCGACTTTTTCTAATATATATCAATTTACATATATATATTTATAATAGATACCTACTATTTTAATTATTTCTAATAGATTTAACTAAGAAAATATAAACTTTGTACTCGATCAAAGATAAATATATATATATTCATTTTTAAATAGACATTTCATTTTAAATTAAACATAATTTTTTTTTTGTTTAAAAAAGTGAAAAAAAAGTTTACATCAATCTAAGAGGATGGGAAAAATAACTAATCGATTCCAGGTTACAAAGTCATCCCAGAACTTGGAAGAACAAGGTAAACAAGCTGAGGAGGCTGATAGAAATAATGAATTAGGTAATATTGATAGGAAACAACTTCAGTCTCATCATTCCTCTATCCCTACCTTTAAAAGTGATGAAAATAGTAATTTATCAAGGAAAACTTCACTTGCTGGGAGATTTACTGTAAGTTTTAGCTATTATATTTTTTTCTAACTATTGTATTTAAAAAAAAATATATATTAGATATTGGGAAAAGAGGCATCAGTTGAATCATTCTCTAATAGTAACAACGATGATAATTCTTTACCACAAAATCAAAGAACGGTAAAGTTCAATGTTGCTCATAGTCATGATAGTAATGACGGCACCATTAATACACTATCATCGGGTGGAAATAATACAATTAATATGAAAAGTTTAAGAAATTTTAAGACAATTGAGAGGCCACCAATTATGGATTACTATAGGAATACAATTGATCCCAATAAACCACAATCAACAAGACCATCAATGGCACAATTATTAAGTGGTCAACAAAGTATTGATGAAATGAATGATTTGAAAGGACCCAGAGATCCATTGTTGCCGGATGATAGGAGAACTAGTAATGATTCTGACCACCAGAAACAACCAATAGTTGGTAGAAAAAAATTTGGATGGATTGAAGGAGTTTATTTCCGTTGTTTGTTAAATATTTTCGGTGTTATGTTATATCTTAGAGTTAGTTGGGTTGCCGGTCAAGCTGGTATTATATTAGGATGTGCTGTTGTATTGTTAGCATCACTCGTCACAACAATAACGGCTCTATCAACTTGTGCTATATGTACCAACGGTGATGTTAAAGGTGGTGGAGCATATTTTTTGATATCAAGGTCACTTGGACCAGAATTTGGTGGCTCCATTGGTGTTATATTTTCATTTGCCAATGCTGTCTCAGCAGCAATGTATATTGTTGGTTTTGCTGAAACTGTTAGAGATTTATTCAAAAGTTTTGGTTATGCAATAATTGATGGTGAAATGAATGATGTTAGAGTTATAGGTTTAATTACATGTGTTATACTTATATGCATTGTTTTTATTGGTACTGGTTTTGAATCAAAAATGCAAATGGGTCTTCTTGTAATTTTAACATTATCTATCATTAACTATTTCGTTGGAATTTTTATACCACCAACTGAAGATAAATTTATGAAAGGATTAACTGGTTTAAGTTACACAACAATGATGACTAATTTAATGCCCTCATTTCGGCATGAAAATTTTTTTTCTGTTTTCTCTGTTTACTTTCCAGCTGCAACTGGTATAATGGCTGGTGCTAATATATCCGGTGATTTAGCTGATCCACAAAAAGCTATACCATTGGGTACATTAATGGCTATATTTACAACAACTATTATTTATATTTTAACTGTTATTGCAACTGGTTCAACTTGTTTAAGAGATGTTGATGGTGTATCATTACCAATTCTTGAGACTAATTCAACAAACTCAATAACATACTATGTTGAACAAAAGTGCCTTCAAAATGAGACCTGTGAATATGGTTTAATGAATAATTTCCAAATAATGGAAATGTCATCTGTATGGGGACCATTAATAACTGCAGGAATATTTGCTGCAACATTATCATCAGCTCTTGCATCACTTGTCTCGGCACCAAAAGTTTTCCAGGCTGTTTGTAAAGATAGATTATTTCCATATATTAATGCTTTTGGTAAAGGATCTGGTAAAGATGATGAACCAAGAAAAGCATATTTATTAGGGTTTATCATTTGTATGGTAATGATATTGATAGGAGAATTAAATGCAATAGCACCTATAATATCAAACTTTTTCTTGGCATCATATGCATTAATTAATTATGCCTGTTTTGATAATAGTATTGCTGACTCACCTGGTTTTAGACCAAGTTTTAGATATTATAACAAGTGGGTATCATTATTAGGTGCCGCTTTATGTATAATGGTTATGTTTATAGTATCATGGTCTACAGCACTTGCAACATTTGCATGTTTTCTGGCTTTATATCTATATTTATTATATAGAAAACCAGATGTTAATTGGGGTTCTAGTGGACAAGCACATAGTTATAGGAATGCATTAAAAGGTATGCAAAAGTTAAATGAAACAGCAGAACATGTTAAAAATTACAGACCACAAATATTAATATTATGTGGTTCACCAACGGCAAGACCAAGTTTAGTTGATTTTGCTAACAGTATATGTAAAGGATCATCTTTAATGGTTTGTGGAAATATTATATTACATACTCCAAATAATTTTTTGTTAAGTAATTTACATTTATTAAATACAAGATTATCTGATTGGTTAAAAAGAAGACATATAAGAGCTTTTGTTAGTTGTTATGTTTCAAAATCTTTCTTGCAAGGGGCTGAATCATTAATACAAACAAGTGGTTTAGGTAAACTTCGTCCAGATGTCCTATTATTGGGTTTTAAAAGTAATTGGAAAAATTGTGATATTAGTAATTTAACAGAAATCAATGATTATTTCAAAGTTATACAATGTGCTTTTGATTCAAATATGGGTGTGTGTATTTTACGTAACACTGGAGACGGTTTTGATTTTTCAAATGAAATGAGAAATCTCAATATGGGTGATCATGATAGATTAAATTTACCAGCTGATGCTTCAATGATGAATATTGATAAGGTGTGTGATGACTCAAATGGTAATGATAATATACCTGATAAAAATATTGAAGAATCATCACCTATTAATGAAAATAAAAAAGAAAAGAAGGAAGATGATGACTCAGAAAATACACATTCTTATTTGGATATAAATGTTTCTGATGAAGATGAAGAAGAAGGAGAGGAAGATGAAGAAGGTGAGGAAAATGAGGATGATAGAAGTCAATCAACAGCTGCATCACAAAGAACAACAAGTCAAATGTCACTTCGTAAGGAAGATGTTGAGGGTGGTAGAAATGTTACTTTTGATGAATCAAGAAATAATACCATTGGAGGACAAAGTTCACATCATCAGATGAGTATTAATGATAGAGTTGGTTTATTAAGAAGGAAAAGGTAAGTTCCTCTAAATATAATATTTTATAAAATTTCTTTTAATCTAACAAACATTATTTAATTTCATTTTTAAGATTTGTATTCGGAACTAAAAAAAGGTTTGCGCATTTATTTTTTATTAGATAATATGTCCGTCTTTCATAGTAAATTTATCTGTTTTGTTCCTAGATATCGTTATTGTCATTGCGCATGTTATTGTTATTTTTTTATCAAATTCCTTAAATTTAATAATTAATATTTTTAATATTTTTAGTACTAGAAGACCTACTGCTGCTCAAAGAGAATTATTATCATCAATTAATAGATTTAAAACAAAAGTAAAACAAGCTACAATAGATGTATGGTGGTTGTTTGATGATGGTGGTTTGACTCTTTTCATACCATATTTGTTAACTATACCAAAATCGTATCTTGAAAATGCTACATTACGTGTCTTTACTGTCTCGGCATCGAGTAGTGGTATTGCACAGATGCAACGTGGTATGGCTGGTTTATTAAATAAATTCAGAATCAAAGTCTCTGATGTTCATGTTATTTCTGATATAACTAAAAAACCTCAAAAGGAAATAGTTGATGAATTTAATGCACTTATAGAACCATTCCGTTGTACCTTATCTGATACATCCATGGAAGGACAGATATCAGATGCAGAGTTGGCTGGTCAACGTGATAAAACAAACCGTCAATTACGTATTGCTGAGTTATTGAGAGAAAATTCTAGTTTAGCAGACCTTATTTGTATCACATTACCAGTTCCACGTCGTGGTATGGTTTCATCGAGTTTATATCTGGCTTGGCTTGAAATGATGACAAGAGGTTTGCCACCAACTCTCCTTGTTAGAGGCAATCAATCCTCTGTTCTTACTTTTTATTCATAAAACAACTTCGAATTAAATTATTTTATTAATCATATTTTTATAAATTTACTTTATATTTGTATATATTTTATATTAATTGACATAGTGTTTTATCGAACTTTATTTTGTTGGTCTTTTTTTGTGCCTTAAAATTTTTTACTCATTAAGTTACATACTAATAAACTTTGATGACTATATTTGTTCTTTTATTTCTTATAAAATAGTGGATTTCCATTTCAATGTGTTTAAATATTTAAAATTGTCGACTTGGTAAAAAAAAATATTCTCTCTCCCCAATTGACTCTATTCCAAATGTTGTCTTCTTCTTGTAGCGAAAACCTTCTTACAATTGGAATGGTACTGATTTCCAAGTGAAATCCCTTTTGAATCTTTTCTAATAATCTTTTACTCTATATCTGTCTTTAATTGAGTTATTTTGGTTTGTTAAATTATCTTAATTTTTTTATAAATTCGATTCTACAATAAATTTATCAAGAGTACCATTTTTATTAATAATTAATGATTTGCAACATTGGGATTATATTAATTTTTTGTGTTGTATCAAATAACGGTGAATTAAATTTATTTTTCTATTTTTTCTAGGGTCCATTCATTCAAAATGGTTATTAGTACTTCTGGTGCCGTTGTTATCTCAACAAAGAAGATAGTCAACAACAGACTTATGAATAGAAGACAAATGCTTGTTGATATTCTTCATCCTTTAAAAGCAACAATCTCTAAAAAAGAATTACAAGAGAAACTTGCTGCTCTTTACAAAACAACTCCTGATGTTGTTGTTCCATACGGAATTAAATCTCAAATTGGTGGAGGTAAATCATCAGGTTTCGCTAAGATTTATGATTCTCTTGATGATGCTAAGAGATATGAACACAAATACATGATGGCTAGAGTAAGTTATATTAGTATTGAGGAGTATTTTAATTTTTTTTCAGCTTACTGGAGTTAAACTTGAAAAATCCGGACGTAAACAACGTAAGGAACGTAAGAATAGACAAAAGAAATTCCGTGGAACTGCTAAAGTAAAGGGAGCCGCTGCTAAAAAGTAAGAAGTTTCGTCGTTTTTCTAGTGATATCACAATTGATGTTATGAAATGGGGAATTTTTGAAAGCTTCTTTGTTATTATGTTGTTTCCATAAAATAAATTTGTTATTGATTATTCTATTACTTTAAATTTTATTAATTTAGGAATATACACATGTAGACAAATGTTTTAAATGTAGAAATTTTATTAAAAACTTTAAAATAAGGAAAGTATATTTATCACTAAGTATATAGTTTATGAAACT
The DNA here is from genome assembly GCA_005656395.1 of Strongyloides papillosus. Classification (NCBI taxonomy): domain Eukaryota; kingdom Metazoa; phylum Nematoda; class Chromadorea; order Rhabditida; family Strongyloididae; genus Strongyloides; species Strongyloides papillosus. Next base: position 797,439 of record SRSI01000074.1, read on the forward strand.
ACTAGATTCTAGAAAAATTTAGAAAGAAAACCCATAATTACAATTAGACAAAATTGTAAATTTATCAAATTACCACTCGATTTCAAGATTTTTATATTTATTTGAGTGTTTCATAAATTTGAGTCCTAATATTTCTCCTACTTCATCAATATGTTTTAAAACATCATCTAACATTTCCTTAGTATGTGCAGCTGATAAGCATATTCTTGCTCTTGATTCTGTCATTGGAGTTGCTGGATGCGATACAACAACAACACCAACTTTTCTAGCTAACATTTCTCTTCCAAAAGATCCGCAAATTGTTGGATAGTAAAAAAGTATTGGGACTACAGGTGAGTCATCAGATCCATAAACTATTAATCCCATTTTTTTTAAACACCTTCTAAAGTATCTCGAATTTCTTGCTAATTGTTCTATTCTTTTTTTACCATCATCTGTACCATCTTTTCCCATAATTATACTCATAGATGTATATACTTGTTGTGCTATAGGTGGAGACATTGGAGAACTATAATAACTAGTTGCTGATGTAACTCTTAAATGGTCTATGATTCTCTTTTTTCCAGCAATATAACCCCCTGCGGACCCAAAACTTTTAGTAAATGTTCCCATCATAATATCAATATCATTAACATCACAACCCCAATATTCTACAATACCTCTTCCTGTATCACCCATAGCACCAATTGAATGGGCTTCATCTAAGTATAAATAGCATTTATATTTCTTTTTTAAAGCTATGATAGCTGGTAAATTACAAATGGAACCTTCCATTGAGTATATTCCCTCTACTATAATTAAAATTTTATGATATGGTCTATGTGTTTTCGGATTTCCATAAGCAATCGCATTTCTTATGGTTTGTTCTAAAGATAACATATCATCATGTTTAAATACTCGTATACTTGCTCCAGACATTCTACAACCGAGAATTAATGATGCATGATTTAATTGATCCGATATGATAAGAGAATGCTGAAATAGGTGCGATTCATTTAAAATAGAATTTATGATTGTTTGATTTTTGAACATACCTTATCAACCAAACATGGTGCATTCATAGAATTTGTCGCAAAACCCATACTAAATACCATGGCATCTTCAGTACCCAAAAATTCAGCAACTAACTTTTCTAATTTACTATGTATTATTGATGTGCCACCCTCTCGAATGGTTGTTGCAACAGAGATACCATACTCGTCAATTGCTTTGGAGGCAGCACTAGCACATGGACCGGTAGTTTGAGCAAAACCTAAGTAATTATATGAACCTACATTTATAACTTTTGTTTGAGTACCAGGATATTCATATGTCCAATTACCATCGTATGAGATTCTATCAATCAAGTTAACAGTGCCTCCTGGACATGAACCTATAGGTCTTTCAAAAACATCTCTAACAAGAATATAACAATTTCTAGCATATATACTTTCAAATGAATTAAATAATGGGGTAAAATGTTTTTGAGATTGTAATTCACAAGCATACTTTAATTTTTCAAGTCCAATGCTACGTAGGAATTCACGAAAGTATGCATGTATAAAGAGGATAAACCAGGCAAAGTATACTTGTAATGCTACAAATTTCGATGTCTAAAAATATTAAATTTTTTAAATAAAAAGTGTAATTATTGTAAAAAGTATACCTCTTCGAATTCATTGGGACATCTATGAATTTTACTTCCTTCTTTTCTTGAAATAAGTTGCTCTTCCATATGTTTAATTTTTTCTTTCATCACTTCATCATTCTCATAATTTATTGGAGCAGGTTTTATTCTTTCATTTTTATTCCATGACATCTCCAAAATATCGGTATGTTCCATGAATTTTCTATCCATGTATTCATCGATATCTCTTAAAAACGATTCTGTTTTATCTTTCATCATCATATCTCTATTATTTTTACATTTATTTATACTAAACTTTTTTTAAAATGAAAATTATTTTAAGAATAGAAAATAATTGTTTTTAATTTGTAAGAAATATGATAAAATATATAGTATCTTTTTAAAATAATTTTTATAGTGAAATTATAGAAATATAATAGATAACTTTTATTATATATAAATTTTTTGTTTATGAACAATCACTTTAATATAGTTTACCTTATCTTATCATGTATATTATTTTTCATTTATAATGTATATGCATTTTAAGAATGTATAAATGGAAAAATCCGAGATGTATATTATTATTTAAATGAATTAAATACATTAAAAAATATAGGTGTATTTTAGTTTTTCTCTTATTTATTGTTCAAATTATCGATATTTTTTTTAATTCAAGAAGCATCATGTTGAAGCCATGAGACTAATGATATATTTTCATAGATATATAATATGGATTACATATTTTTACTATCATTATATTAAATTTTAATAAATAGTTGGAAAAAGAATGTATTGTTAATAAATGAAAATAAGTATGATGATGATAGATAAGAATATAGTATATCATTTTATGTTAAAAACTTACTTTTTGTTATTTTGATAATTTTTAGAACATTTTTCATGATTTTTTATTCTTAAAGTATCATCTTTTTTAATAATTAAATTTCCTTGTAATGTCGATGAATTTTTTATCTCAGATGGATACAAAGTGAACGGTAACTTAGAAAATACTTTACGGCTTTTTATCTTTTTATTTTTTTTCTCATCTTCATTGTTTAAGTCTAGTGGAAATGCATTGATCTGTAGTGGGTTTTCCATCATTAATCTAAAATTTTTTAAATCCCAAAAATAGAAAAATATCTATAAAATATACATTAGTACGAAACATTAATGTTACTATATTGAAAATAAATACGAAGGAATAAAGCATTTTAACAATATTTATTAATTTTTTGTCTTAATTTTTCTTTACTTTGTTATTTTTTATAAATAAAGAAAAAGTAGGGTATATTTTAATTTTCTAAAAAATATACAAAAAAATGTGTTTTACTTAGAAATGCTGTTCTTTTAATTACATATATTTCAAAGCCTAGCTAATGGGTTATGACATAAGAAATAATGTTTTATTTCACAGGTGGACTTGAAATATAAAATTTTTTATTATAAATGCATAATTTTAAATGTAGCATGATAAAGGTACAATAAAAGAAGAAAAAAATTTATATCAATGGGTGATACAAAGTTATAAGTTGTATGATCAACATTTTATTTTATTAAAATATATGAAAAAATAGCAACATTGTGATTGTTTAATTCAAATACTACTACGAAAGCATTTTGTATAAGATTAGTAACTTTTTATGATTTTTAGTGAAAAAATTAGAAATTTTCTTGTGATTATCATGTTATTAAAAGAAATAAAAATATTTATTAAAAAGTAAATATAAATTTTTTATAAAGACTGAAATAAATACTGATTTTTCATATAAATGTATCTTAGCTACTGAAAAATTTTTGTTTTTTAAACTTCTACCTATTGTTATTTAAAATAATAAAAATATTTATTATGTCTATTATAAATTAAGAAATTTTTATTATTATTAAAATGTAACAATTATGAGTATATTTATATAGACAAGGTAAAGAAAAGACTTACATATACATGGAGAGTAAGATATAAATAAATATATTATTTATATATCAATTTTTAAATACGCATTCATATTATAATTTTGTCTTCATTTTCCTATTTCAATCTTCAATATTGAAAGAGGATAGAATAGAGTAAAAAAGAAATAAAAGAGGGAGATTGGTCTAAAAATAAAAACCAGTGTCTTTTTAAAAATTTCTGTAGGATAAAAAGATTATTCTTGATGTTTAAAAAAGCTTGAAACATTAAAGTATTTGATTTTTATGATTCATATAATTGAAGAACACAACTTTGTAACAGAAAATATTGTACGTTATAATTATTCATCAACAAAAAGACTCATTTTAAAGACAATAATTGTTATATTAGTATAACCACTTTAACAATGTAAATAATAAGTTTCATATCTAAGTATTGAAAAGTTCTTGTATACAGTATATATAAATATATACTTATAATAAATAAACTATAAAAATAGTATAATATAAGTAATGTTATATTAGAAAAACCATTTTTAAATTCTCTTCAGAGTTAAGGAAATTTCTTATTATTAAGTTTTAAGAACTACAGAAATTGCGCAGCTTTTTAAGTAAAATAATTTGTCAGTTGATTTATATTATCAAATACTTAAAACTATATAGAAATAAAAAAAATCTTTTTATAGTGGTAAAAGATAATTATAAAAAATTGAAAATACTTTGTACTATATTCACTGTAAAGTATTTTTTTGTCCTTGATGTTTGCTTTACATTTAATATAAAAATATTAATTAAAATAAGATAACCTTATAATATTATTATTCTGCATAAAGTGTAAATAGAAATTGAAGCTAATTAATATTTTTCAATTTTTATTTTCAGGTATTATGAAAGGATTTATTTCTTAAAATACAATAAATTACAAGTAATTATCATTAATAGAGAAAAAAGTTAATTTACATTTTAAATGATAAAATAAAAAGTTGCTTTCTTTGTTATATAAAGAAGAATATTATTATTTCATATGTAATAATAAGACAATATAATTAATATTGCAGGTGTATATATATTGTAATAAATACATAACTCTTTACGTTAGTTTTACATTAATAGCCATTAGAAGAAAGAATAAATCCATATAGCTATAACATACTTTACATGGTTATTATTTTTATTGACAGGTTTTCTAATCACATAACTAATCCAGTTAATTAAAGTTTTTTATTACAAAGCTACTTATAAGTTAATTAGTAAGAATTATTTCAAAATTTAATTACTCAATCTTAGTCGTTTCAGCAGATTTATCAGAAAATTCAAAAGATGTTTTTGAATTATAATGCTTAGTTGTTTGAGATCCTTGACTTTTTATTGATTTTCTTGTACCTGAAGAGTTTGCCGTATCAGGTCTTTCTTTGTCATCGGAATTATCAATTAATCCACTATATTGATCAACGGAACACAATGATATATTGGATCCTTTTGTATTTTCTTTTCTTTTTCTTAAAGTATTGATAACACGATCTTCAATCATTTTATTGAATTCATTTTTTCTCTGAAAGATTAACATTTAATGATTACTTAATAAACATACATCCTCTTCTAATTCCATAAATACAGAATATAATCTAGCTACAAGTTCTGTTCCAAAAATAATCCCAGCATGTGTTGATATCATCCTAAGAACAAAAATACCATCTTGTTTTAAATATTCATTAACAAATCTTCGAACATTTTTTTTACATCTTTCAGGATCAAAATCCTCAAGATCACTAAGTTCTAAATTTGATGAAATAAATCCTCTACCAAAACATGAAAATGTCATAATAAAAATCCAATAGATAAATGAGGATAATGTTGCTACACTAAGAAGTACATACCAAAACCATAAAAATACAAATATTTTTTCATTAAAAATATTAATAACTAAAACACATTGAACAGAATATTTTTGTATATTGGCAACTTGGCGAACGGTAAAATCACATAATGAGACACGAGGAAATAAACCTGAACGTTCCCATTGTGTACCAAGCATGATGTCTTTTATAACTCCAAATCCATACCATTGATATTTATCAGTTTCAAGAAATCTTTAATATTATTAATTAATATTTTATAACTAATTAAATTAAACTTACTTATTTAAGACATATAGTTGTGTTATAACATTTATCATATACAAACTTTTCATTATCAAATACATATAACTAATAAAACATGCTGAATAAGATATATTAAGAATTTTCATTGTTTTATGTATAATAATATTTTTTTTAGCAATTTTTTTTTGAAATCTTAATGCAGCACTGATATGCTGAGTTAAAACTTCCAGATTTTTATCCTTTGTCTTATTTTCAAGATTAGATGGATCCATGGCTCTTTCAACAATTTCATGTACCCTAATACCACTATTTAAACTTATGTACTTCCAAAAAACTGATGGAAAACGAAAACACGCTGCTTGAAAGAGTAAAAAAAATGGTACCCATTGATAATAGGACAATTTTCTATCTTGTGAATATCTATCCTTTTCGTCAATGTTAGCTACATGTTCATGTGGTTGTACATAATAGGTATCCTGTGACCAACAATAATTTTCAGCATACTACAAAAAAAAAGTTAATAAAATAATTATAAGAGTTATCTAAAAAATTTTTTGTATTTACTTGTTCCCAAGATCCAGGAAATTTATTAGGAAACATGCATTCAATTGGCCTACCACCGAATTGTTTAAATGATATTAAAACACTAAAAGCCAATAAAATATTTGGTGTATATAAATAATTCATTCTATCACTCCAATCATCATCTTCTCTTGGTGATAGATATTTAATCATACCCACTAATGATTCTATCATCATTATGCCAATAATATACTTTTTTAGTTGGATTAGTTAAATAAAAAGTAAGATTAATATATTATGTTAACTATAACAATAAACTAAAAGTTAAAATTTTATGAAACACAAAAAATATAAAAAAAAGACTGTTAAAAGGTAAACAATTAACAAAATAGAAATTTTACTTTACCACAATCATAAAATAATCACCAAATATAAAAAAATCCTGTTCGGTAATATATATTATTATTTAATGAAGTAAGCTGTTAAAATACAATTTCTGTACAAAATTTTGATGAAAAGTGAAGATGAGTAGTGTTAATAAAAATTTAAACTGACGCTTTTTATCAAATTTATAGTGAAAATTTTACCACCTTTTAAAAGTTAGCAATATCATAATTTTTTAATATATACCTATCTATTATTTAATAATCAAAAAGATAGAGATACACATGATAAATACATTTATATTACATTAAAATGAAACATTAGTATGCATATATAAATGTGTTTTTGTTTTCATGAATGATAAATAATGTTTCTAGTTTGATTGATTTAAAAATATTCTCGCAATTGATAATTTTTTATAAATCAAAATTAAATTATAAAAATTTTATATGAAATAAATATATTGCAACTGATTTTTGATTACTATATTTTAGATAGTATAGGTGATGAATTTTTAAAAGAACATTATTTTTGTTGTTATATTCCATTACACTAATATCTATATTATAAAGTTTACTGGTACTTTTTAGACGTACAAACATTGATTGTATATTTTGATTTATTTTTAAATTGTTAAATGCATAGAGAATGTATAGTAATAGTCTTGTAATAATTGCTTTCATTTGTCGTAAATCAAATTATATTTAGTAAATTGACGCTATTTTTTAAAATAATATTACTTTTTAATCGAAGGGATAACAAATAGAAACAATAATATTTAGCTATAAAACTTACAACTTGCCAGGATCCTGGAAAACTACCTGGAACTAAGCAATTTATTGGATCACCACCAAATGTCTTAAAAGCAGAAATTGAAGCAAAAATAATAAGCAAATTAGAAGTATAAACAAAGTGCCAACGATCAATTGCATCTCCACCATATTTTTTACTAAAAGTTCTCCATAACTCAATAAAACTTTGTACACTCATAATTTTAATACTTAAATATGATTAAAGCATGTACAAGAAAAATATGACAATAGTTAGGGTGAATCTACCTTAAAAACTGTAAACGACTTCCGTTATAAATCACCTTTTCTAAAAACTTTTTATCTACCACTTTAATATAAAAAGATACTCAAGAAAATGGAAACTTAAATAAAATAATCCAAAGCTCAAATAAAAAAAATTAGTATTCTTTTTAATTATAAAACAATTAATAGTAAGTTTTAATACCACTTAAGTGATGCATTATATAGAGTTATCTCGAGAAATTTGTTATTATTTATTTTGTATACAATAACTAAAATAAATTCAACAATTTTAAAATTATTTTATAAAGAAATAAAATTAAAATAAAATATTTATGTGAATAAATATTTATATATTAAAAAGTTTATATTGCAAATAATTATAATTTAAATCTTTTTTGTTCAAGGTAATCACGATTTATATATAATTTATAATTATTTTATGATATTAAATGCATTATTCAAAGAAATTTTATTTCCTTTTTTTGTAATATAAATTTCAAAAGTAATAAAGGGTTTATAATTAGATTTTATTATTATTTAAGGCACAAGTGATGGGTAATAAAATTTATCAATAGAATACTTATTAAATGTTTTTTGTAACTTTAATTTTTACATTTCTTAAATTCTGTAGAGGAGGATCTTCTCTTTGAATTTCAGGAGGCACATTACTAAGTGAAGGTACAATTTCGTCTAAGGCTAATGAATAATATGTAGAAGGTGGTGTTGGTGGATCCGAATAAATACTTCTTTTGTTTGACAATTCAGGAAAATTAACTTTCTTTACTTTGATATTCTTTTCTTCTAAATAAATTATTGTTCATTTAATATTAAAAAATATTTTGGTTAGTTTGTGTAAAATCATTAAATGTTATAAAAAAAAATAAAAATATTTGTTAACTTTTAAAAGCTTTATCAACAACAACGAGATCAAGTTTTGTTAGATCATCATGCTTTGGTACTGGAGTGTTAGTATATCTGTAATGGGTATTCGTACCTTCAGATAAATATTTTTCATATAATGGAGGTGATGTTTTATGAGATTCTGAAGGTGATATTTCTATACCTGTAGCATTTTTTATTGCTCGTATCACATCAGATGGTGGTGACGGTGGTGTTATTAGTCGATCTTTCTCATCGCATAAAGAATATTTTGATGACATAATCGGTTGTTGGTTTTTATAAAAATTACTATCAAAAAGATAATCTTTTCTATTTCTTAATGATATTCCATCATTATTATTTAATTTAGAATCACTTATTCCTATTTTCTCCGGTGAATTATTTGATGTTAAACAATTGTCCATACTATTACTTCTTTTTAGTTCTCTTTCTAAATTATAATATGATTTCCATAAATTTGCTACAACTTCTGTACCAAATATAATTCCAGAATGCATTGTTAATTGTCTAATAACGAAAACACCATCATATTTAAGGTAACCATAAACAAATTTATCTAAATCTTTATCATTTTCCTTTGTATCAAACAATAATTCACTCATCTCCAAATGTCTTCCAATAAATCTTTTTGGTACTGATGGAAAAAAATTAATTAAAAACCAATACAAAAATGATCCAAGTGTAAAAATAAAAAGTGTAAGATACCAAAACCATAGGAAGATAAATATTTTTTCATTAAATATATTTATTACAAGTACGCATTGAATGGTATGTTCTTGAATATTTCCCATAACGCGTACATCAAAGTCACATAAAGATACTCTTGGAAACATTCCTGTTTGATCCCATGTTTTTCCTTTAATTAAATCTAATACAGCCTCCAAACCATAATATTTATAACGATCAGTCTCAAGAAAAGAATTCATTAAAAATAATTGCAATGTTACATTAAATAGATATAAAAATTTTGTAAGTAGATACATTAATGTAACATATGCTGAGGAGTATGGAAGATTGCATAGAAAAAGTACTTTAAATCGTTTAATTTGTTTTTTCTTAACTCTTTTATGAAATTTTAATGCTCCTTGTAAATGAATAACCAAACTTTTAATATTAGCGTTTTTTATTTCTGGCTTAACATTATTATTATCACAAGCCATTTTAACTAATTCATTAATTTTAATTCCAGATTGACAAGCCAAATACTTCCATAATAATGACGGTAGTCTAAAGAAGACTGCTGATATTAGTAAAAAAAATGGTACCCATTGATAGTAACTAATTTTTCTTGCTTTCTTTTCTGATTCTTCCATACCTGCAGCACTTTGCTTTAAAGGTACATAATAAGTATCTTGTGACCAACAATAATTCTCTGCATACTAAAAAGAAAAATAAATAATTTACTATAGTATTTTTCATCTTTTTTTTAATTTTACTTATTTTTTTTTACCTTCAAAAGTATATTTATTATAAGTCACACTAAATAAATAATTATGAGATACTTTGGTTACACAAAATGTTTATTTTACCATAGTGTACCAATGATAAATCTTGAGTCATAATAAAATATCTAACAAACACAACATTCATTAAAAAATAAAATGGATTTTCGTATATTTAAATATTATAGAAATAAAAAATACCTGTTCCCAAGATGATGTAAATATATCAGGTACTAAACATTCTATGGGTTTTCCACCAAATTGCTAAAAAAAAGAGAGAAAAAATTAACTACTAAATAAATAAAACTTACTTTAAAACTAACTAACACGGCTAAACCAATGAGGATATTTGTTGTAAAAAAACCATGAAGACGATCAACAAAATCTCTGTCATCAATTTCGCTGACATATCTTATCATAGAAAGTACAGTTGTAAGGACCATTTTTAATAATAATTTATAACTTTAAAAGTTAAATTATTTATATATAAAAATGACATATATATAATGATTGTATAAACATATAAAAACCTCACATAAAAAGGAAGGTTTAATATTTTTTTGACGTCTTCTTTCGTTATAAACAAATATATCTTTTTGTAGTTTTGAAATATTTGTATATTTACAGATTTACCTATTCTTTTTTTCTACTTTTATATATATGATTAAATAGAATAATTTTATATTATATGACAAAAAATTCCTCGATTAGTAGAAACCTCCACCAAAGATTGATATATTATACGTATGTTTATTGATTTAAGATATAAATTATAATAAAGATATATTTATACATATATCGCTTAATTTCATATAATTTCTTTTATTTATTTCTATGACCCCGTGTTAGATATAAAATAAATTAAAAAGATTGTAAAATTTATGCGAGCTAATATTTGTTATTTCGTTTGATTAAACATAATTCTACAAAAGAAATAATTTTGTTGATAATTCAAATGAAGAAATCTGCCTTAAATAAATGATTTGTATTGCTTAATAACTTATATACCAGAAGTTAAATATAACAAATTCTTTTACTCTATACAAAAGAAAATAAATAGATTTTAAAAGATTTTTATAAATAATAATATTCGGTTGATTGGGAAAAAAGAAATAGTAATATTTGTAGAAGTATGATTATATTATTGTGAGAAAAGATAAAGTAAATGTTATAAAAAGATAACTATATTTTGCCTCAAAACATCGATTACTTTTGGAGACCTATAAGAATATGTATTATAATGTAGGAATAGTGGTTCCCAGTAAAGAAAATGCATAAAAATAGGGATTGTTATGCATAAAACAATATCTTAAATTTTGCCAATCAAATTATTTTGTCAGATGTATTGATGAAAAATGTTTTCTTTGTTGATTGGTTATATATAGCCATTATGTCATTTTATACTTTTTATTATCCTGCTGTGAATTAGTTTTTTTTTATTTTTATACTTTATAACAGGAAAATAAAAGTTTACAGATATATAAAAATCAATTTTTATTTAATTTTTTAAATCTTTTTTAAATTCTTTGCATTCAAATATCTTAAGTTCAAGGTTAATTTACCATAAAGAGCACAATTTGAAATATTTTAATCGTTTAGTAGAGAAATATCAAAACTATCAATCTACTAAATTGATTTATCATATCAAAGAGTCATATATACTAAATTTTTTCAACATAAAAAAGGTATTAAAAAAAGAATGAGGGCAGTGATAAAATAACAATTGAAAATGATAAATAATGCATAAAGATAATGTCAAAATATTTTATAATCAAGAAGAGGTTATTAGAGGTAAACAGATTAAAATCTATCGACCACTTTTAGTAGTAAAATAAAACAACAACTTTTTGTAGATGATTATTTTTAATGAGGTTGTTAAGCATAAGTTTCACCTCCAATCAACAACATAAAATATTTTAGAAAATTATCTCTACATTGTTATATAAAGTCACTCTTCTCACAATATTTAAGAATTTTTACATCATTTATCAGTATTTAATCATTTACATATATATATAGATTTAGCTATTAGCATTTTCATAAAGGTTTCATTTATTTACACAAAAACTCTTCACACTAAAGCATCTAGAAAGCGAGAAAATTATAATTGTTTTAAATATGTATTAAACGAAATTATTTAAAATGTATTATTATTAAACATGGTACAATGGAAGTTTAAGAATATTAATCATTCTTTTTCTTCTTCATTTTATAACTAGGTTTTAAAAATTTTATTGTTTTTAGTTCACTCTATTATAATAAAATCAATTAAAAATATATTGCTATTTTATTTTTTTAAATTGAATTTTATTTTTTGTTTTTGAAAGTATATTTTCAAATAAAAAGATAATTTTCCCATATTATTTACTTAATTATGTTGTTTATATTTATGAATATGTATAAATATAAAATTTTAAAGCAAATTTCAGTAGTATTTTTTTTATCTTATTTATATAGTTTTTTAATTATCAATTTTCTTCAATTGAATAACATTTACATTAGATAATCTATTATAGCAATTTTTCTTCATTAAAAGTATGTTAAAAAAGTAAAGAAATATTATAATAAAAATAATTGTATACTTATTCCTAGAATTTTTACTATTATCTAGAGAAACTAGAGAAATACTAAAACCCATTTCCAAAAATCATTATGTACCAAAATATTATATATATACAATTCTCATCCACACATTCTTTATTCATACTGATAGATTGTGATTGTTGATAGTGAGAGAGAAAAGTTTTTGTGATTGACAAAACGTTGATGATGGCGTATAATAATAGAAATAGTATTATATTAATGATTGAAGATAAATATATGTGTATGTGTTGGAGAAAATTCATAAAAGTTATTATACTATTTTTTTTATTTATTTATTTTAACTAAAAAAATTTTCATTTACATTTTCATTCGTTTTCCCTAAAAGTAATATTTTAATTACTTTTCAATAAAATACTTTATTTTTAAAAAATTTTATTATTGTTAAAAAGTAAGTATAAATTTTATTCTAAATTAAGTATTTATTAACAAAAATTTTAATAATATTATATATTTTATTATATCGTTAATTTTCATTATTTGACTTTTATTATAAAACTAATATTATAAATGGTGTCGTGGCAATTATCACTATTACTCTTATCATATATTATCTTTTTTCTCTTTCATTTTTTGGTTACTCTTCCCGTAAACCAAAAAAAAAATCGAATTTTTTTTAAGCCTACATTTATAACAAATTATGATTTATTTTAAAGAGATTTCCAGAAAAAAACAGTTATTAGCCTATTTTAAATAAAAATTAAAAAATACAAAAAGATGGTTGAATTAAAAAAAGAAATCAATGGATGTTGTATTTTTACAGATAAAATAGAATCATTTTGTGAAAAGATTGAAAAATCTTACCCTGAAACTGTCGGTAATTTTACCTTAGAACTTTTTAAAGACGATAAGGCTATGGCTGTTTTTGAAACCAACTACAAGGAGAATGCTTTGACAATATTAAAAATATATTTTGAATTATCCAATGAAGGTAAACACTTTTATTCATATGAAATGTGGAAAGAGGCTGTTGAAAGAAAGATAATCATTGAGACAGCTACAACATTTTTGAAGAAACAAAAATTTAGTGAAAGGTCACTTTATGTTGGAAGAAATGGTAATGAAATACTAAAAGAATATGATATTCACAGATTACCGTACGGATCTAAAAATACTAATAAATATATGGCAGTATGTGGAACATCATTTGTTAATTTAGAAAAATTAGAAGATATTAATGAGCATTTAACTAGTAAAAAATATGTGACTATGAAAAGTATACTTGAATCAAGAAAAAAATTAAAAGACACAATGAATAAATTAAACTATAAACATTTTTCACTTCTTAATAAAGAAACATTAAATGAAATTAACAAAAATTCTATCTCTGAAAATGAATACAAATTATTTGAAACTTTTGAAAATAAAGTACTAACTGGGATCGTTAATGATGTTTTTGGTAAATATTCTAAAATAGCTATGGTTGGATCTATGGCAAATCATACAGCTATAAAAGGTTCCACATTAGATTACACTATATTAACAAGTATAGAAATGAAAAAAGATAAAAAATTTAATAAAGATGAAGCATTAGAAAAAGTTTGTGAACTTCTTAAAAATGAAAAAACTTTAAGTGATGTTAAAATTGAAAAAAGTTCCAAATTTAGTCTTATTCATATGAAAAGTTCTAATATACCTAATGTTGATATAACGTTATCTGTAGACAATTTACTTGGAGTTGAATTTACACAAGTTTGTGAATCAGCTCAAAAACAATGTCATAGTTTTGCTCCTCTTGGAAGATTACTCCGTCTCTGGTTAAAAGAACTTTCATTAAACACTGGGGAAACTAAAGTATGGGGAACATACTTTTTTGATCTTTTACTTCTTAGACTTCTTGAGAAAAGAAGATTAATTTCATATAATATGATGAAAACATTTGACGCTTATAGAATACATAATTATCAACAATTAATAAAACGCTGTCAAAATATTTGTAAATTAATAAGTAATGAGAAAGAAATTGATGAATTAATGATAGGATCATATTTTATGATGTTCCTTCTCGAATATGGCATACATTTTCCACAACACCATGGTATGACATTTCCATTTTCTACTGTCCTTGATTCACATACCATTGATTTATCACATGGAAAATTATGTTTTGTAAAAGGAGGATTCACTGTACTCCACTCAGCATATATAGGAGATGTTAAAAAGTATCGTTATTTTGTTAATGCCTTAATTACTACTTTATGGGAAGTTGTTGCTTATCTAACAAATACGGCTTATAGCAGTGTTAAATTTAAGTATGTTAAAGAAGATGGTACAGATGGAGAAAATAATCCACTAGAAGAATATCTTATTGTAGATATTGGTGAGATGAAAGAAAATGAGGAAAATAATAAAATATTTACCTTTGACAATGCTAAAAAAATTATGAACAAAATTTAGAAGGAAAAAGAATATAATTATTTTTTACAATATTTATATATTATTTATAAAACCATATAATAATGTTATTTTTTCAGATACCAAGATAAATGGGAAGAAAACATACATTAAATTTATAACAACTGTTTAATTTATTCGACAAAAAGGGTTTTTTTTATATTTATAAAAAAAAAATTTAATTTTTGCTTATTTTTTTAATAAAATATTATTTTATGGGAAGTAGCTTATATTTATATAATTTTGTTTAAAAATAAAAATATTTTATTTATTGTAATGAGATCTTAAGATTTTATTTCATATAATAACTGGTAAAACAAAGTTAGATGTTTTGATGGTAAAAAGTTAAAGAAGAAAGTTTTACAATATCTTAAGTACATTAAAAGTTAACAGAATTCTTTCATCCATTATAATTAATTGAATATATAACTGTTTAATGTAACTATATAAGTTAGAAAACAATAGCATTAATCACGTATATCAAAGAAAATATATATTCTTTACAAATTTATTTTGTTTATAATGTATAAAATATTTTTTTGTTAATCTACTTATATATTTGATGTATATATGTAAACACATATATATGTATTCACATTGAATTAAAACTGTATTTATGACAATACCCTAATTTACTTTAACTAAAAAAATTTCACACTTCATTCATAGATGTAATTTTTTATTTTTCCTTTTAAATTTCATTATTTACCATAGAATGATTCTCTTTTTCTATCTATTTATTAACGGTATATCAAAATGTCATACTTTTAAAAATTAAAATATACCATCACATTAATATTAGACTCCTTAGTAAGTCTAAAATTTTGCAAAAATTTTTTTTGCAGTTTTCCTTTTCTATGAATTTTATAAAATATAATTCATTATTTTTTACTTTATTAAGTATAAATCTATGGTGTTTTATTTATATTTACAACACTTGTTCATATATATATTTATAAACACATGATATTAACACTTCCCTTTAATAATATTATTGAAAAATTTTTCTTCACTCAATTTTTTTTATCATATTATATATCACTAAGTTACTTATTAAAAGGAAATTTAAAGAATAATTTATTTATGAAAATAATTACATTGAATAATAAAATATTAAAATTATTTATCTAAATAATCAAAATAGTAACTACAAATTTTACTTCATAATATTAGAAACACACTTATTTAATATCTAATTTCTTTTCCTTAAATCACTGTGGTCAGAAGGAAATAAAGAAGGAAGAAAATATAATTATTTTAACAAGTATCCTTTATGAAGAAGAATATCTAATTTGAACATTATTTATTTTCCTTTATTTTATGGTATAAAGTTTTAACTTACATAATATTAGATAGTCAAAACTACTACCGTGCCATTGTTTTCATCTATACATATATTTTGAGAAAATTAATAGTTATAAAATATATATTTATTTCATGTTTATCATTTAAAGTTTTCTCTATGTTACAAATGATTACTTAAATACATTAAATGCTAACTATTTTTGTTTTCGACTTTTATTTAATAGAAAGCTCCAATTTCTGTATGTTTGTAATTTACAATATATCACGTATATCTTGATAGACACTCATTTAGATATATTATTTCTTTCTTACGCTTCTTAACTTTTCATACATTTCTCATGTTATAAAATGTATGCTTTGACATAATTTTGATGGTATAAAATAAAAATATATATAATTTGTTATAGAAGAGAGATGGAAGATTGGACATTTTTAAATATTTCTTCAACCTCACAAAATACACCTATTATTGAGAAAGATATTGGGTCTGGTGAAGAGATAATAACAAATTCAAGTAATGAACTAATCCATCAAATAACTAATTCATATGAGAAACATTTATATAACAATTTAACGAGAAAAGAGATTTGGATCCAGTATCCTGCTGCAATCATTCTTGCATTTATTTTTGTTGGAATTATTAGTACCTGGACATGGAGGATGAGGAAAAATAATCTGAATAGAAGAAAACAATTTGTTACTTTAAATAATGAATGTTAAAGGTAATTAACTATTTTGTCTAATTAATATATAAATCCAATATTTTGTATAATAATAATTAAAGGCATTATGTTATTATTTTAGTTAACTCTCTATCATTAACTATTTATAAATTATATCCATTTCCAAAATTTTCTAGATTATAGAACAAGATAAGAACGGATAAAATATTTCTAACTTTAAATGCAAAAAAAAATACTATATAAATGATGTAAAGTATCTTTGTAATATGTCAATAAATGGAAAAAATATACTTAAGTACGAATACGAACAGGAAGGTGGTGGTGCCTGTGACCTAAAACTTTTTGAAAAGATGAATGAAAATAATAGAAAGAATCCATGAAATAGGTTTTATAAATGATAAGCCAATATTTGTGCATATTTATATGGTGTTTAAATATTTATTAAATGGGTGCTTAAAAATAGTTTCATTCAAAAATAATATCATCTACCTTAGTCGTTTTTATGAAAAATATGTTCTGCTCGTGTGGTTCTATGTATATCTTGCTTAACAAACAGAAGTCTATCTATGAAATATTAATTTTTAAGATACTATCTTCTTAAAACATTAATATTCAATTGCTTTTATATTAAGTACTTAATGATTTTATTATAAAATAAACGAAAACTTTTGTATATTATAAATGTAAAATAAATGATTACCTTTTTAATTCGTGAAAATGTTCAAAATTTCTTCAATCCCTTTCACACTAATTTACAAAGAAGAGTTACTTTTAAGATGCTCAATACTTTTTATAAAATCAAAATTTTCTTCATTTCTAACTTTTTATTGTTTTTCAAAGTTCTTTTAAATATTTAACTTTATATAATAAGATATTAGTAATTTAAAATAAGAGTTTATTTTCATTTATTTATATAATTGTACAATTATTGGTTTTTTTGTTTAATATTTAAACATTATTATATAAATTAAGGTTAAAAAATTTTATAACATTTGATACTAATCTTAGATGTTAATTTGTATTATACTAATACAAAGTTATAGTAATTTTTTTGTATTAATTCATAGCATACATGAATTTCTAAAATATATAAATATGTATATAATAATTTAAAATATAAACTTGATTAATATTTGTTCTTGTATCTAATGAAATCTTAATTTTTGTAACATTTTTAAAGTATTGTCGATTTGAAAATACTATAAGTAGTGTATTATTTAATAGAGTAAAAACAAATCTTGAAGTGGATATAAGAGATTTCTAACAAGCGATTTAAGAAGGTGTATTTTATTTATAATATTTATTTATATTATTATTAAGAAGTTCAACGTGAATATGAAAAATTTTTATGATTATTTAGATACCGTTTAAGTTGATACAACCAATAATTTCCTTAGACATACACATTAATTACTTCTTACATCTTATATCCCCCACCTCTACTGTTAAGAGATATAAAAGATAAAATGTACCTATTAATATTTTCTCATATTTCATAAACTTTACTTATTATTCTTTTACACAAAAATACATCTATAATGAATAATTAAACGAAAATCAATCAGTTTTGATTTGAAGATTCAATGTAACCGTATACATTACCTTTTAACAAGCAATTTTTTACCTCTTCTAATCCTACTTCATTTTTTTGTTTAAGTATTTTCTTAACACTAGTAAAATTCTTGAAATGTTTCAAAAAATTTACCAACATTTCTCAAAATATATTCATTCCTATTATGAAAAAGTGATAGTAAATCAAGTTTTCATTCTAAAAGCATTTATACTTATTCTTTATTATACTTTTTTGTTTAAATTTTTGTTATTAAAATCTATAGTCCATATATATTAAAAACCTTAGTTATTGACAAAGAAAAGAAGAAATATTATATTTTTTTTTGTATTATAAACTACTGAAACAAAAACAATAATTTTTTGGTAACTCTTAATCGTTTTTTATATTCTTTTTAGTATTAATAGAATTTTGATATCTCTACTTTATAAATTCCGTCAAACAGATCTTAAATATATTATAACACTTGAACTATAATCAAAATTAAATTTATTTTTATTATAAAAGAATAAGTTATTCAAAATTAACAATATAGAGAACGATTTCCGTTAATCACCTATTATAATTGACATAAAACTTTCAATGTCAGTGTCTTAAAGTTAGAATAACTTGTCATAATCTACAATAAAAATATCATTGTATTTCTCGTGTCGATACTGTCAATTAAAATAGTCTAATGGACATCATTTCATCAACCAGTCAACCCTCCATCTCCGCATCAGTAAATCAACAACAACTACTACAATCGCCCTCATCTAATTTACCAGTATCAACAAATTTAGGTAGTAGTAGTCATTCTACAGTAAATAATATTATTGACTCACTACCACCAGCAAACTCATTAGATTTAACTGCATTATTTGGTGACGTTTCAAAAACTGTTTCTGGACTTACAGATATTCTTGGAGCTACAGCCAAAAATTTAGTGACTGATTCAAAAATTGGCAATTCTAATTCTACTTCACCAGCTGATAGTAATTTACTCCCAACTGGAAGGGATATTTTTGAAAAGGTGGCTTCACAACAACCATCAACATTTGGCAATTTTGCCGATAAAATTTTAGATATAGCTATGCCTCATGCATCTTCATCTAATCCTTTAAGTGGTATTTTCGGTGGACCTAGTACATGCTTCAAAACATGTGGAATGGAAGATATTCAATTTGCTTCAATTGTAAGTTGTAGTTTTTTTTATGATCTTTTATCTTTAAAATTTAAAAATATTATTTTTTTAACTAAATTTCTTTAGAAAGCAGCTGAAACAATGGTGACATTAAAATATTGTCTAATTTTTATGACAATAGCGACAATCTTCTGCATGGTTGCTTTGACAGGTGCAATATTATATTTTTGTTTTTACAAGAATCGTAATTCATTTAATTCTACTCACCCATCAAGTGGATTTCAAATATTAAATTATTCAAACAAGGATCGTTTTACTGGTTTACAATCATCATCTGAAAAAAGAAATATTACAGGAGATAATCCTTCAATCAACACTGATATCAATATAAAAATTTAACATTAATTTATACAATTAATTGCTTATTTAAAAAATTAATTATTCATTGTTGAAAGAAGACCTGTGTGATCTTTCATTTTTGGAGCGTGATCATATTGACATATATATTTATAATAATTTTTAATTATTTTTCAGTGTCAAAAATGAAAAATTAACCATGTAAATTATATTATTATTTTTTATGGTAAAATTATTCCTGGTATATTGCACTTAAACAGTATAACGGGCATTATGTATATTTATAGTCAGTTTTATATATTGTCACTCTTCTATTATGCTAGAAATCAAAATCAAAGTATATATAACTTGTTATTATTATAGTATATACACATATTTATTGTCAGTAATCATAAACATTGATTGAAGTAAATAAAAACATAAATATTATATAAAGTTGATATTACATTTATTTTTTAATTTATTTTAAGAAAAACTATTTATTGAATTCAATTAAAGAAATATTATTCATTAATAAAATTCAATTATTTCTATCTTTAGAGTATCAAATCAAATAAAAATTTATGTTTTTAAACCATATTTTCAAACAATTATAGATAATGTGTATAAATTTAACAATGAAACTAAGTATCTATTATTATGATAAACTTATTTTTGTAGACATACATAATACTTTAAAAACAAGCTTATATTATTATAATATAAAAATATGCAAATGCTATCAATATGTTGACTTTAAAAATGAATTATACATATAACAATGCCTTTAATTTTTTGATAAAGTTATTTTAATATAAATATCTTCGTATATTTTATAAAAATGATTTCATCATAATTTTCAATATATACCTATACTTTTTTTAAACAATCTATCAATTTTATATGTCTCAATAAAATATTTAACCTTCATCTATATTTTATCGTTTTATTCTTACGTTTCATACATTTGTATATATTTTAGTAGAATACTACTAAATTTAAAAGGAGGAAGTGATACAAAGTGATATTTTATTAAATTTTACTATATATAAGATGATAGATATAACAAAACTTTTCAATAGGAATAGTTTTAACTTTTCTATACGTTGTATATATAATACTAATATATATTATTATTTTTTAATAAGTATTAAAAATATAAATCACATATTATTTTCAGATTTAGTATGCACTTTATTTTTTTTTACGAAAATACATTATTTTTTTATAATATTACTCTTTCATCCTTGCACTTCGTGTTTCTATATATAACTTTTTTGTTGTCACTAATGATACATTATAGTATAAATATAACATTTTTATGTAAAATTCTATCAAATTTATTGTAAAAACAATTTTGCGAAATAATTAATCTTGAATTTATACATAATTTTAATTGATGTATATATATAATTAAATATATGCTAAAAGTTTATTATTTCTAAGAAAAAATTATCTAATATTTTTATTTAGAATAAGATAATATGTATAAAATATTTATTATTTTCACTTTACCAATACTTCTATATATTGTATATATGATTAATAAATAGTTAATTGAAGAAGATACATATTATTAAGTAATTGTTAATAATAATGTAAGTGAACAGTTAAGAGGATATTAGAAGATATAAATACCTCTGTTAAATGGTACAAATGAAAGCAGCCCGCAAAAGTTTACACATACATACCCTATTTTGGAAGACAATCTTATAACCCTTAAAATAAAATTTTAGTAAGAAGAAGAAAAGAACATTTAACTAAAAACATACTTCTTAATGTATATTTATATATGTATATATATAAATTATATCATTATAATAAATAAGCTTTCATAAGTTTAATGAAAAATTTACGAAAAAAATCTTTTTATCTAATTAATTTCTAAATAAATCAACTTATGTAAAATTGTTAAATATTCATTGTATATAAATTAAAACCATTATTAAAATTATGTTCAAAAGCCTTTAAAATTTGAGTATGACAAAAAAATTTTTTTATCCCAAAATATTTCTTAAAATATTATTACATGTTTTAAAGCATAAAAAATCTTACACTTAAATAATCTTTTAAATACTTTTAAGCGTTATTTTTTAATGTTTATTTTGATAAAGCATTTATAAAATTTATCCACCCCTCAATCTTAATGTAAAAATCTTTTTCAATTTAATATATATTAGTTATTCTAAAAATATCTTTTAATTAGTTTTATCATTAAAAGAAAATTTAAAAGTTTTTCCACTACTTTAATAAATTCACTTATTATACATATTGATCATCATTACATATTTTATTTTCTATTATCAATTAATTGTATTTAAAAATATTTTACTATATATGTATCAAATTGATTTTTAACTAAAATTTCCTGCACATTATAATATTTTTCTATTCTTTTACTCTTTGAATAATAATTTCCCTAATATTATCTTTATATTACTTTTGTCCTACCAATAATTCATTTTTAAACCAAAGTTAATCAGATTAAAAATTTTTGGTAGCAATAAAAATTTTTCAAATAAACCATATTTGTGATAAGAGATTTTTTACTATGTACTTCCAGGAAATTGTTTAATCTTCCTCCTTAGTATTCATTATCCCAAAAAACATTTCGATGAAATTTTTTTTACATTCAAACCTGTTATTTATATTTGTCAGTCCTTTTCTTTAGAAAATATGCCAATTGGACGAACAAGAGATAGAGTAAAATGATATTATTAAAATTTGTCCTTTTAAATGATACTTATTATCTTTTTTTAGTAAATTTCTGTCTTCCATATAACCTTTAGAAATTCAATTTTTAACTTCTATTATATTAATAGTTGTAGAGATAATCTACTTAAACATATAACTTTAACACAATAAAAAAACTATCTATTTTACATATTTTGTACATTCATTATTTTATTATATTTAATTTTTTAATATTAATAAATGATGAAGATATTATTAAAATTTGTTTTAATCACATATACATAAAGAAATTATTCATTTTTAGAAAAATACTATTCTTCTAGCTGGGAAATTTTTACCATCAACATAAAAAAATATTCTTTTAAAGTATTTTTTTTATTCATATTTCTCTAACTTTTCATACCATAATATTTTATACATTTGTTCAAATTTTAACGCTTTGGTTTTAAAATCATTATATATACATATATATTTCTGAGTCATTACTTTGACAATATTTACATATCTTTTTGTTCTCCCCTATTTTATCAGTATAAACGGGACTCCATCTCTTATTCCATTCTCTTGATATTAAAGCATAAACCTATGTTCAAAGAGTATTTCAATCACCTAATATTTTCTTTTCTATTTACAATTCTTTTTTATAATATTTTCTTATCAATAAAGTATAATTTCGTTACGATTTGTATTTAATTATTATTGTTATAATATTCTCAAAATACTAAATATTTTTGACATCATTCGTACTTTACATTTATTTTAAAATTTTCCTCTATATCTCTCAATATCTATCTTTTTTTATTACTCTTTTAAAGTTTCTTTTTTTAGTTTTAAAGGTAATTGTTATAGTGAATGTTATAATAATCTTTGTTATTATAATTTTACGTTTATAAAATCGAAAATATTATTTATTTTGACCTACAAAAAAGTTTTTTTTAGCTACACTTATATTTTTAAAAGTGTTTTGATTGGTGTTTCAAAAATAGTACTATTTAAACTTTGTTTATGTCTTCATTTTTTTTTACCACTTTATCATTAGACTAATATATAACTCCTTCTAGACATTCCTTTCTTGAATATTTTAAACAAAATACACACATACATTCTATATACATTTTTATACTAAAAAATTTAATTTCAAATAAAAATATAGAAGCAATATAACAATTTTTTTTATCAGAAGAGAGAGAGTGTATATATATTACATACTTTCAAAAGACTTCTAACTCAGGAATGTAGTATTTTTACCTGATTAATTTTTTATAACTAACTATATATATAAATACTAAAGGACTATTTCAACATTATTTACAATTTCACACAACAAAACATAGATAAATTTCTTTAGATATTTTGAAAAAAATTTAAGAAAAGGTAGCAAATAACTTTGAAAACAACTTTTGTATTCTTATATTAATAGATATGTACTTACAATGATATAACGTAATACTACAAGTTAAACTTTGTATTAATAATATTTACACATAAAATTAGAACAACTATACACTTTTTTTGAAATATGTAATATCTAAAAAAAATAATAAAAAGAAAATTACTATGTACTTTATTGTATGTGTAAGTTTTCTAGAATGTAAAACAAAATATAATTAACATTACTCCAATTATTTTTCATATCTTATCGCGAATTTTATTTAACATTTTTGGAGGTTATAAACAACAACCTGTTATATTGTTATATTTAAAAGTTTGCTTTGTTTTTTCGGATTTCAATTATAAATGAACATTCATTGTAGGGTGTAGTATATTATTCTATATTTTGTAGTTATGCCGTTACCTCTTTTTGGAAAATCACATAAATCTCCACCAGAAATTGTGAAAAGCTTAAAAGAAGCTTTGGAGACAATTAATAAGGGAGAGAAAGATAAAAAAATGGAGAAAGCTATAGAGGAGGTTTCAAGATCATTACAGCAAGTGAAGAATGTCATATATGGTCAGGATGGACAGGAACCTAACAATGAACAGGTATAATATTATTAATATTTTTATTTTGTTATTATTATTTATTATTGATAGGTTGGACAATTGGCTCAAGAAATTTATGGAGCAAGTGTCATCCCACTCCTAATAAAACATTTGAATCGTTTTGATTTTGAATCAAAGAAAGATGTTGCTCTGATATTTAATAATCTTCTCCGTAGACAAATTGGTACTAGATCACCAACTGTAGAATATTTAAGTACAAGACCAGAAATACTAAGAACACTTGTAAAGGGATATGAATCACCAGATATTGCCATTTCATGTGGTTCAATGATACGCGAGTGCATAAGACATGAACATTTAGCTAAGATAATATTATATAGTGACAATTTTTATGACTTTTTCCAATATGTAGAAGTTTCGTCATTTGATATTGCATCAGATGCTTTTACAACCTTTAAAGAATTAATAACAAAACATAAAACATTAGCAGCTGAATTTCTAGATACTAATTATGACAAGTTTTTCGAACATTACCAGAAGCTACTTGAATCAGATAATTATGTATCAAGAAGGCAAAGTTTGAAGTTACTGGGAGAATTATTGCTTGACAGGCATAATTTTAATGTAATGACAAGGTATATAAGTAATCCAGAAAATTTGAAATTAATGATGATAATGCTAAGAGAAAAAAGTCGCTCTATTCAATTTGAAGCTTTTCATGTCTTTAAAGTTTTTGTTGCCAACCCAAATAGGCCTCGACCAATATTAGATATTTTAATTAGAAACAGAGAAAAGCTAGTTGAATTTCTGACTAATTTCCATAAAGATAGGACTGAAGATGAGCAATTTAATGATGAGAAGGCTTATTTAATTAAACAAATACAGGAAATGAAAGCTTAAATTATTAATTATTTTGACAAAGAAAAAAAGTGTATTATTGTCAGTCGATTGAACAAATTTTTTTTTGTTTACAATATCAACAAAATTAAGAGAATATTTTAGTCAATACTAATTTTTAAAAAATAAACAAACACATTAAATATCTATTAATTTTGCGTGTATAAAAATGTTGTAGTGTATTTGATATCAACATTTAGTCTTATAATTATTTTGATAAAAAAATAATAGCGAAAGTGGGAGGCAGCTTTTACATGTAATAAAATCTATTAATAAATGTCTATTATTTGTTTTCTTTGTTAGATTTCTCATAAAGTGAGTCATTAATTTTCTTTTATTTATTTAGACTTGAAATTATTAAAAAAATCCATTGTTTTTAAAGTTTATAGAGAAAATAAACTAAAATTAAGTAAACAGAAATAAAATAATTATTCATTAAAATTAAATTGACTAAAAGAATTTGAACCACGGACACCATTTATTTCCAAACTTTGTGTAAGAATAGTTATCAGCTCCGAGGGAGATGGTACTCGTCCACTTTCTAATTTACTCCATACTTTTTCGTCCCCAAGGTATATTTCAAAAGCGCCTGTTGACATCATCATACCTTCAATTAGATTAGATAACATAAATATCATCATACATGAAGAAATTTTATTATTCATGTACCAATTTGATAATGATGGAAGTGAAATACCAAGTATTAATAGGGGATCTTTTCCAGATATAATGAGAAATATGAACGCAAATTTAGCTATTCCAACGACATGTGCTGTCAGTGATTTCCAATAAACAGGGGGATAATTTTCACCGTGAATCTCAATATTTGGGTATTTTTCACGAATTACAGATGAGAATTGTTCAAAGGCTTGTTTATATCCACATGACACACAAAATTCAAAACGTACTGGAGGTAATTTTTTAGAATGAATAGCTACAACATCAGGATCTTTGTGGTTTGGTGATAAATGTGATGTTGGATCTCTAATATCTATTTCATCTTCCTGATCAACATTTGAATGTTGGAATGTCTCAAATTCATCATGTTCTTCATCTGGAATATTTTTGTCAGAAGATATTGATGATAATAGATCTCGAATTGTTAAAAGAAAGATAAACAGGAGAAAAACTTTTCCAAATTTACTAATCATAGGTAAGTCTAAAATGAAATATTAAATTTACTATAAAACATAATATTCAATAACTATTGATAATACAATAATAATACGATGCTTTGGTTTATATTGATTTCGTTGCATTGTAAAGTGGATTATATAGGCATAAAAATAAGGACATATATAGAGTAAAATACGTATAATTTTATATATACTAAACTACGTTCATATTTGTTTCATACTTCTCATATAATACAACAAAAGAGTATTTATTATAAAATAATAGCATTTGGAATGATTAACCAACTCATAATTGTAGATCAAGTTAGAATCAAGGATATGAAAGAAATCTTACCAATAAAAACACCATTGGGATTCTGTTCATAATCTTAAAATATACTATCTTGAATGAGTTTTATCAATAGTATTGGATGAAAAATAACTTTACTGTTACTTTTGCATAAATTGTATCACTAAAAGATGTTAAGACTCAAAATTTCTTTTCTACAATAATAGTGAAGATTAGCACTACTATGGTTAGTAATTTCTTTTTAATTAACAAAAGGACAAAGTTAAAATAATTTTTCAATTAAACTTTTCAAAACAAAAAATTCAAGAACATCATTTTTTTCATAAATTGTTTTAGAAAGTTTTTCACAATAATAAATAGTGGCAATTTCAATTTTCTTTTAAATTTCTGGAAAAAACAAACGTTAGTATTAATGAAATGTTAAACTCAAAACAATTGTTCTGTACTTTATTTGTAAATTTTTTTTGTTTTGTAAAAAGAAACGTTAAGTTGTGTTCAAATTATGTAAATAAAGGGGGTGGGAAAAAACTATATATTTAGTGGTGGTAAATTATTAGATTTAATTGGTTTTTTATGTTTATAGTTATTTTTCAAAATATTTAGTATACTTTTCTTCTATTATCTTTATTCTTATTTTGATAGTTATATTGTTATTCTAATGCATAAAAAATCATAAAACAAAATTTTTATCTAATTGTGTATAAACCTAATTGAAAATGATTGATATTTTAAAATGAACTGTTAAAATAAATGATAAACATTTTATTTTTTATATATAATAATTAGAAAATTTCTTTAACACGGAAATAACTTACTTTTGTTACCATATATAAATATAACTATGTATTTTTATATACTTTATTTGGTTTTTATAGTTATTAATTTTGAACTTTTAATGATTTTACAGTAGTTTAAATAATTTAAAAACTTTTAATGACACCAAATTCATAGTAATTTTGTATATATTTAAATTAATTTAACTATCAAATAAAAAATAAGAGAAATACTACAATGTACAATTTATTCCGTTATATTAGCAAATTAATAGTAAAATTTGAGCCTTTTATTTCACGAATGTATTTTATATCATATTTCTTAATCTATCACATTAATTGTAATTAATTAAACTTTATGGACAATTAAATTTCTTTGTATCTTCCGTATAAAAGTTATTCTTTTTTTAAACGATTGAGGTTAATTAATTTATTTTAAATTAATTTGTGTTGTTGAAAATTAGAAAATTAATTTAAATATATATTATATAATTAAAAATAATTTATATTTTTTCTTTTAAATTACTAATCTCGTTTCAACATTTTATGAGAATAATTTGTATTTATATAATTTTCACGAATAAAATGAAGTAGACCTTAACACTTTTATTTAGATAACAATAAATATTTTATATTGTTAAAAGAACATTAGTATCCATTCATATACAAGCAAATTTTCTGTGTTTAGTGTAACATATATTTATTTATAATTAAAGTATTTATCCGGCATAAAGTTTTTCAATGATATTTGAATAAAAAATAATTACTGTAAATGCAGTAAAGGTAAATTCAATGTACAAAGTTATTCAAGTATTTATATCATTCATTTACTTAAATATCATTTTTATGAAGTATATTTGTATAAATATACATGAAATAATACATCTAAATTATAAATATTATTAAGAGTTTATATTAACAAAATAATAGTCTTTCATTTGGTATGATTACTTTAAAAGAACGCTGATTTATTAAAATATTATAATAAATTGATCATCACATAATACTTTATTTTCAACATAATAGTTTTTTTTAATTATTTATATATTTTTTAAAATTAAATATTTCTAAGTTTGCAAATTATTGTTGATTATTTTTATATACATTTAATTTATATTGTATATGTACGTATTTTTATGGTAAAAGTTAATATACTTTTGTTGTTTTAATCATTTGAATTTTTTATAAATATAAAGCCTATTTAAAAATGACTTTATTTAGTTAGGGAATTATTTATGCCTCTTGGTGAGTCAAACCTTGTTTAATAAGAATTTATCTTCTATAAAGCACACTTCCAATTTATCATTTATTTTAATGTATAAAAGAAAGATTTTAACTTTCATTTCTTCATATACATATATCTATTCCTTTTTTAAAAAATTTAAAGAAATGCACATAGAAAATGGATAGATTTTTATTAAAAATGGCACCCTAAATTTGCCATCATAATAATTATAGTAATGATGTATATGATGAGTAAAAGTTCCTACAAAGATCTAACATTGTTTTGAATTTAATCTATAAATAATAATAATCTGTTGAACAGTGTACTTCTATCCAAACAATATGTTTAATCTTTTTCTAAAATTACCTTTACTAGTAGTTATTATTCTTTTACACAATAATCAATCAATTTAGTCATTGGAATTTTAATACTCAAAATGAATTTCTGTTAATTTTTATTTGTAAAATATAAAAAAAGGTGCATCTTTTGTTATTGTTGTTGTTATATTTTGTTGATAAGAGATATTAAATGTTTATAAAATTTCACAGACAGAAACAATATAATTTTAAGAAAAATATTATGTTTATTTCTTTTTTACACACTTAAAATTGCAGAATACCTCAATTTTCAAATAAGAAGAAAATATTCTAGATTATTTTTCATTTTTTCAACATATTTTTTATATCTTTTTTATATTAAG
Organism: Strongyloides papillosus; assembly: GCA_005656395.1. Lineage (NCBI taxonomy): Eukaryota > Metazoa > Nematoda > Chromadorea > Rhabditida > Strongyloididae > Strongyloides > Strongyloides papillosus. Next base: position 827,010 of record SRSI01000074.1, read on the forward strand.
TTCTGAAATTACAATATCTTAATCACATGTATTGAAATTTTACTCTAAGTTTTCATTATATGTATAAAACAAATTCATTTTTATTTAACATTTTTTACCTATAAAACTTTTATTTAATTAAACGAATTTTTTTTACAGAAAACAGTGAATTTTTTTTTTGTTGTATTTTAATTTAGTCTCTTATATTTATAAAATTTTATATTTATGTTAACAATTTACCTTATCAAAAATGTGTTATTTTTCTTTTGGTGGTTGTTGAGAGTGAAAAAAGTAAAATTTTCATATGAAATTCATTACACAAATAATTTGTCATATGTTTCATATATTAGTTAGTGTTATTAGTGATAAAAATTAAAGGGGTTCAAGACAAATAAAGTGTACTGTGATTTGTACATTCTTTGATAAGATAATTTTATCATGATTATATTTTTATAAGTTAAGTTAGAAAGTAAATATTTTTTTTTAAAATTGTGTATACTTTCAATATTTTTAATAGTTTTTCTGCTTACTAACATTAAAGCACGTACTTTTATTATTTTTAGATTAAAAAAATAAATTACTTTCCTTAACTTTAGTACATTATTTGAAATTGAATTTTATCTTATCCCTCTAAATTTACCAATAATTTTATACAATCTTCCATAAAAGAGAATATTGTCTTTATAAAAATTGAAGTAATAAAAATATGCTCTCTCATACATGTCATCTAGCAACAGTTTGTTTCAAGAATATTAATATTATATTTACATCTCTAATTTATGTAAATATATATATAAAGTAGAAAACATCCAGAAGTTAAATATTTTTAATGTTACTATGATTATGTTGTGGATGTATGCAAAGCTAAAACTTTATTTAAGTTTATTGACATAAAAAATAATTGTATAAAGTAGATATTAAAGGAATTTTTTTGAAATGAATATTCGTACATTATGAAGGATAGTATATTTAATTTTCTATGTTTTTTTTATAGAAATAACTCACTTCATATATTAAATTTAATAAAAATCTTTGAAAATAAGAAATAATCTTGATGATTATTTGTAAATCATATTAAAATAAAAAACTATAGTGTATAAACAAATTTCAAGTTTTAAATTTTAACTTTTTTATGTAGATAAAATACATTTTAAAAGCTAGTCTAGCAATCTTATAAAAATTTCACACTACTTTTGATGTTTTATTCTTTAGACGTCTTATTTTATCTTTGTACTAATAAATGTTTAATTTTTGAAGTAATATATCATTTTTTGTCTTTATAAAACGTGAAATGTATTCTTTTGATAAAATATATGTGGAAGTTTAAATATGATATTCATGGTATTTTTGATTTTTTTATCATTGATATTTAGGAAGTATAACAATAAAAAATGGTCTTATATTTTTATCGTCTTTTCTCATCTCTTCCCTTTACTTAACATAAGAAAATTTGAAAATATAAAGAAATGAATAATAAACGTATTCCGTAATTTTTAATTAATTCTAATATACGTAATTATATTTGTATTTAACCCTCTATATTTCTAACTCATTTAGACTATAGTGTTATAAAAATTGATCTTTTAGAGATTTAATTTATTTTAAAGTTTGCTCATAAAACACTATAAAATTAACAAGCACTAATCAGGTTTAATTTTTATTTGTTAACTCTAATAGTTATACTTTATCAAATTGATTTAATGATATTTTACTTTTTTTAAACTATTTGTTGACACTGATAGTCGAATCTATGGAAGATTTAGAAAAGGTGTAATTGAGATTTTCTATTATTATAAAAATATTTTTAAATATTTATTAATATGTTTGTTAAAATGAGGTTTCAATATTTACTTTTACAATTGACCTTTGTCTCTTTTATCTTCGTATTAAATAATATAGTAATCTATATATTTTTTAAACAAAATAATTTTCATTTTAATATCTTGCAAATTTATGATAAGATAATTTTAATATTTATACTACAAAAAAATTGATATAATAAACATTATTAAGTACTTTGTAGCATGATAAATATTTTACTCCTAACTTATTTGTACTTTAAAATTTATTTGTTTATTTACCATATTAAACTTCTAAATCTTTAATAAAAAAACTAAACAATGTAATTCTTTAGAATATTGTATTTAAGTAAAAAATAACTTTATGTATAAAATTTATGTCTTTTTATAGAATAAATTTTATATGAAACCTTATCATTCTCTATCTCTTATCAATTTATATCTTAAATATTAATATAAATATAACAAATTTTTCTTTATTTTTTCAGTCAAAGTTGGATTAAAGGTATTTATTTTTTTTCGTCATTTAAGGTTTTAATGGTTATTTAAAAGGGCAAATATTTGATGATATCTATCTAATTTCCCTCTATCCATACTCCAGTTCTATTGTTATCACTAGTATTATAAATAAAATTAAAACTTCAAGTGTTTTTAACAAATATATAATTATTACTTTTAATTGTTTAAATTCTTTCAATTGTTAACAAAAAATAATACTATATGTGTAAAAATGATTATACCACCTCTACCAAAGGATGTTTCTAATAGACAATTTTTGTCCAAAGCAAATATTGTAATGAAATTAATGTCTAATTACCCAGGTGATTTTATCGAGAAAATTTCAAATGCTAAAAAAAGAATTTACTACGAAAGAAAGGTTGTTCGTTTTATTTGTAAACATTTTGGTGAAGAACCAAAGAAAATTGATAATATAACTGTTGATGATGTTAAATTTGCTGATGTAGGGTGTCGTATTTATGTACCAAATGGAAATGCTAGGAAAAACGATGGAGCTATTATTTTCAGTCATGGTGGTGCTTGGCTCCATAATAAGGCCAAATATTATGATGAGACGTGTATAGATTTAGCATCAAAGGTTGGATGCGTTGTAGTTTCTGTTGATTATAGACGTGCTCCTGAACATATTTTTCCAGCTGGTTTAAATGATTGTTGGAGTGTTGTCGAAGATTTCTGCTCTAAATCACATAAAAATTATGGAGTTAATAATAAAAAAATCTGTGTTATGGGTGATAGTGCTGGTGGTAATTTTAGTGCAGTTATGGCTTTAAGAGATAACAGATATAAAACAGGATACATAAAAGTAAATTTATTTTCCCCCTAAAAGTAAATAAGCTTAATGTACATAATTTTTAGTGTCAAGTATTATTATATCCAGTAGTTTCATGTTTTGAATGTGAATCACCATCATTTCAAGAGTGTAATGCATTATACAAAAATACCGTTCTTTTACAACCAAAAATGGGAACAAGAGCTGTTCTATTGTATTTAGGGCTCCCAGCAACAAAGGATAATATTAAAAAAGTTTTATCCAATAGTTGTGCTACAGAGGAAATCCGTAAACATCCTAATGTTGTTAAAAATTTAAATCTTTCTTTATTACCAAAAGAAATATTAAACTCAGAACATTATACACCAAAACCACATCCACCACCAGATAAAGAATTTGCTGAAATATTCTCAAAAGCAGCATTTAATCCAGATTTTGCTCCATTATTTAGTTCTGATGAAGAAACAATTGGAATGTGTGATGCTATGGTAGTAACATGTCAATATGATGTTTTAAGAGATGAGGGAATCCTATATGCTAAAAAATTAAAAAGGTTAGGTGTTAACACTGAATGGAAAAATTATGATAAAGCTTATCATGGTATTTTCACCATTAAAGGATGTGAGCTTCAAGAACAAATTTTTAATGATGTAGCAAATTATGTGATAAGAAAATTTAATGAAGAAGATGAAATTTTGAGAGACAAAGAAGAGATAAAAAATGATACAAAAAATTTAGTCAAAGATATATCATTAGAATCAGAAAAAGATTCCACTCATCATGTTGACGATAGTGGTTATGAAGATGGCACAAGTAGTTCTGGTGGAAGCTCAAGTGATTCTTAAAATATTGTCATTTAATTAGTAATAACATACATTTTCATAATTAATGTTAAAATTATGATTTTTCATACGTTGTAAGTGATTTTTCATTCTAATAAATTGCCGGTAAAAAATAATTGTAAAATTTTTCAAAAGAATCTTTTTTTTATAAATCAGAGTTATTCCTCAATATTATTAGCCTCTAATATTTAGAAATAAAAGGTATAGAAATTGTTTTTTTAAAGAAAATGTTTTAAAATATCATTTGTCTGAATAATCATTTCTTTTTAAAATTATCAAATAAATATTTTTAAGATGACAATCAAATAAATAAAGAATTTCCAAATTTTAATATTTTATTCATATTTGTAAAATGTTTGGAGATAGATTTTTAAGAAAATTGACACCTTTTTATATTGGAGTTATTGGAATTGTTTCAATTTTAACTTTTTGTATAATAACAATTACTTTTTTAATATTATATGATCTAGAAATAAGTAAGTTACTTTTGTTTTACATAACGTTTTCTTTTTTTGAAACTAAAGGCTATGAAAAATTATGTGAAAATAGAAATGAAACTTTTCAAGATTGTGCTCATTTTAAACTAGCCAGAAATGAAATTGCAATAGAGCCGCAAACTCATCCTGTATTTGTTATATATCTTGTTTTTTTAATATTATACCAATTTTTAAACTTGGTTATCATAATTTTTCTATCACTTTTCGTCTGGAATTGGCAAAAAAATCGAAAATATGCTTTAGTAGTGTCAGGTCTTGTGTATGGGGCATTACTTCTTCAATTATTATTTTTAATTTTTTATACCGCATACCTTATTATTTATCACTATCCATTTAGGATATTTGTAGTATCTGTCTATATTTCCGAAATTTTAATTGGAGTTATAAGATTTCGTTTGTGTTTAAAATTTAAAAATTTTCCTTTAGCAAGCTAAATTTTGTTAATATAAAATAAAATATTTTGTCATAATATTTCGTTTATTATTGTACATTTAAATATCTAAAAAACTATTCTTTATTATACAAATGTAACATCTAAACAAATGATTCAGATATAATCATTTCATGTATAATTATAAAATTTTTTTATGTAAATACTACTAAATTGAAAAGTACTTTTGAACAAAAATTACATTTATCGTCAACAACAAAAATAACACATTTAAAGAATATTTTAAAATAGTGCAATCAACAGTAGAAAGTTTATAATAATTAGTATATTTGAGGCTTTTTAGACTTCTAAATTAAAAAATTCGCAAAGTGAACTATCTGGTGAGAATAAGCCACCAGTTTTTAAGGGACGTATGTAAAATGTTTATGAAATTTTGTCCAAAATCCCATTCTAAAATTTATTCAATAAAATTCGAATATTTTTACAAAATGAAAAGCTAAAAAGAATAGCCATTTTTAAATAAGTAGTAAAAGTCGAATTAACTAAATCGTCAACCGACGAAATTATAAGAAATACACTAATATTTATGCATAACAATCCCTAAAAGTAAAGTGGTAAATTAATTTTTAAATTTCTAACCTGTACTTTCAGTTATGTAATTCAATTAAAAATGATTCCCTCCCAAAACTTCGACTCTCTTGTTCGTATATTCTTTAAAAATAATATTATATTAAAAAAATGTTTAACTGATCTGTTACCATGAAAGATATAGATAGTTACGCTGTACTATGTAAGACAAACATAAAATTATTTTAAATATTAAAACTCAATGAATCAAAATATTTTGACCCTTTACAAACAATATCAAGAGACCCATTCTAACAAAAACAACAATTTCGACATTTTTTTAAATAGAAATTTCATCTAAAAAATGGAAATCTCTTTTGAAATGACAACTTCAAAGTTTGAATTTATTTCATTACAATAATATTTTTCCATATAATTACAATATGATGCTTTTCATAATTCACCTTGTATATTTTAATAAAAATACTTATAAAAAACATGTATTATTCCATTTTTCCATCACAGACTTTTTTCTTTTTCATAGAACCTGTAAAATCATGTGTTTGATTATAATCTGAGATAAATTCCTTCACTTTCATCTCTTCATCATTTTTCTTATATTTATCAGGAATTTCAATCCCCAAACAATCTGGAAGCATCCATGGAAGTAACCATCCAACTAATGGGTTTTGCCCTCTTTCATAAAACACAGATTTTAAATAAAAAAGCAAACCTTCTAATTCATAAAACGCTACTTCATTTATTCCTTGGGTAAGACCTTCTTTTGTACATGGATATATTGGAAGTGGTTTAAAAGCAAAGGGAGATTTCTTAGTTTTTTCCCCAAATAGAGGATTTTCCTCAAATCTTGATATGAGCCAATAATGTCTAAATTCAAATTCGGACGATGAAAAATCAGTATTATCCCAAGTAATTAAGTCTAAAACATAGAATACATTGTTATCCACATCAAGAATACAATCAAGAATAGTAAGCGAATCACGATTACTTTTGCTTCCACCAGGAAGATGTGACGTAAATTGATTCAACCTAAAACCTGACTTTGCATAAACATTTGTTAAACCATAAGACGCTACAACGAGTCGTCGTTTCCCTTTTGGACATGGTTTCATTACCCATTCAGTTTCAAAATTATCAGGTATATCTACCATCCATTCACTAAACATAAGGCAATTCCTCTTTTGATTAATTTTAACTTTTTTCAAATTTAAAACTTCATTAGTTGTATCGTTTGAAGTAACAGAATCTGTATCACCCATTGAATCTACATCAAAATCATCTTTTATGACTCCTCCGATTTCTGTCTTCAGTCCTCTTAATATTTGAAGATGATTGAATCTCTTTCTACAAAAAAATTAATATAAAGTAATGTATTTTAAAACAACAACTTACTCTAACTGCCTCTTTTTATACTCTTCACGACGTTGCCTTTGTATTTCTTTTGCTCTTCCCTCATTTTTATATTTAGAAAATCTCGGATGAGCTTCGGAAGTGTTGTTTCCCTCTTTTAAACTGAATGTTTCTTCTAGAATCCCGCTTAATTCTTCCATCGTGTAAAAATATTGGAAACCTCGATATACACTATTTACCAACAGCCAAATGTATTTTCGTCATAAAATTGTTTGGAAAATTAACTAAGAGTAAATAGTGTTTGCTTTTTTTTTAAGTCTTTACTTAAACTTTCGAAACATTTTTAGTTGTACGGAAAAATTTATATTGAAAAATTAATTTTACAATTCATTTCAATTATATTGATAAAATGTTTATTAATAATAAAAGTGATATATATGCATTTAATGACTATATATGGCTATTTACTGATTCAAAATTTAATATTAATGTATAAATTAAATTTATAATTAAAAGATTATTTGTAACTTTGTCATGAATTACGTTTACATTAAGCAAATACTTTTCCATATTAGTAATAATAGTAATTTTATTATTACACAGTTTAATTCTAAAAAGGTATTTGAAAATATGATATTGATAACAATCAGGAATAAATATGAATGTGAATACGTTAATTTATTTAAAACAACTTTTTCACGGTATTTATGATTTAGATGATACACATCATTATTTTGGTTTACGCAACTTACATTAAAAAAATAAAAATTTTCTGTACGAGTCCATAAATTGTATATACAACTTTTTTGTCTTATTTTATTTCCTATAACAATAAGAAAACATAAAGTAAATATTAGTAAATATTCACATTCCTTTAAAGATTTTTAATTTCAACTATTTTCAATCAAAAATAAAATTTGTTTGCATTTTTTAGTTATGTAATTTTTATTATTTGAATCGTTAAAACTGAAATAATAACTTGTAGATATATCAAATTCATGTTTTACAGAAAATAATTATTGTTTGGAGAGCACAAAATTTTTGATACAATTTAATAATGTTATATAGTTTATAACGTTTCATTGAGTTAAAACTTATTTAATTGACAAGATAATTATAAAATCGGAAAAAAAGTTGTCACATATAAATATAATATTATCAATGATCTAATATAAAAATAAAACTTTAAAACACTTTTCTTAAATGATGAAAAGAATAAAAACAAAAATAGGAAGAATATTAGAAATTTGAGTCAAAACGAAACAAAGAGTTTTAACAATATAAATTAGGACAATGCAATTTGTAGGAATAAAAAATTGTATTAAATAAGAAACCAATTTAAATCATACATTATATTTATTTTCTTCAAATTTCTTTCTAGTAGAATTTTTAACGTTTACATAATGTCTTTTCAGTTTATCGTACTGTCTTATAAGTATTCATGGAAATTATAATTTGTAAAACTTTCAAATACCATTTATCCTTTCTTGTTTTTTAAGAAAAGTTTTCCCCTTTATCTATTCAACAAAGATAAGCTACTATGTTCTTTCAATACAATTTATAAAAGAATCATATTACCCCTTTTTATCACAGGGCACAATAATCATTTTTAATAATAGAGGAGGAATTTAAAATTGAAAAATTGTCTTGTACAATGGATTTGCGCTATAAATAATCAAAAAGTTTCTTATTTCGAGTTATTTTTAACTGAATTACAAATTCAGAATAAAATATATTTCTCTAATTTCATTCAAGCTTCTCCAGATTAGTAATACTAAATTTTTAAGAAACTTAATTTGTCTTTATTATACATTGTCTTTAAACACGAATAATGTTTAATCTGGAGATTTAATAGTTATTCTACAAACTTTATTATAAAATTGTTTTCTGATTTACAATTGAAATAAACCATATAAAAATTATAACATTACAACCCAAATAACAGTATTATCTTTTAATATGAACACCATAAATTTTAACTCAAATTATCATTACCCATTGCATGATATCATCAATTATATCTAAAACTATTTTCATTTCTCTTTAACTTATTTATCCTCTTTCACTATTAATAACTTTAAAGTTTACCCAACAAAAATATATATATCAATAGTGAAATATTTTAACTATAAATTAATTAAAAATATTAAAATTAAAATATTAATTCATATTGTAAATACATAAATTTTCTTATCTTAATATCTTCTTTCATATGATGTACATATTACGTTTCTTAAATAACATTAAATTGTACAATTAAATTACTACGATCAAACAAAACTCTTCCTCGTTCTTGATTAACAAATATCAATATTCTATACAATGCTTCAAGATGAAGCTTTACAATTATAAGATTTATATTTACTAAAAAATTTATTTTATTTCAATATATTTATTATAAAATTGATATTTGTAGCTTTTTTGTTAATACATTTTTGTGTAAAATTTTATTTTCATTGTTTAAAAAAAAGAACCTCTCAGATTTCTTGTTCAAATTTTTTTAAAAAATACTTATTGCACACACGTGAGGTTATTTTTTAACTTTTAACAATGGTATTAAAATAAAGAATGTTTTAGCAAAAATTTGTTATACCAATAATTTTAAATATAATTTACTTTAGATATGTTTTATTATAAATACCTCATGTTTTTGAAAATTTACCACAGTGCTTTTATTTTACCAATATTATTTACCTCTATTAGTAGTCAAAAATGTGAATGTGATGATAAAAGAATTGTTCTATTTCGATCAACAGATAATAGATTAATATTCACACCTGAATATCCACGCTATTATTGTGGAAATTTGGATTGCCTTTGGATAATAGAAAGTTTTAAAAATTTTTCACAGTTCCACTTCTTTGCTTCTAATATAGATTTGAGAGAAGGAAAAGATTTTTTATATTTTTACGAAGGACATAAAAAGAAAGACATTAAAAAGAATGATGACTTACCTCCTACTCATAGGTAACTATTATTTTTATGATAAAAAATTAGTAACAACACTAATATTTTTATAGTTGTACCGGAAAAGGACAATGTCAATATTATAGTTCCAGTGAAAAATTGATAATTAGATTTAAATCCGCTCCAGGATACCCTTCTCATTATGGTTTTCAAGGAAGAATAAGTATTTATCAACCCGGTTTCATAAATATGATTAGAGAGAGTATCGTGTTCATTGGTGCAACTATTCTTGTAATTCTAATGTTTGCTATTATAATTCTGACAATTTTATTTGTCACAAGAAAAAATTCAGAGACAAACAAACCAAATTCAAAGAAAAGTTTACTATCAGAAGATGTAAAAAACAATGATAATTAATAAATTTTCACGCTTTTCCTTATAATAAAAAATACTTACATTTTAAAAATTTTTAATAACCATAATAAAAGTATATTATATATTAATTTACGGACTATATATCGTATTTTTTCTACAAGTTCAAATAGTGAAAACATAATCTATACTAAGATAAATTTTATGGCCAAAATTTTAAAAGTGCTTTCACTAAATAGGAATATTATTAAGCTGCTTAAAAATTTATTATCAATAATTAGGATATAATTATTTATATTTTTGCATTATTTCTCATTGTTTATAAATTATCTTTTTTTATAACGGTATTATATAAGTGTCAAGTTGTGAATGTTAATATTCAAGGTATTTATTATTTTAAATGTAAAAGAGTATTTTCTAATGACGATTTATTTTTGTTACTTGTACCAACAGATGAATTTAAATACACATATAAAAAAAAAACATTTATTTTAGGAATTCAAAAGAAATTATAAAATATTAGTTTTAAAAATAAAAACTATGAATAGAAGAATAATATATTTTCTAGCAAGGGTAATAAAAAATTTTATTATAATATTTTTATACTATTTTTAATGTACAAAACCAACTACCAATATCTTAAATATGGCCTTTGTTTATTATTTTCATGAATTATAATCAAACATTTCTCATTAAATTATACTTAGTAAACAAAACAAATTATACTATGCTTTCTTTTAATTCTAAACAATACTATGTAACTTTTGATACTATTTAAATAAATTTTATCTTTAAATCGCTTTTTTAAAGCACACTATACAAGGAAAATTAATCGTTATGTTTTTGTGTTCAAAAGTCAACTTTTTAACCATATCAAAATATTTTAAAAATTTTTTACTATAATATTTATATTGTTACATTTTCATTTAATCCATTTCTATTACTAATAATTTATCTTTTAAATATTTTTTATAACAATAAATTTCATAAAGAATTTGTAGATGTATAGAAATGTATCGTTTAAATGCCTTCTTTCACCATCATTTTATTATTATTTTTATCATAATTCATTAAGTACTGACCTTTTACAAACTTATATTCAATAGAATAAAAGTGGCTTTAATGGATTTATACCACTAAAAAGCATTTTCCTCAAACAGGCTATTAATGGAAGAGAGAAAAAAATAGATCTTTCAACACATTAATATATTTAAAAACTCTATTTACCTAACTTTTTATTTTACATTTAAAAAGATATTTCGGCACATTCTATTGGAAGTTTTAATTACTTTATACAAAATATGATATTTTTAAATTAAAAAATCTATATTTAATGATCGTACTTATTAAATAAATTTATATGTCTGTAAAGTTTATTAGTCATCCAAAATAACCATAAAAACTACAGTTAATTTTTTCATAAATAAAAGATTTAACTAAAAGAAATTAAAGACAAATATTAGGGTAGGATGATATTGTATATTTTCAACAAATAAAGAAGATTAACTATATACTTTTGAATCACAAATATATTTTACTTTATTTTTTGCTATTTTTATTTCTTAAGCATTTATATATTTAAATCCATCATTCAAAAACTACTCTATTTAAAATTATTATTACAAACTCATTGGAGGAACACAATTATATCTATCAACTTAAACATATTTTCCCTCCAGACCATAAAAGGTCTTTCTTTATATTATTATTAAGATCCATAATTAGTTTCTTTTATGTAAACACAAAAGTATTTAGTCAGTTAACACTTAACTTCTACTTATTCCTTTACCCTTCTATGTCTATCAATCTCTTTAGGCAACTGATTCTACTATTAACTAATGGAGATAATTTTCTTATTTATGTCTTTATCAAATATTTGCTAGGAAGCGAAAAAGTTCAATATTTTTATAATTACTGATAACTCAAACCAATAATTATTAAATTTATATATATTTCAATAACTATAAAAATATCTTAATAAGGTTCTTATACTTTCAATTGCCATTTTAATTAGTCTTTTCCTGACTTTTAATCACCATATACATATCTTAAATCTTGACTAATTTTCCATCTCTATTTATTTCTTTTTCTATACATTAATTTCTTTACGTATCTTAAATTTTATAATGCATAATTTATTTATCTTTCCCATTAGCCTTTTATGTAAAAATATATCTATACAAATATAATTTTTAAATAAATATGATTTTGTCTGTTGATGCCATGCTTATAATTTTTTATTTTTAATCTCATTTTTGTTGAAGAAATATCAAAAGTGATATTTAAAAAGAATATTCCAAATTTTTCACATAGAATTTACAAAAAAAATAATTACATTACTATTTTAAAACATTCTCATAGAAATTTTAGCGTTATAGTTATGAGAAATGATATGATACTGGCCGAAAATTCTTTCAAAAACAATTACCCAACTTTTAGTATTGGTTATTCTATTATGTTATTATTAACATGGATTGTATTTTTTTGTACAATGCCATTTTCATTGTTTTTTTGTATAAAAATTGTTCAAGAATATAAAAGAATGGTATGTAACTTTATGTAAAACCATCTAATATACATAAAATTTATATAGGTAGTTTATAGGCTAGGTCGTCTTCGTGGACCAAAAGCTATTGGTCCTGGAATTGTTTTAATACTTCCTTGTATTGATGAGCATTATACCATTGACCTTCGTACAATGTCTTATGATGTACCATCGCAAGAAATGTTAACAAAAGATTCTGTGACTGTTTCAGTTGATGCAGCTGTTTACTTTAGAACACAAGATCCTGTGGCAACAATAGCTAAAGTTTCTGATGCACATCTTAGTACAAAACAGCTCGCACAAACAACATTAAGGAACATATTAGGAACGAGAACATTAAGTGAAATAATGGCTGAAAGAGAAGGAATAGCCCTCCAGGCCCAAGAAGTTTTAGATGGAGGTTTGTTTATGTTTATTTTAATATTTTTTTATAGTTATTTATAGGAACATTTGCTTGGGGTATCAAAGTAGAAAGAGTCGAAATAAAAGATATACGCCTCCCTAGGGAACTTTGTCGGGTTTTGGCAGCTGAGGCAGAAGCTTCTAGAAATGCGGATGCAAGATGTGTATCTGCTCTGGGAGAACTAGAGTCGTCAGTTTGTTTGAAAAAAGCCGCCGATAAACTTTCTGAAACTCCTAGCGCAATCCAACTACGATACCTTCAAACACTAACTAGAATATCTAGAATACATAATCATACAATTGTATTACCAATACCAATAGAAATTATTAGGAAAGTTATGAACAAACTAACTAATAAGAAACCAAGTAACAAATTTATTCCATGTGTCTAACTTATAACAAAAAAAATAAAATCTACTGAAAAAACAAACTGATTCATCTTCTTGAACTCTTCTTTTTCTTCCCAGTTTTCTTAATGCTTCCAAAAGCTTGAAGTCTTTGCTTTAGATGGTCTAGTTTTAACTGTGGTCTTCTATTTATCTTTTTTATTACAAATGGAAATGACACACTGTCAACTTCATTCTGTAAATTATTAAAATCTTCCTCTGGAGGCATAGGAAAACCATCGGATATATCACTTGTACAAGTAATGTTAACAACACCGCCAACTTGACATTTCACATTTAAATCTTCGGGTTTACCGTTATTATTACTTCCACTGTCTAACACAAAAGTCTGACTTTCAAGGGTTCTAAAATCACACCTATACGATGATGTATCCTTTTCATCCCCATTTATATCAATCAGCGTTTGTTTATCCCGAATTGATTTTGGAAATTTCATTTTACTTAAAATATCCAGCGAAGCAGATTGTGTTTTACAGACAAGCCAGACATCGTATTCATCATCGTCGTTTGGAATCTCCATCTTCGATTTTTTCATCGGCTCAATTGTTTTACTTGGGGAGTCACTTAATCCCCTGTCCTCGTTTTTTCTTTTTCCCATAATATTTACTATAATCTTTATAAATGTTAAGCAAAACGTAAAAGGTATTTGAAAGTTATCAACTTTAAAAAAAAAGATTAATTATATATAAAAAGGTTTTTTAATGACTGCGGATTAAATACAACAATAATTAATTGGCTTTTAATAATGGTGAAACAAGAATAACAGAATCACCTCTCAAAAATAGCATTGGAATTACTCTTTTAACTTGCTTAAAAACTTCCTCACACTGGTCTTCTTCAAATTCTGTAACAGTAAGAGTCTCCTCCGCATCCGATAAAATCATGTTTAAATGTTGGTCAAAGGCATGGAGTTTTCCAACAATCTCTCGGTCAGCTCGCATTTTAACAAGAACTGTTTCATTTATAGACAATCTTATTAAATCTAAAGGTTGATCGATAGAAGAAGATATTTCAGTACCAACTGCGTCCATCTTAGAAAATTAGTAGTGTAAGTTGCAATACACTCTTAAAAAGTTACTTTTTAAATTTTATTTTAATAACGTCGTTGTGAGACCTCCCCTGTGGTAAGAGATGTCTTTTATTTTGGGAAAACTGTAAATAGTAGAAAATAATTCGAGTAAACACATAATTTTCAGATTATAAAACGTTTTATTGGTCGAAAAAAGCAAGTAAATTTAAAGAAAGTTGGGATTTGTAGTAAATCTGGATGGAAATTACTCTTCCATCAGTATATCCTCTTGTTCACCTTCAACAGCTTCCTTTTCATCAGCATTTTCTGGGGCCTTTTCAGAACTATCTTCTTTTTCTGCATCACCACCATCTTTACTCTCTTCAGCAGGAACTCGTACCTGACTAGACATCAAAGCAATAATTTCATTCACCGCAGCATTCAAAGGATCTAATTCCAGTGCTACAACAGCTTTTCTTAAATCTTCTATCATAATTTTTTTCCTTTTATTTTTAGTAGCTATCTCTTGCGCTGTTGATGTTAAATAATAAATAAAGATCTGCGCACTTTTACTCATCCCACTTTTAAAATCCTATCTCATAACATGGTTATTAATAAAAAAAAGAAGCATACCTTCGAAAACTGTGCACCTTTTGGTGCCTTTTTCTTTATTACTTTTAAAATTTGTGACATGGGAAGACCTTCTTGATATGTCTCAGCCATTCTTAGATTTCTAGAGATATCTTACTAGTGACAGTTCTTTAAAAGTTAAAGCTATTGGTATTTAGCGGTAATATTTTCAAAATACCGGTACACCCTCCACCAACGATTATTTCTTTTTAGGAAAGGAAAATAAAACAAGGGAAATTTTAACGACATAAAAAAGCGCCAATAGATAGATTATTCAACAAAGAAACGATAACAGATGGTTTGGTATCAATAAAATGTCTATAAAAGAAAAAATAACAATGATCTGCCGCCATTTAGAAGAATAGTAACGACTCCCTCATACTTCTCATCCTTTTTTTGATTTTTTTTTTAGAAAATTTAATATTTGGTTTTCTACAGATATAATTATATCTTCTGAGAAATGGTACTTACGGAAAATATTCAAAACATTGCAAATGTTGGCAAGCAAGATGTAGATGAGGTAAGTAGAGATATTCTTTGGTATGGAGCATATCACCATTTTTTTACTCCACTAAACAAATTATTCATGGATATTCCGTTACAGAAATCTACCAAGCCTGCAGAAAACAAAAAAGAGTCTGAAATTGACGAGCCTCTATTGAAAGAAAATCCCAATAGATTCGTTATATTTCCTCTTCGTCACCATGATATTTGGCAATTCTACAAAAAGGCTGTTGCCTCTTTCTGGACTGTTGAAGAGGTAAGTTACTTTATTGCGCGTGTCAATCACGTGGTAATTTTGCGATTAAACAAAAAAAATTTTTTAGGTTGACCTGGGAAAGGATATGAAAGACTGGGAATCGATGTCAGATGGGGAGCGCTACTTTATCTCAAGAGTGTTAGCCTTCTTTGCTGCATCGGATGGTATCGTTAACGAGAATTTAGTTGAAAGATTTTCAAAGGAAGTCCAGGTCCCCGAGGCACGCTTTTTCTATGGTTTTCAAATTGCCATGGAAAATATTCATAGTGAGATGTACTCGAAACTTATTGAAACCTACATTCGTGATCAGGATGAGAGAAATAAACTCTTCAACGCTTTGGATGAATTTCCTTTCATCAGAAAGAAAGCTGATTGGGCTCTAAGATGGATTGCCGACAAAAACGCTACTTTTGGAGAACGTGTAATTGCTTTTGCAGCTGTTGAAGGAATATTCTTCTCTGGTTCATTTGCTGCCATATTCTGGCTTAAGAAACGTGGCTTGATGCCCGGGTTAACACATTCGAATGAGTTGATTTCCCGAGATGAGGGGTTACACCGTGATTTTGCATGTCTTATGTACAGTTACTTGGAGAACAAGCCATCTGAAGAACGTATAAAGGAAATAATTAGAGATGCCGTTAGTATTGAAAAGGAATATCTTACTGATGCTCTTCCTGTTGATATGATCGGAATGAATTCAGGTTTAATGTGTGATTATATCGAGTATGTTGCCGATCATCTATTGGTAGAACTTAATTGTCAAAAGCTTTATAATACTAAGAACCCATTTGATTTTATGGTTAATCTCTCAATTGAAGGCAAAACCAATTTCTTTGAGAAGAAAGTATCTGAATACCAGAAATTCGGTGTAATGTCCACAGAGGAGGAACGTGTTTTTACATTAGACGCTGATTTCTAATGTTATTTTTATTTAAATTCCCTTTAACCTATTGTGCATTGGAAATAAAGCTTATCTAATTTTTACTTCTTATTTGTCTATTTAAAAGCCCATTGTACATCTTCGCGTTTAACATAGTGACAGTATTAACCTCATTTTATTGTTGTATCAAGGTCCATCTCTCATAGTTTAATGTTTATGTTTTTTCCAACTAAGACGCTTGGCATTCTTCGGTATATTTTATATTCATTTATTAATCGATTTAAAAGAAGTATTTTTTCATTCCCATCTCTTATCGTTATGATATTAAGTACTATCAAATTTTTAATATCAATAACTATTTCATAAAAATTTCCCATTAACATGAAATATCATCACTGGACGTCAGTTCAACATAATTTTTTTAATCCCTTTAATATTCATTTACAAAAGAAAGTAAAAGCTTAAATTTTAAATTTGTTATTTTTTGTAGTTGTACTCTTTATCCCTATTTATAATAAAAGTTGTATAAAATACTCCTATAACGACTTCTATGTATAAATTGAGAAATACTACACGCGTTGCGCTAATTTTAGCATTAACTTGATTGACAGATATATTCCTCCCGCTTTTTGACATTATTATCTGGATTTTTCTCATAGATTCAATAATACTTTTATGATTGTACTTTATTTATTGAATTCAGTTTGTGTGTACTTTGATTTTCTATATATTTGTTTACACATTCTTATTTTAATTAAAATAAGAAAATTATCTGAAATATACGTTTAATTATATAAACTGTGTCGTTCACGAAAATAATTCATTGATTGTTTAAAATTATTTTTCATTGGAAATTTTTTGTTTTAATAACCTTTTATTATTTTAGATTTTGATATGTCTGACGAGGAAAGTGAATTAACATTAGCTGATGATGTATCTCAAGACAATTCACAATTAGATGGCACAGAAGAATCTCAACTTCCTAGTGAGGAAGAACAAAATAATTCACATGCAGAAGAACCACAGAGTAAAAAGAAAAAACCGACATCTAAATCAAAAAAGTCTAAAAAATCAAAACCTGAATCAATCGAAGAGATTTGTGAAGCATATGATATGGAAAATCCATCATTAGATTATACAGAAGATGATTATGTAGAATTAACATCTTATAGACATTATCAAACAAAATATAGAGAAAAAATTGAATTATTTAACCCTGAAGCTGATAATTCTAAACAAACCGCCATGGTATTAGCAAAATTCAAGGAATTTAAACAATTACAAAGTGATTTTAACACCACTAAATCAAACACAAGTAGTTCGAAAAAAAGTAGTAGAAGTACAGGAAGTAAAGAAAAATCTGTACCTGCATTAAAGATAAAAATTGCTGGAAAAAAACGTGGCAAAAAACAAGAGTCAGATGATGAATTTGAAGAACTTCTTAAACAGCATGAAAGCGAATTGGAGGCTGTCGAAAGAGAAAAGGAAGAAAGAAAAATTGCTAGAGCTCAGAAGATTGCTGAGAAAAAAGCAGCTCAGGCTGCAGAGGCTAATAAATTTAGAAAACCCAAACTTGAGAATATCGAACATAAAGATTACTGTGAAGCATGTGGTCAAGGTGGTGAAATATTGCTTTGTGATTATTGCCCAAGAACTTACCATTTACCATGTGTCGATCCATCATTGACAGAAGCTCCGGAAGGTGATTGGATGTGTCCAGCCTGTGAGGAGGAATGTGCATATGAAGAAAGAGTTTCAAATAATAAGCAATATTGTTACGTTTGTAAAGTGAGTTTTTTTATTTTTTATTTGGGTATAACTATGATGATCCTAAAATTCACTATGACTGTTGCATATTATAGCAACATTTTAGGCATTTTTACTATTTTTACAAAAATTGGTTAATTGAAGTGAATTGATTCAACCAATGTGGTGGTAAAGATGCTAAATCAATGCATTTTATTTAGTGTAGTATAATTTAGTGATTATTATGTTACAAAAGGCAAAATGCTACAGCTTTTATTTAATATGAAATTAAAAGGCGAATCTGAGTTAACCTAAAAAAAATATATCTTATCACTAGATTAATTCTATTAATTTTTCTAAATATTTTCAGGGAGGTGAAAATTTACTATATTGTACAACATGTCCATTTAGTTTTCATGGTTATTGTCAAGATCCTCCTTTAGAAGAAGTACCTGTTGGTGATTATATTTGTCCACGTTGTAAAGTTGAAGAACCTAAGAACAAGATTGATAAAATCTTATCATGGAAATGGGAGGAAAAAGAATACCCCGAACCATACAAAAAAGGTGAATTGCCTCCAGAAAATACTACTGACCCAACACTAAAGAAAAAAAGGAAAGAAATGTTATACTTACGACCGGCAAAAAAACTTGATGTCAAAAAGACAAGACTTTTATACATAAAGTGGAAATATTTATCGCATTGGCATTGTGATTGGTTGCCAGAGATGGTTGTTGAAGTTCATCATCCTCAAACATGGAGAACGTACTGGAGGAAAAATGATCCAGAAGTTCCTCCAAACTTCGAAAATGATGACGATGATGAAGAGAGAACTCACAGGAAAAACAAAGCACACGATCCATTGGGTCTTTATGATAGATTTTACAAGTATGGGATTAAACCAAATTGGTTAGTTGTCCAAAGGATTATCAATCACATAAGTTATGGAAAAAATCAATACGATTATCTTGTTAAGTGGTCTGAATTGTCTTATAATGACTCAACATGGGAAAGAGATGATTTCGATATACCTGGTTATGAAACAGCAATATGTAAGTATTGGCAACATCGTCACGACATGACAGGTGAAACTATACCCAAAAGTGTTAAGAAGAAAATTGAAAATAAAAGAATCGAAGATGGTATCACAGAAGACGATTCACGTAAGAAGAAAGTTGTTTACGACATTAGAAAAAAACATGAAGTTCAGCCTGATTATATTACAGAGACTGGTGGTACACTTCATCCATACCAATTGGAAGGTATCAATTGGCTCCGACATTGTTACTCACAAAATACTCACGCAATTCTTGCAGATGAAATGGGTCTTGGTAAAACTGTCCAAGCTATGACATTTTTATATGCTTTATATAAGGAAAATGCTTCCAAAGGTCCATTTTTGGTTGCTGCACCATTATCAACACTTCTTAATTGGGAAAGAGAAGCTCATACATGGTGTAAAGATTTTTATTGTGTCACTTATGCTGGTGATAAAGATTCTCGTGCTGTCATCCGTGAGCATGAATTTTCTTTTGCTGAAGGTGCAGTTAAAGGTGGCCCAAAAGCCACAAGAATGAAAGATCCACAAAGTGTCAAGTTTCACGTTCTACTGACGTCTTATGAATTAATTAATATGGACAAAGCTATTCTTTCTTCAATTAAATGGGGTGCCCTGGTCGTTGATGAAGCACATAGATTAAAAAATAATCAATCACTCTTCTTTCGAAATTTACGTGAATATGATATTGGTTATCGTCTTCTCCTTACCGGAACACCACTTCAAAATAACCTTGAGGAACTTTTTCACTTACTTAATTTTCTTTGCCCAGACAGTTTTTATGACCTCGAGAAATTCTCCTCTGAATTTGCTGATGTTTCAAAGGAGGATCAAATACAAAAGCTTCATTCCATGCTCGGACCACATATGTTACGTCGTCTGAAGGCTGATGTACTAACTGGAATGCCAACAAAAAGTGAACTTATTGTTCCTGTTGATTTAGCTCCAATGCAACGTAAATGGTATAAAAATATTTTAACAAAGAATTTTGAAGCACTTAATGTTAAAAATGGTGGTACTGCAATGTCTTTGACAAATGTTTTAATGGAATTAAAAAAATGTTGTAACCACCCATACCTTTTTGCCAAAGCTTCTCTTGAAGCTCCAAAATGCCCTAATGGTTTATATGAATTAAATGCTCTTATAAAAGCATCTGGAAAGTTAGTTGTTATGCATAAAATGTTGAGAAAGTTATATGATCAAGGCCATCGAGTTTTAATATTTTCACAAATGACTAGAATGTTGGATGTTTTGGAAGATTTTTGTGAATTAGAAGGATATAAATTTGAAAGAATTGATGGTAGTATAACAGGACAACTTCGTCAGGAGGCTATTGATAGATTCAATGCACCTGGTGCTAAACAGTTTATCTTTTTACTTTCTACAAGAGCTGGAGGTTTAGGTATAAATTTAGCCACTGCTGATACTGTCATTATTTATGATTCAGATTGGAATCCACACAATGATACTCAGGCATTTTCACGTGCTCATAGACTTGGCCAAAAGAATACTGTCTTAGTGTATCGTTTTGTTACAAGAAATTCAGTTGAAGAAAAGGTTACATCTGTTGCTAAGAAGAAAATGTTATTAAATCATCTTGTTGTTAGAGCTAACACTGGAAGCAAAGGACCATCATTATCGAAATCAGAGTTGGATGATGTTATCAGATGGGGTACAGAAGAGCTTTTTAAGGAAGATGATAATCTTGATGAAAATGGGGAGCCCAAACCTATAGAAAATGCTATTGTCTGGGATGATGATGCTATAGATAAATTACTTGAAAGAAAACCATTTGATCCTAATGAAAAAGTTGAAAAAGATTGGTCTGACGAATATTTGTCTACTTTCAAAGTTGCCACTTATGCAACAAAAGAAGTAGAAGAAGAGGAGGATGAAACAGAAGTTATAAAAGAAGAAGATCAAGAACCAGATCCAGACTACTGGGAAAAACTTCTTCGTCATCACTATGAACAGGATCAAGAAAGCGAATTGCAAAATCTCGGTAAAGGAAAACGCGTTCGACGACAAGTTAATTATGCATCAAATGGAGCAAATCAGGAGTGGCAACAGGTGACGATTGAAAACGATGGAGAATTTTCAGAAGACTTCTCTGACCTATCTGACCACTCAGAGGGTGGTGATTCAGATGCTGATGGAGCTGCAGAGGCTAGGAAGCGTAAGAAATATGGTGATGACAAACTTCCACCACTTATTGGTAGGGTAAATGGTCTTATTGAAGTTCTTGGTTTTAATCCACGTCAACGGAAGGCCTTTTATAATGCAGTAATGAGATGGGGTATGCCGCCATCAGATGCCTATCAATCACAATGGTTGACGAGAGATCTAAAATCAAAATCAGAACGAGTTTTTAAGGCTTATTCATCTCTTTTTATGCGCCATCTATGTGAACCTGTTGCTGAGAGTGCTGATACTTTTAGTGATGGTGTTCCAAGAGAAGGAATTAACAGACATCATATTCTTGCAAGAATGGGAATTATGTGTTTAATAAGAAGGAAAGTCCAAGAATTTGAATCATATAATGGTAGTTGGTCTATGCCCGAGGTAAAAGAGCAGATGGATAAAGCCGCAGCAGCAGCAGCTTCAAATACCGGTGGAGGGAATTCTTCGGAAACCAAAGAAGTTACTCCATTAAAAGAGGATAAATCGATGTCACCTAGTAATGAAGATATTGATATGGCAGATGCTTCAAATGATGGGGCTGGAGAAGTAAAAACAGAAATAATGGATACTGAAAGCAATGAAAATACAACGGACAATATAATGGAAAATAATCATGCACATGCTTCAATAGATGGAATCAAAAGACCAAGACCACCTTTTAAATTTAATATTGCAGATGGTGGGTTTACAGAACTCCATGGACTATGGCAGAATGAAGAAAATTCTGTCTCCCAGGGAACAGAATATGAAATATGGCATCGTCGACATGATTATTGGTTGTTAGCAGGTATAACTGTACATGGTTATGGCAGAATGGGAGACATTATGAGTGATCCACGTTTCGGAATTCTCAATGAACCATTTGAAAATTTGGCTAAAGAAAAACCGAATATGAATAGTCAAGATGTTAAGAGTAAATTTATGCAACGTCGTTACAAATTACTAGAACAGGCTTTAATAATTGAAGAACAATTGAGAAGAGCTGCTTATATAGAAGTTGAACAGGCTGATGAAGATGGTTTAAAAAATCTTGATAATCACCATTCAGAATTTGAAACACTAGTTCATACTCATAGAGAACTAAACGAAAGAGCCAAAAATGGCGATAGAAATTCCAAAATAGTAATGGGAAAAGTTTTAACACGATTAGAAGATCTTTTAAATGACATGAAAAACGATTTAGCACGTCTACCTGGTACAGTAGGGAAATTATCATCAGTTGCAGAGCGTCTTCATATGACAGAAAGAGAGATTCTCTCAAGATTAACGACAAAAGATAGTACAGCTGTTGCGGGCAAAAGTCCACTACCTCCACCAGGGCCATTTATAACTCCTTTAATTGGACAAAAATTGTCTTCCATTCAACCTAAATTTGCATATCTTCTTAAAGATGTTGCTAATACATCCAAAAATGAGACTAATACTGATAATGAGAAAACAACTGAAAAAATGGATATAAGTGTTGAAGAAGCTCCAGAACTACAAAAAGAATTGTCAAATGATGGAAATCAAAACAACGAAGAAACTGTTCAAAATGAAATAGTAGAAAAAAATAACAGTACTGTGGAGAATGACTTGAATGATTTAAAAAATGAAGATGTTGAGGCAATGGATACATCTGAAAAGGAATCTCAACAATCTATTTCAGCATTATAATTTAAATGATTGTTTTAATAATTATTATTTGTTAACCGTTTTAACGGATACATAATTTTATATTTACCGACTTCTTAATATATTTTTCGTTTTTCACTTTTATCTTTAAAATTAAAAAGAAATATATTTGTTTCAAAAAAAGTTTAGAGACAAATTAATTAAATTATCTCAAAAAGTGTTTATCCTTGTCTATTGGCAGTTAAACAATTTAACATTACTTAATTTTAAAATCAGGTATCCTTAATTTAGTCAAACTTTCAACAAAAAGGGATATTAAACTTTTTTTTGTCTATCTGTAGAGTAATTAAATATTGTACCAATATAACGATCTTTATTACACATATCTTGATATCCGGAATGACTTATAAAAAGATATAAGAAAAAGGAGTAGTAAATATAAATATCTGGGAGGTGATAATATTAATTATAATATTGTTATATCAGACGTTATCTTTAATTAACATTTTACCTAATAAATTTTTTTTAATGTTGTGCAAAAATTATAAATGGGTGATCATAAAGATGTACCTTTTTCTATTTTCGTAATTCTTAGTATGTGAATATAATTTGATCACATAATATATATCCGGATTCGGTTGCATTCTTTTAAAATATAAATTAACTTTAAAACTGAAAATTGTTTGTTTTTTGCAACATCTCTTTATTTTTGATTGATTTACTTGAACAAAGATATTTACGTAAAAGATATAGATAATGATAAAATATACGTAGTTGGGTTGGATTTTATAATTTGTCTCTGAAGAAAAATGTTGTAGATGAGAGATAAAAAGTAACAAGAATTTGATTTTAACAATATATGTATTGAGGCAGGTAATTAGGGTAGAACCTGAAATCTGACTCCACATTTTTATTATATAAAAGGAATAATCTCCTCTTTTATTATATCATTCTTTTCTTTATTACCGAAAAGAGATGTCTATTAGTACTGCAACATCAGGAGCACTATTCTGTAGTGGTTTAACTATTGTTTTATGCCTTTACGCAATAATTACTATTCAAAATGATGTTGCATCATTAAAAAATCAAATTGATAATGAGATTGATTCGTTTAAGGTAAATATTAATGCTAATTTTATTTCTTAATAAAAAATTTTATTAGATCTTGTCCGATGATATCTGGGGAAATATGGTTAATTTAGGTGCTGGATCTCCAAAAAACAGACAACGCCGTCAATCATATGGTGGATATGGTGCTTCTGGATCAAATCCAAGTTATGGAGGTTATAGAGGAGGATCTAATCCACCAACTACTCACCCATCTTCCCATGTTCCAACCGGAGGATTCCCACCAATGACACCAGGAGCAGGAGGTCAAGAACAAGGTCCAGGAGGTCCACAATGTCAATGTTCTGCTGAAAATAAATGCCCAGCTGGACCAGCAGGACCAAAAGGATTACCTGGTTTGGATGGTCTTGATGGATTACCAGGAAAAGACGGAGTTCCAGGAGAAGATGCCACTGATATTGAACAATCACCACCACAAGGATGCTTTAACTGTCCAGCTGGAGCACCAGGAGCTCCAGGAGTACCAGGACCACAAGGAGTTCGTGGAATGCGTGGAGCTAGAGGACAACCAGGATTCCCAGGAATCGATGGAGTCCCAGGTACACCAGGAGAGTGTGGACCAGTTGGAGCACCAGGACAAGATGGAAAACCAGGTGCACCAGGAGATAAAGGAAAAGACGGAGAAAAACCAATTTCAAGAAAAGGATTACGTGGACCTCAAGGAGAGATGGGAGAAATGGGACCAGAAGGTGACCAAGGACCAGAAGGAGCACCAGGAGCCCCAGGAGCACCCGGAGTACCTGGAATCAAAGGATTCACAGGAGCTACTGGGGCTGATGGACCAGAAGGAGCTCCAGGACAACCTGGTAAACCTGGACCAGATGCTAACTATTGTCCTTGCCCATCTCGTTCTGATGCACAAAGCGCCGGTGTTGGTTCTTACAAGAAAAGACGTCTCTAAATAATTTTATTTATTTAAACTTTACTTTGAATCATTTCTATATCTACACTATAAGATAGAAATAAATAAATTATTACATTAAATTTTATTTAAAAATAAACCATCTGGGATGTAATCTACTTTCAATATATTATTTTCTAAACGAAAAAATAAAAAAAATACCTTTGGTCTTGTGATAACCAAAGTGTTTTTTATTTAATTTATATTTTAAATATTTAAGCATTATTCTTTAATCCTTGCGACAAATGATGACACTCAAAAAAATCAAAATCTGTTATTTTTTAAATAACATAATATTCAATAATATAAATATTTCAATATAGACTTGTTTATGTACGTGTTTTTATCTTGTTATCATATAAAATTCATCAAATGACGTATAAATATTGGAAAATACTATAACGTATATATTCCTTATAGTTGTGTCTGTGCTTTTCTTCACCAAACAACACTTGTTTTAGAAAAGCCGTTTTTTAGTGTTTATATTTTTATCACACACATTTAAAAAATCGATTTTAAAAACTATTTTTTTCATTTTCTTTTTGAAGAATGAATTTTAGTGGTAAATTTGCCCATTTAATTCCAGAATCTAGAAAATATGCAGATTGCTTATTTGATGTTGCTTCAAATGTGATAGATGCATACCAATCTGTACAAGATGTAAGAAATACTAACCATACACTTTTAACAATTCCAGACAGTAGTAGTAGTTTTACTAAATGTAATGGAAAATTAATGAAATACCCCAGCAACTCTCATCTTAATCTTATACCAGACAAGACTTTGGTAAAAAGTAAATCGATGATACTTTTAATTCAGGTATACTTGTAACTAACCAATACTAATAGAATTATTTATTCTAGGGAAAAAAGTGAGTAAATAACAAAATGGTAAATACTTGTACAATTAACTATTAAATAATTTTCTGTAAAATTACTTATATTTTAGAAGAATAATAAAAAAAATATACAAAAAAATATATATACAAAAATAATAAAAAACGAGCAAAAGAAATATTTATTTTCTACAAGAATTAAGTTTTCTTTCTCTCTTTATTGCAGCACTACTTCTGATAGACGCGTACTTATCCAATTTGCCAGTACCCTCGTTCTTAGAGCCTAAAAGAGGTCCCTTAGAAATTTTACCAGAGGTACCAGACTGTTTTTTATTTCTACCAACATTACTTGAAAATGCAGTATTTGCTTTCTTATACGACTGCGATAATCTCTCAACCAAAGTCATTTCTCTTTTCCTTCCCTGGAATGCCCCTGATGCATTTTTCCCTGATAAGACTTTTGGAACGTCGAAGTTAGGTGCAGGTGTTCTATTTAAAGAGTGGGAAAGTTTTGAAGTATCCATTGGAGCTTGAGAAAAGTCATAACCTTTATTTTCTCCATTTGGAAAGACAAATTGTCTACCGGGAGAAGAGAGCCTCTTTGGTGTTGCAAGTCTCTTGAAAGTATCTGGGACAGAAGCCTCGTGTTTAGCGTGTAACTCTTTAATACGCTCCTGTCTCTCTGCGATGGACTCAGCTTTCTCAAAGATACTTTTATGTTGACGATCGAATCTCCCACCTTTCTTTTTATTTGTCACTTTCTTTTTGTCGATTTTTTGATACTCTCCCTCATCACAGCTCATAAAGGTAACAGCTTCATCGGAAGAATGTTTGATTTGATTATTATGACCATCAACTACCTATAAGTAAGAATCATTTAGAAAAATAAAAATATATGGTCAACACTTACATTAAGCTTGTGCGGTGGTGTAACATTCTTCTTTACTTTAACACCAAGATTAGTAGAATTAACCTCTTTTAAAGTATTTGAGGAATCTTCACAACCCAATTTTCTATCATTTGTTGGTTTTAAATTTTCTCTCAAATTAACTTCATCTTCGTCATCAGTAACGAAAACCTCATATTCTCCTGACTTTTCAGTGACGTTGTTTTGGTTGTCACTACCAAGACCCAATTGGCTTAGATAAGTAGTAAGTCTTGTAATTAAATCTACTTTCTGAAAAAAAAAATGACTAATCTACAGTAACAAATCAAAATTACCTTCCCATTAGCCCTTAAACCATAAGATTTACACTTACTCCTGATCTCATTATATGTTAAACTGGCGAAATCATCCATTTTAGTGGAAATAGTAGAATTAGTTGTGATGATTTTAGTGGTATATAAATAGTCCTTTTGTTTAAAAAAAAAGTGCCAAAATCCTAACACGATTTACAACAGAGGTCAAGAAAGTAACAGTTTTGGAATAGTAGTATAAGTTTGCATAAAAACGTTTTATTGTTAAAACATGTCAATCAAAAATATACAATATAATATCCATTTAATATAGAATTAATTAATGAGTTATTATGGTAACAACGTTTGTATTTCTGTCTATTTTTATGCAATCACCATAAGTTTGATCGTCATCTTCCTCCTTGATAACATTTTTTGGTTCTGCGGAACTTTTTTCAAATACCTCGTCTTCATCTCCACTAAGAACTAGACTTTTTGGGCGAGGTTTATTAAATAGTCTGTATGTTTGTGTTGTTTTGTTTAGGTCTTTGAAACTTCCAGATTTATTTGTTTCAATAGTTCCCATTGAGTAGCGTTTGTTCTTTCTTGCTGCTTTTGCTGCTTCCTTTAGATCTTTGTCTATATGAGTTTCTCTGGCTGACGATGAATTGACAGAATATGTTCTGTGACGTACCATTGATTCGGGTGGTCCTTCCTAGAAAAATTGAATCAATTAATTTAATAAGAAGAAAGGAATTAAACATACAGCTCCAACATGAATTTGTATGGAATGTCTTCTATAGGGATTAGTCTCGTTACTGATACCTTCATTGGTACTTGATCGCGATCTGAAACCGTCTGTTGTCAGTTTTTCTCTCTCACACTCAGAAACATCACTTTTCGATCTTAATTCTGGGCATTTGTTCATTTGAACAAATTCTCCAAGCATGTTAACAAAGTTGTCTTTTACTCCCATTTCTAGAAAATACTAAATAGATATTAAAAATATCGAAATGTACTAGAAGGAAATGTCTTGCGTCAAAAGTTTATATATCATGAAATGTCCATTTTTATATATTAATTAAATTAAACGTAATTTAAATATACTATTACAAATAAGGTGATAAAATCTAACCTTAAATGATGGTTAAAAAATTAAAAAAAGTATATTTATAACAGTTAATTACATTTTGTTATATACTATGTATTTTACAAAAATGTAAGATTGTGTCAAAAAAGTTAAATTCATTTTATTAATGTATATCAATCGAGATGATATGAAAACTTGTTTTATAGTAGGAAATAATTTTTGTTAAAAGTTGAGGGTTAACATAACCGAAAATAATCTAAAATTTTTTTATTGGAGGTACTAAGTTAGTGATAAATATGTGTGCAGTTTTGTTGATACTAAAAATAGTTGTTAATTTTTGTTTTCTACAAGAAGAATTTTATAATATGTACTTTAATAAATAACTACATGATAAGTGTGTATTTATATACTAAAAATATGAAAACAAGTGTTTTGAATTATTTTGAATAATCATAGATCTTCTAGCCATAAATTTTGTCATTGTCTAATTAATATCATGTGATTATAATGACATATTTTTAATGTACAATGACCAGATATATGCAAAAAAATCATTTTAAGTAATTATTATTAATTTATTTACTAATATTTATTGCTATTTTTAAATTAAAAATTCTATTTCTTATCAAGGACTAGGTAAATTAGAATCAATGAATATGAATGGATAGCGAGAGATGAAATTGTTTATCATTAGATTTATTTGTTCGTCTGTTTTTAGACATCCATCCATTTTGCATGCATGTGGAGGGGGCAATTCTTCAACTTTTTCAGTATATGTATTTAAAATGTCCTTGCACATTTCTTTACTAGCCTCATCAATTCTTTTTTCGCCATATTCTTTAATTAACTCATTTTTTAGTCTGTAATATTTTTCCATTTTAATATCTTTCAGAAAACCTTTGCTTGCTTCGGCTTCATTCAACAACAATTGTAGTGCTCTACACCTACATCCTAAATAAAAGTTATTACCACTCTATAAAATATTTTATTTAATTCACCAAAAAAAAGCAAAAAAAACCTACAACTCCCTTTAGTTGATCAAACAATAACCAATAAGATGAAAAATCATTTATAGATGTTAACA
This sequence comes from Strongyloides papillosus, assembly GCA_005656395.1. Classification (NCBI taxonomy): domain Eukaryota; kingdom Metazoa; phylum Nematoda; class Chromadorea; order Rhabditida; family Strongyloididae; genus Strongyloides; species Strongyloides papillosus. The sequence continues at coordinate 856,468 of SRSI01000074.1, forward strand.
AAATTAGACTTCTTAAATGTTCCTTTTCACATGACATTCTACATTTTCCATACAACAAAGCTGTCATTTCCCAAACACCAATTTGTTCTCCAAGACTTTTAACACAATTATTAATTTTATTAAAAAGGATGTCCTTCAATTCATTAAAATCTAAAATACCTTCATCTAAAGAAAGTTTGAATATAGATGTTAAATGGGAGTATTTCATCGCTGGAGAGATATCTGTTTCTAGCAATTTTTTAAAAATATCAGATGATTTTATCTTATCATCTTTGTAACAAAAATAACTTGCTTTATAGTAATTAACATCACGTTCATCCAAGTCATCATTCCTTAATAAATCGCAGATTTTCTCATTATCTAGAAACCAACTTTCAGAACATTGAAAATTTTGAAACGTTTTGATGTCTAATCTTTCCACTTTAGGTCTCTCTTCATAACTATCATCCACTTCCCAATACCCACCAAATGCTTCATCAAAACATTCATTCATTTTTTTTGTTGATCTCCTTGATTATACTGTTGAAAATTTTGTTTAAACATACAAGTTCTAAATTCTTTAACTTCTTTTTGACACTTCCTCCAATCACTATGCTCTCCCATACAATCAGATAATCGTAAATGTGCTTCTAAACACCCACTTTTTTTGATCAATTCTTCTACTTTATCAACTTCTTCAGTTGGAATAGAATTATGTTTATTCATCAGTTCTAATATTTTAATAAAATATTTTTCCCTAGTAAGGACTAACTAATTGATTTAGAATATTGCAATATTTAAAAATAATTTTTTTTTAAATAAATTACTAAATATCTCTTAGATGGAATGAATCTACTGAATAATTTGAATTTTTTTGGAATAATATACTTTTGCATTGAAAATATTTTATTTTATAAATATACATAAAGAATTTTTCTAACAAAGTAAGGAAGATGTCTTCACCTGAAGTGAAAGAAGAAGTTACTTTCGAAGATAAAATTAACATATTAAATGTTTCTCAGGATGACATGGTCGAAGGAAGATCATTAGGTTCCATGAAATGCCAATTAAAATTTATTCAAAGAGCTGATGGTTCGTGTGCATATAGTCGTAATGGGAATATGTTGATATGTTCAGTTAATGGTCCTGGTGATGTGAAACAAGAATATAGGAATGATGAAAAAATGTTTGTTGATTTGACTATTTCTGGAGCAAAAGATAGATGTTCACAAATTCAAGTATGTTTTTTTTATTGTAAATTTTTTTGAAGTTAAATTTTATAGTTACAAGATGTAATTCTTCCAATTGTTCGCAGTGCATTAGTTCTCGAAAATCATCCTCGTGCTAGATTATCAATAACATGCTTAGAAATGGAAGATCAAGTTATTAGTTATAGTGATTGTATTAATGCAATTTTTCTTGCACTTTTAGATAATGGTATTGAAATGAAGTATCAATTTTGTGCTGTTACCGTGGTTCAAGAAAAGAATAGTAGAAGATTTATCCTAAATCCAACGAAAGATGAGCAAAAAGAAGCAGAATGTGTTTATGAGTTAGTTTACAAACCTTCATTGACCGTAAGTTTGAATATATATTTCTTGTTTAAAAATTATTGTTATTATAAATTTTGAATAATATAGAATGGAGCTGATTTAATTGGAGTCGAGTGTATTGGGAGTTTCCTTTTTCAAGAATTTGAAGACGCCTGTAGAATTGGTGTCAAGGCATCATGTACGATTTTTGATTTTTTTAGAAATCTCATGTCAAGGAACTTACAATAAAATTGTATAATTATTTAAAGTTGTAGAAAATTATACAAAAATATTGTTTTCTATATATTTATGAAGTATATTTCACTTTTTAATAAATTGTTATATAATTCTTTTCAAAGTTAACAGACTAAGTAAATTAAAAAAAAGTAGAATGGAAATGAAACGACAACTATTCTATTAAAAATGATATTGTAAAATAAATTTAGCAATATTTGTTAATTTTTATGAAACTTCTTGGTTATATCAACTAAATATTGCTTTTCTTTGTTAACATAATACTATATAGTCTTTTAAATTTTTATATGTTATGATTAAAAAACTAGTAAAACAATATTTATTTATTATTATGAAGTTTGATGACAAATTTCCCATAAGAAGTGTGAATATTTAAAGTTTTTGTCAGAAAATCATTTAAAATACCTTACTGAATAATTTATTTCAACTCATTTTTTTTAATTTCGGTCAAAAAACATTAATAAAATTATACATCTAATATGTGTATTACATAGTTTTTTATGATTAATTTATTATTTTACATCGAATAAAATTAAGCTTTTATTATTGACATATAATGCATAAAAATAATATGATATCATTTTTTTATCTTTTAGTATTAAATATAATACAACTGGCTGTTATGATAATTTTTTTTAATGACGTTAAGCATTTATTATAAAATAATATTTTCACAATAAAAAAACAAAGTTATTTATATCGTTTTTTTGAATAAGATATAAAACTTATCCTACTTCTTCCAATGATATAATGAAATTTTTGTTTATAGAGTATTGAAAGTTGTCTTTAAATATGAAATTAATTATACACTTGAAAAAGATAATTATTTATGAGTATACATTCTAAAGGGCAAGTGGAAGTAAATAACAACTCTAGTGTAGTTTAAATGAAAATTACTTTTAGAATAATTGAAAATAATATTTTTAGAAAATTTTTACTTCTAAGTAAATATAGGATTATACAAGAAAAATATATATTTTAATTTATATTTTGCTTTCATCTTTTTCATATGAAACTGTTTTTGGAAAACCCTTCGGTTTATAATCCAACGTAATGACATTCTTTCCATTATACCCGTGGTATGAATTTTCCATATCCATTTCATCTAATGATATGGAATCATCGTTAATCGAATCATGCAAATGATTTATTGGATTTTTTAAACAACAGCTATTTTTTAAATGCGGTGAATGTGGTATTGATGAGTTTGTTGAAGACATACATTGATAAGAAATTTTATAATTATTATTGGGGTTATTATAATGCTTCATAGTACTTATAACATTTGAAGTGTTGTCTTCAAAAACAAAGCAGCAACATTTTCCATCTTGCCATTCCAGGAGATATCTTATATAAGCACCAACAACAGCAAATAAACAACCCAATGATACAAGAAATGTAGAAAATGCATGGAAATAACAAGCATATCCAAGATATTGCTTAAAAAAATTTTATTAAAATAATCATAATTTTAAAATTTTTCCTTACCGTATATTCCATTTCTAATCCAGTTAGTTTACTTCCTTGGGGTGAAATAGCATGAACGATAAAAGAAATATCAGCCATAACAAGACAACTTGTTGAGATAGTTGATGATACAACATGTAACAAAGCATTGGGTACAAAACACGGTGAACATAGACCAGTAATGGCTGAAATCCCTCCAAAAATATTAGCAAAAATAGTAAAAAATAAAATTGCTCTATGATGTGGTAAAAATCTATGCATTAATACTTCTTTTTGCCCATTTTCATTTATCTCTTGTATTGCATCATTAATATCTTTCAATGTATCATGATCAAATTTTGAAGCACACGAATGATGATATAACATGCCTAAAGGTGAAGTTAACGGAATGTTACTTGTTGAGATACAGTCATATAATATCCCATGCTCATGAATAGAATTTAGTTCTACTAAGTCTACAATTTGCCATCTCGTAGAAAACATTGATATTGTTGCAAAAAAACATCCTAAGCATGTAAAGATAACGCTTAAATATACAAAAATCCTATGTAATTTTTTATTTGATGTAACAGTAGACATGATTTTAATATTAAACAATCTTTTTAATTATATTTTTTTATATAAAAATATAAACAAAATACTTCACTCTTGGCAAAAAAATAATAATAATTATAAAAATAATAATAATAAAAATATAGATATATACATATATATGTATAAATTGTTTAGTTTAACATTCCTGAAATTAAAAATAGATTAAAAATTATGTTTCCTTTTTCATTGGCAATTAAAAATAAAAAAGACAGCTTATTTTTACTATAGCAACTGAAAAATGACAGAAATATAACAATATCATTTATAAATAGTCAATATAAGGATTTATCAAAAGACAAAAATTATAATACCAAACAATTAACTTTTTAGATATTATACTTTTTATTTATATTCAGGAAGTTTTATTTGTTGTAATGATATGGAGGAAAAAAAAGTTTAATGATTAAAGGGATTATATGAGTGAGAATATTTTTATTTTAAAAGAAAGAAAAAATAGTTCTACTACAATGTTTTAAAGATATCAAAAATCATTTTTCGTTCATAATTTTTTTATAATTTCATTATAATCTTATATAGTTGAAAGTCATTATACTTTTTTAATCATATATATATTTTATTGTTTATATATATGTATACGCATTTATAAATATATTTACTATATGTTTCTTAGGAGTGAGTTAAAATAAAGCTCAAAAAATAGTTCACTTAAAGAGCTCATTAGATAAATGCATCTCATGATAGAAATCACTCTATTTTTAGTTTAAAATAAATTTATTTCCTGGAAAAAGATATAAATAATAGAGCATACAATACGATTATTTAGCCGATTGTCTTTTTAATTGCTATTATTGAAGAATAAACAAGAAATTATTTTTTTAAAAAAAATATTAGATATATTATAAAGCACATTCTTTTTAGTCCTAATATTTACATTAAATAATAGAACGAAAAAAAAGAAATATAACAAGAATACTCATATATAATTATGTTTTTGAAAAAGGTAATAGAAACAGTAGTGAAAATAAACATATGGTTATTAATTCATTGATAAATATATATAATATAAATATATTATAAGAAGACAACTGACAATGATAATAAAATTTTAAATTATCTTTAAAAATAAAAGAGTATGTGAATAATTTATCTTATAAATAATCATTCTTAATAAAAGCAATTTTTTAAAAAAAATTTTTCTCTCTAAAATAACAAAAATATGATTGTGAGAAGAGAGAGAAACCAAGAATTAATAAATTAAAAATAGTACTTTTAAAAGAAATATTTTAATAAACCTAAAATGATATCATTTTCAAAGTGTACTTTAACCAATTGTCTTATACAATAAGAATAGAATATAATTTCCTATAGAAAATTTTAAGGTGCCAAATGAAGAGGGAAAATTGAAATATACCATGAAAAAATTAAAGATACTTTATTTTATTTTTTTATATTTATAGTTAAGTACTAAAATTGAAAATTAAAATTTTTTATAGAAATTAACTTATGACACTTTTACTAAATGAGAAAGAGTTTTATAATTAACAATTTCCTTACTAATATAGAAAAGAAAATGTAATAAATTGATATAAATGAAAACTGTGAAAAGTCATTAAATATGTTTCTAAAAAGGGTTGGCAAAAAAACATACATAGATAAATTATTATAGTGTAAATATTTTCTCGGTTCTCATAAAGGATAATTAAATTTTTCGAAATCCTTATCTTCACTTTAAAATGGGGAAAGATGGAGTAAAATTTTAGATAAATTTTTATAGAAGTCAAATAATGTATTTGAAAGAAAACATAATTATGACAAATGATAGGCATTTCATTCTGATGATACTTTCTGGACCAATATTTTTGCCTCATCTAATTTTATGTTTGATTATAAAAAAAAACATTTATATATACTTTATTCAATTTTTTATACCTAACACGGCCAAAGTTATATCATTAAAACGATAGATACATGAACAGTTTATCCATTCTCATTATATTCTCCAGAGTATTTTAAATATAAAGTCTAGTTAGCGGAAAATTCAATCATCAAAACAGCATGTAACTATTTAGATAAAATATTTAAAAAGATAGGGTATGTTATTAATTTAGATTAATATATATATGTAAAATGTATATATATATATGTATATAATATTAAACAGTATTCTTCAATTTTGATTTAAAGAAATGACAAACATTTTATTAAAATATAAAAGTTATGAAATATTTAGTAGGATTTTTGGTTTAAATAATGACATATAGAAGAAGGAATATATACACTCTTTTTACATTTATTCACAATAAGCTTATTGTAGATTAATAAATTTAGTATTAAATAATACCTCTTTTGATAAAAAAAATCTTTACAATATTAAATGAAGATAATAAATTACATGTCATATAACAAAAGATGAAATTTTATTTTTTTTTACATTTAATAATGATTCTTGATACATTTCCGAGAAGAGTTGATTGGCATTTTTAAAATAAATGCATTAAAATGTGTAAATACTTAAAACAATATAATTATTGAGATCAAAATTATAACATCAAGTTGACATATTCATTAAATGCATCAATACAAATAGTAAGACCAATAACAAACCTAAAAATAATATGAAAAATGTTTACTTTTATTAATTTTAAACATACGTTAAATAAGGCAAAAAATGTTGGAAAGCAACAACTAGATAATTTATCTATTTCATCTGGACTCCATCTCATTTTACCACAACCAGATGCTTTCCATTTCATATCTAATCTTTCCACAGGAAACATAAAACGTTTTTCATAACCACAAAAAGCTTGAGGACTGACTTCATTATCATTTTGTCTTTGTCGGCATATCATTGGCTTTTTACGACTGCTTGTGTCACCCTCTCGGACTTTATAACCAACGATAGCAAGTTCAATTAATGTTCCAAAAATAAATGTCATTGATCCTAACATCCATACATCTATTGCTTTAATATAGGATACTCTAGGAAGATTTCTCATAATATTACCAAATTGAAAAACTATTGCAAGAAGTGAATTAACTCCAAGCATTGTTCTAGCTGGAATAGCCTTTGAACCAAGAGCAAATGAGACCCATGATATGAAAATTGTGAGGTATGTTGGAACGTATGCTTGCATAAAGTACCAGACGAAACGTCTTTTGAAGATAAATGTTATATGTAATTCATCCCACATTCCTGCAGGATATTGTTCTTCAATATGTTTTGTTTCAATATCCATAAGATCATAGTCAGGAAGTAGAATTTCAGTGAGAATAGTTACTGGCTTTACGTTCATTGGATTCCAACGCATTCGAACTTCTTGATTATTATAGTTAAAAGATTCATAAATCAATCCACATTTCTGTGTATCAAGAGGAAAATTAGTTAATTCCATTGAACAAGGACCTCTAACTCTGACTCTCTATAAAAAATTATTTTTTATAAATGTCTTAGAAAAAATAATACTGTAAAACTTACATAATTTACCCATACAGTACCATTAGGATACAACATTAAAAATACATTTCTAAAAATTAAATATTTATTTTGCACTTGATGAAGCATATTTATTAAATTTACAATTATATTTGTGAAACATTATACTTAACTTTATTCAATGAAAGTTTATAGTATAAAGTTTAGTAAAGTATTAAAGTGTTAATCAAAATAAAATAATAGTATATTAATACTTAATGTAAATATAAAACTTACTTAAAAGGACTTTCATGAATTTCAGCAACTTTAGAATTAATAAAACAGGAGTTTGGTGTCCATAAACGATCAAGAACTTGTCCATTTAATGATAAATTTTGTTTGCATGGTGATAAATGTTCAAAATTTAGGTATGGATCTAACCACATTTCATTAATATAAATATCCATCTTTAATTAGATATTTATCTTTTTAAAATATATCAAAACAATAAAAAAATACCTGGAAATCATTGGTAATTTCACTTATAGATGTAATTGCTTGCAACCAAAATTCAACAGCAACATCAACACCTTTTTCCTCAGCTAAAATTACTCAAAAGTAACTAAATTATAAAAAAAAGTTTTGTAAACAAAATTATAAAAGTATTATTTTTCCATCTTTCCTTAATAATAATATTTATAGTATTTTAACAAAATAAGGTTTTATTATGAAGTGACATTAATGTAGATAGATAAATACTGTGAAAAAGGTACCTTACTTTTCTACAATCTTTTAAAATCTTATCATGTCATTTTCAATTAACTTTTATAATATATGCATATAAACCAACGACCATTAATTTTCTCAATGTCATGATGGATTAATGTCCCTTAAAAAATTCATATACTAATTAATCATTGTATTTATTTTTGGATACTTTTAGAATTTTCATAAATTATTCTTCTTTTTGTTTTTACGATAAATAAAACATACCAGGAACACGAAACTTATTATACCCTGTACCGTTTAATAATTTATCAATTATAGCTGTATCAGTTGTACAATTTCTTTTCCTACCAACAACTTCAAAATTATTACTTGGGACATCAGAGATATCTTCAATCTTCTCTTCCAAGTAATCATCTTCAACACCGGTATATGTAGAAATTGAATGACAAACCATTATTTGTGATAAATATCCAGTAAAAATAAATTTTATTAAAAGATAATAAAATAAAGTCATAATGGAAAAAAAATATTTAAAAAAAAATCTGTAAATAATAAAGAAAATAATGTTATTTCAGAGAAAAATTCAAAATGATATTTAATCTACCTAAAAGTTTTGAACATTCTTGGTTCTTAAATATATAATTAAATGTTACGTAATTCTTACCTTTTGTGCTAATATGAAAAGCAATGGTACATATAAAAATAGTTTTAAAATACGCTCGAATAATTTCCTGAATTTTTAGAGTATATATGTCTGCTAACAGAAAAATTTTTAACTTAAGGCTTATATCTTAATATTCAAGTTATGTTAATGGAAGTGTAAGGAGGCGGCCTCTCATAAAAGGAATTTGATCAACATACACCTCCAGGGTGTTAAGAGACTTTTTGAAACTGTGTATGCTTTGAAAATGAAATTGTAACTGCTATATATTTATGGAAAATTAACATGAATGAGAGGAAAGAAGAAAATTAATTTTTAAATGGAGTGATAAGGAGGTGAAGTTTATAAAGAGTGAAGTTTGATAAGCCAAAAGAGATAACATTTATAAAACAGTGAATTGTTAAATGGTGAATAATTTCTTACTACTTTATTATGGAAAAGAAAAAACCAAATGATACATGTAGAGACAAATTTAAGATATAAATTTCCCTTAACTTTTTTATCATCGTATTTATTAATTATTCTATCTTTTAATAGTTATTATTCTTCTACTTCTTATACATTCATAAATTTGTAAAAATGTTAATTAGATATTAAATATTTATAATATATAATATGATAATACAGTTAATGAAATTTAGAGGTATATCACATAACATTATATCTTTAATATTCATAATAGAACATCAATAATACATTCTGTGAAAATAGCTGCATACACAAAAATACACATTAAAAATCTTTCCATCGTACCAATTCTGTCTTTGAAGAAAAAAAAACGGGATCAGAAGGTTCTTCGTGGTTTTAATGGCACCACGTTTCACGAAAAGAGTGAACAATCACCAATCATCTTATCCCTGTTAAACAATTGAAAAGATCATAAAGAGACTCACAACCAAAGTATGCAAAAGAATCAACATCTGTCAATCTCAATTGGGTTATATACATTTTGATATATGTATGTGTGTATCAAGTTTGAAATATTAAATTAACTCTTCAATTATTTACGTTTTTTTAATGCAGCAAATTTAGACTAAAAATTAATGTAATTTATAAGTACTTTAGTAAACATACAAGAATATTTTTCTCAACATTTCCACTTGTTTTTGGTTTTTCTTTTTTTAGGCTATTAGAGTCTGTGTTTAATTTGATATAAGGATTAAATTTAAGTTTATCTAAATTTTCAATTTTAATATTTACATGAATTGTATCTTCTTTCGTTTGTTTTGTAACTTTGGAAGGAATTAAATAATCGGTATCATCAATATCGACATCTTCAAAGTCTGAATCGTTATCTGACTTAACATCAGAATCTTCGACATCATCTTTATAGAATCTATCTACTCCTATGTCATTACATTTCTGTATATAACGACGTATTTTTTCTCTTAAATTAAAACATTTATCACAAAAGGCTTTTTCAAATTTATTTCCTGATTCACACAATCTTTCTATTTTTCTTGTTAAACTTTTAGCAATTTCACATGATCTTTTGTGTAACTTATTTAATTCATTGAAAATACCTCTATTTTCATCTGTAATAGTAACTTTAAAAACAATCTTTTCTAAGAAAAACCTGTACTTCCGTATCTATATCATACCCGTGGGCTTTAGAAAGATTAATATCACTAGTTAATCCACCACCCACTTCTGAGGAAGGCATTTGAAAATTTTTTAGTTCATTAGGAATTAATTCTTCCATTAGTTCATCCATTCTTTTAAAAATAACATCCATCTCAGAGGATAATTCTTCGTAATGTTTCTGTGCAAGTTCACAATGCTTTAAAAATACACTCATTAATTTTTTGTCATTCTCAATCTCAATAAGTTTTTGTTTCTCATCTTCTTTAACAAAAAATTCACCAATTGTTTGTAACTTAATAAATTTTGTGCCTAAATCTTGTATCCATTTTTCAACAATAGATCTACTACGTTCTTTCATTAACTTGTAGTCATCTTTATCACTCTCGTCATCATTTGGTAAATTAAAAAAAAACGATTTTATCTAACAAACAGTATGACCAAGAAAGGTAATATAAAGCAAAAGTATCACATTTCCTTATAAAGTAATCCGCTACCACTATACTACTTAATCTAAAAATATAATTTTTTTTACTACAAATTCTTATAAGGTATCCAGCAAATTTAGTTATTGAAGTTTCATTGTTACCAATAAGTTCCTCTACACTTCTTAAACATTTAATATTTAGGGTATTTTTAACTTTATCGTAGGACAAACATAAGTTACGTGTTGCTATCTTAATGTCCTCAAAAGACATTAAAAATAAACTATAAAATAATATTTTATAACATTTACTTCACAATGAAAAATAAAAATGGAATTTTAAACCACATACTGAGAACATTTTAACTATTGTAGGAAATAATTTTATTGTAAGTATTTAAAATAATTATTTCTTCCATTCAGGATTTGGTGGCCTCACCGATGATGAATATTTATAAATAGGGATGTTCTTTTTTAACATCATCTCACGAACTTTCCAACGTAAAGACAATCTTTTTTGTTCACCAGGAGGTGGTTGTTTGTCCCATTCTTTTTTATATGTATGATATCTTTTTACAGGGTCGTGTTGATAATGTAATCGCCCTGGTTCCGGTTCTCCTTTGTACCTTAAGCAAGGCGACAAATCTGATACTTTCCTACCCGCAAAACGTGAGCTTTCGGCTATTATCTGTTCATCCGTTATAGGAGTTATATTGTGAGATGATATACTTGAACGGCTTGATAAAGCTTCTTGCGGATTTTCACTTGCAAGTTCAGCAATCTAGATAAAAAAAAACTTAAAAAATCAACAGTTATTTTACCTTTTCATCATATATTTTAATTTCCTCGTAAATTCTATTTAGTGTATCATATCCTTTGTCAATAAGTGCATCATACTCATGGGAATATCCAGGATTTGTTAATAAATTATGGTAATTTTCATAACTTTTATATGGAGAATTCCTGGAAGGAGTTGTCAGTAAATCTCTTTTACTCCTAGCATTTTCAAGTGTTTTGAAGGGATTTAAATCATTTTTCAAATTTTCTTCATTTATATTTAAATCTAGGAACATACTTCTATCAGTTCCAGGGGTTTTATAGTTATCAGCTTCCGCATCATTTAATGCTATTTAAAAAATAAAATAAACAGACAATTTGTGTACTAACCTTCAACAAGATCATATAGCAAATCTTTCTCCATAGTGTATCCCATTTCAGAGAGGACAGCCTCTACATCTTCAACTGTATACTGTTGTAAAGTGGCCATCTGATTATTCGCCATTAACCAACAAAAGATTACTACTTCCTAAAAAATAATGCGTATATTAATGTTATACACTAGAGTGTAATAGAAAAGTAACTAAATATTTGCTGGTTAAATTTTAATATTATCAACACAAATATAAAGAAATTTGGTGGTACGAGAGTCTTCAACTCTTTTAAACACCATACCCCATGTAAACAAGCAAAGACTCTTGAATGGAAAAAATAACTAATATATCTTGGGGAGTCGTTTCTCGAGGAAATATCCAATTCAAAAAATCATTTTTTTTGTTACCAAAAGTATATATTGCTTTTCTATGATGTCATTGGATTCTAGAGGCGAGAAAAGAAAAGTAAATTACTTATTATCTCACACCGAACTTATTGAGGAGGTTTTAGCAAAAGAAGAAAAAAGACAAAAATTAGAAATAAAAAAAATATTCAAGAAAGTTGGTAATTCCAACGCACCAGTAGATCAAAAGAAAAATGAGGAGCCTATGGAATCCAATAGAGAAGATGATACAGATGATGATTTTACAGATGATTCATCTTTAAATGATTTATCATGTAATGTTAATGGTGACAAAAAAAGTAGAAATTTGATAGGATTAACTAAAAAATTTGTTCAATATTTACAATCTAGCAAAAACAGTGTAATAGATGTTAACGTTGTAAGTTTCTGGAAACGTTGCCTTTCCCTTTCAATATTTCTAAATATATATTTGTAAGGCATTAGAACAGTTACAAGTTAAAGGAAAAGAAAAATTTATGATATAACAAATATTTTAGAGAGTGTTGGGTTAATTGAAAGGAAAGCACCGAATCTTATACAATGGAAAGGTGGTTTATGGCCAACAAAAAATGGACCAAAAATTAGATGTAAAGGCAACGGATAAAGATGAAATGATTAAATTACAGGAAGAGATAGCAAGATTAGATAAAAAGGAAAAAGAACTTGATGAATATTTAAAATATATGAAGGTTAGCCTTAAAAAATGTGTGCGAGGGAGCTGCTAAAGAAGATTTATTTTATATGCATGCCGGTGATATTATGGATACATTTGTTGATAAAGCAGTTATTGTTATTCAACCACCTAGAGGTACACTTTTTTCGACTGATGAAGGAAAAATATGTATGGACAATAAAACAGGAGTGACGTATCCATTAATGATAAAATCGTTTATTAAACCAATAACAGCAACATACATAGAACAAACTTCTGTACCTGTAACTTATGACTATTTTTATGAGGGAAATTCCGATTATCTAAATAATGAGTATGATTCTGCTGGTCAGACATACAATGTCACAAACATAGAAGAACAAGATTATCTTTATCGAATAGAAGATAATACCTTTGACAATTCAACGGGTCATTTAAATGGTAATATGAGATGTCCTTCTAGTGGAATTCAGTATGTTGAAAAAACATATATTGTACCTTTGGTACCACAAGCTAAAGATGGTGATTATAGATTCAATTTTACTAGTGATATTGCTTTAATTTCATCGTTCTCCGAAGATTTCTAATTTAGCTCATAAGCATTTGTTAAAAATTAAGAGTACATATAATAATATATATTAAAATATAAAATTTATTAGAATCTTTATGTATAACTTATAGGTTATTACTCTATTATTATATAATTGATGGTAATTTATAGGTTTTTAGATATAAAATTGTGTTTGACAAAATATGTAATATGCTACTTAATGATAATATGTTATATTTTATAAATGTTATTTATTTGTTTATTCTTTTGTAGATATTCTTATCAATTTTAAAGGGATGATAAATGTATGATCACTGTAACAAAAAGTGCTTTATTTATACATCCCTCAAAGTGTCTATTTAAAACTTTGTGGTTTATTAAACTCACAGAATCTACATTCCCTAATATTAAAATGCAAACATTGTTTGGAAGAGCATAAAAATATTTCTACTATGGAAGTTATATTAAACATTTCTCCCTTAACATTCCTAGTGGTATAAATTTATCCATAATTGAAAACTTTATTTTTTTAAAAGAAAAATTATTTTTACAAAAAAATACATTAAGTAAGCTTCTTATTTGTCAGAAATTTTGACTTTTTCTTTACTTTACATTCTTCGTCACTATCATCACCACTAATTGCATCAAGTTCCTCTGATAGCTTAGAATGATACAATTCAATTTGATCATTTTGTTCTAATAATTGACGGCCTTGTAATTTTGGTAAATGTACATCACAAAACAATTCTTCGTTCAGAAGTCTGTCAATAAATTGATCCATATACATTAATTCGAATCTCCCCATTCTATTCATATATCTTAACTTTCTATAATCATTATATATAGGTTCCAAATATCTATATACATCAACAGATGGAATGTAAGACGAATGTACATTGCACCTAATGCTCTTATGTATTTAAATTCTTCCTGTTGAATATATTCTATAATAATATCCTTTTCTGGTGCTAATTCAAGTAATTTTAACGTTAAACATAAGAATGGTGTTGGTCTGGTGTTTCCTGCATAAATACCACCAACGTATCTTAATTCAGCGCCTTTATCAATAACAGTTTCAGCTACAAATAATAAATAATTAATACAAAGAAATATTTAGTATACCTGATAAACCAAAACATTCTTCCTTCCAATATAAACTTTCATTTATCCTGGTTCTAATAATTTTTTCAATTAAAAATGTTGATCTTGTACCACGTATAGTTTTTTGATTTTTACCCATGGTAAATAATAACGTACAATGTAAAGTAGAAGTAAACAAAAAGAATTTAAAAATAACGAGATACTTTATTCCAAAATAAATGATAAGCTATTTGTGAAATATTATTAGTGAAGTAATTGAGATAATTAAATAATAAATAGTAATAATTATGAACTGATGTATTCTATGTTTTTGGAGAGTGTTTTAATCTCCATACCTGTAACTCTTTTCTTTGGTATTTTATTTATTTCATTGAATCTTTTATCAAATTTAACATATGGAATTATTGGTTTAATACCGTCATCGTTGTTAGAATGTTGTTGTTGAAGTTTTTCATTCAAAATTTCATGTAATTTTTTGCCCTTCCTTTTTCCAAATATTTTGTCTTGTATTTCTTTATCCATATTAAGAATTGCATTATATTCTTTTTTAATATTTCTACAAGATAAAATAATAATCAAGATTATGATAACTATCATTACTATATAGATAATTTTATTTCTTATACTAGTATATGTGTTATTCTCATCATTTGGTTCTTTTTTTTGATCATATCCATTGTAAAATGAAATGTATATTGGTTTTCTGATAATTTTTTCGTCTAAACATATAGTAACGGGTTTCACTTCATCTTTAAAATATTTTAATTTAATAGCGTTTTCTTCATAATAATATCCGTTTATATGTGGTATTTTCTCTACAGTAACAATAAAATTATTGTAAATAAGTAATTGATATATATTATTTTGGGTGCCAAAATAATTTGAGATACTGTAAGTTGATTTTATTTCGTAAAAATTACGAACATTTTTATTTGTACATGCTTCATTTGCAGAATTTTTTAAGTTCGAATTTTTAATGTTGGAAGTAAGTACAGACTTCTCTATTTTAATATTATTCCTTTCGTCAAGCAGAGCGACATATAAATTAAAAAAAATTTTTTCTTCCTCATAAAAATCTGTTGTTAAACGTACAAAACGAGCGTTTTTCATTTTATCATAATTCGAAGTTAGGTAATCCGTTATTATATCATCAATTCTACAGTTTATCTTTTCTATTGTCGGTATATTTTGAGTTTCAGTTATTGGTTTTTTAGGAACATAATATACGTTTGATTCTTCTTCGTACACTTTTATTGAATCAAATCTTTTATATGTAAAATTTTTATAAATAATGTAAATTAATTTAGTCTTTATATCCTTTTCCAATAATTCTTGAGACATCAATAAAACAAGAGAGGAATGTTTACATATCTTATTCTTTGAGGTGTAATTAAACATTTGATCATAATTTATAAAACTACAATCATCAGCAAGAATATGTATTTGTTGATTTTTAAAGAAAGAATTGTATCTTTGGGCATTTTGTAATTTGCATTCATCTTAATAAATTAATAAAATTGTGTAATTGGGAAATTACCTCTAATATATTGTTGATAACTACTTTGTCCTTTTGAAAGAATCAAAATAAAAAAAAGACATAATGATAATTTATGCATTGTAAAAGTGGAAATAAAATTTAATCATTTAAAATTTTTTTATAGTAGAGTGCATATTAAAAAATTTTAATTCAATAATAATTAATATAATGAATAATTAATAAAAATTTACGAAAGTTGAATAATATTTTATTGATTATGTGTAGCAAGGTGCAATAAAAATTGACCAAAATTTCAAACTGCCCCTATTGTCCTAAAAATTTGTACATATATAGAATCAAATATGCTGATTCTATTTATGAAATAATATTTCTAAAAAGTAAAGTGCAAGTACCCCTAAAAGGGAGTAAACAAAATTTCGTTTGAGGACCAAAAGTTAATTTTGTTTACCCTTGGTATATCTTAATAAATAGGGATTTAAACGGATGTAAAAGCATTAATTACAAATTTTTAACTAATAATAAACTTATTAATTGCTTGTTTCAAAGAAAAATTCTAAAATAATGCTTTAAAAAATTTTTGTAAAAATAGTACGAATTTTTAATTAATAATAGCCTTATTAATTGCATATTTTAATAAAAAATTATTAAATAATGCTTAAAAACAAAATTCTAGCAAAAATAGTACAAATTTTTTAAAAAATTGCCAAATTTGACCTACGGCATAAAATAATATTTATTGAAGCCCCCAGACTAGCTACGAAGACGGTTAATGGCTCATTTTGTAGCCCGTCCACGAATCTCTAATCTGGTCAAGCGGATTTTCAATATCTTGCTTCAAAATTGAGTTATTAAATTTTAAAAATTTTTTTCAAATTTTTGGCACACTAAATTGTCGACAAAAAGGAATTTTTATTGAAGCCCCCAGAATAGCTGTGAGTACGGTTAATGGTGCATTTTGTAGCCAAGACTTAAATCTTAAATCTGATCTACCGGATTTTTGATATCGCATTTTAAAATCGAGATATTAAACTTTAAAAATTATTTTTTGATTTTTGGCAAATTTCAAAATCGACACAAAATAATATTTTTTGAAGCCCACAGACCACCTACGGAGATGGTTAATGGCTCATTTTGTAGCCCGGCCACGAATCTTTAATCTGGTCAAGCCGATTTTAAATATCTTGCTTTAAAGTCGAGTTATTAACTTTTAAAAATTAATTTTAAATTTTTGGCATACTAAATTGTCGACAAAAAGGAATTTTTATTGAAGCCCCCAGAATAGCTGTGAGTATGGTTAATGGCTCATTTTGTAGCCAAGACTTAAATCTTAAATCTGATCTACCGGATTTTTGATATCGCATTTTAAAGTTGAGTTATTAAACTTTAAAAATTATTTTTTTGATTTTCGGCATTTTTAAAAATCGACAGAAAATAATATTTATTGAAGCCCCTAGAGCACCTACGAAGATGGTTAATAGCTCATTTTGTAGTCCAGACACGAATCTTTAATCTGCTCAAGCCGCTTTTTGATATCTTACTTTAAAATCGAGATATTAATTATCAAATGGCTTTTTGGAATTTTGGCATGGTTAATTGTCGACACAAAATAATATTTATTGAAGCTTCCAGAATAACTATGAGTATGGTTAATGGCTCATTTTGTAGCCAATACTTAATTCTTAAATCTGATCAAGCCGATTTTTGATATCCGTTTTTTTAAGTGAAATATTAATTAATTAATAAAGTGCCAAAAAATTTTTCTCAACATTTTTAAAATTTTTTTATATCATTAGATTGCAATTTTTATGCTGATTACAAATATGATATCTGTTTATTATTATATTTGTTTATTAAAGAGTTATGGACATATATAGTAGGGGTACATTTTTCAACAATATTTTTTTGGTGGAATAACGTTTTTTAAAAAACGTCCTCATTGCACCTTGCTAATTATGTGTCAATAATAAAAAAAAACAAAACAGAAGCATTACGAAAGTTAGTAAAAATAAGAAGAAAGAATGAATGGTAAAAGATCTTTGTTAATAAGAGCTCGTACTACTAAAGCCGAATGTCAGATAAATTTTGATACAGCTCAATGGAATTTTTCTTTTTTTCTTTCGACAATATTTCAAACAATTATTATATCTCATATAATATTTGAAAGTTGTTGATTGTGATTAAAATATTTATTATAAATATTAATGCATACTGCTTCATAGTTTCTTATAATTATTATAGTTAATTTTTATAGAAAATATTTTTTCAAACGTTATTGGAAGAAACAAAGAAAATATTTTTTTGTTTAATTCAATAAGAAAAAGAAACGACTACGACTCACATTTATTATCAATCAAGTAAGTTTATCTTTATATAAAATAAAAAAATTAAAAATGGTGTAAGTTTCAGAAGCGTATGAGTAAACGAATTATTTTATCTAAAGAAAGTCAATAATTAACAGAAATATTATTAAATCTATCAAAAAGAAAAATAAACTTGCAACAATTATTAATTTTTCATTCACCTCTACTTTATCAATATATATTACATTTATATGTTATTATACATTATTTGTGATAAAATTTTTCTCTCTACAAGACAAAGGGGAGATAAGTATAAAATTTATATTTAATAAGATCTTAAACATTTAGTAGATATAAAGTTAGGAAAATAGAGTTATATAAAACTAAATATTTAAGAATTGATTACATTCTCTGGAGTAGATTTTTCTTTAACTTAATATTATTATAACAGAGGATTTTATAAGCTTTTTTATTTGTTTTCAACAATATTCATTCCAAAAAAGGAGTGCTTACTTTATTACCTATAGTACTATATATATTAAAAAGGATATGTCGACAGGAAATTTACTATCTGGAAATGTTTCCAATTCAAGACCACCATTTAAAAAACAACCATCAAATTGTATGTTTTGTATGAATAATTATATTTCTATAGTTAATATTATTTAGTTGGTTCCGGATATCCTCATAACATGGCTGTGATTGTTGCTCCAACAAAGATTGATTATTCAGTTACTAAAGGTGGTCTGAGAACGTGGGCCGTTTTAGTAACTTTTATTATACTATGTTTTACAATGGCAGCAATTATTAGTGAAGTTGAAGACGGTAACTATATAATTAAAAAAATAATACAATACAATTAAAATTACATAATATTTTATAGATGATTATGATAATAGAGATGTAAATCCTTTTATGGCAGTAATAAATGAAAATGAGGAAATTGATAGTGGTAATACAATACAAACTGTTACGGCGGAAGATGTAGTAGTAGAACAAGTTCCTATTAGCATGGATGATGAGGAAGAAAATAAATCATTAGATCTAGAAATAAAGTTGTTTAAGGATTTACAAAAAAAAATTGAAAAAAATAAGAAACATCGAAATGATAATGTTAAGGAAACTACCGTAAAAAATGGTAACAATAACGAAAAAGATGATGATGTTGGTAAAAAAAATTACGGAAAACCAAATAAACAAGAAAGTTATATTGAAGAGCATCATAAAAATGTAGTAGATAATGATGAAGATAAGCTGCATGTTAATATAAAAAATGAAAAAAGGAAAAAAAAGAAAATTGTTGAAGAAGAGGATAATGTTGATGAAAAGAGTGATTTAAAAATGAATAAACAGAGCGATAGTAGTAATGATGATAAGGAAAAAAATGATAAAAAGGAAAGTTTGGAAGTTACAGAAAAATCAGACCTTAATAAGTCAAAAAAGCATAAACATTTAGTTTGTAAAGAAATTGAGGAACAAGACGGAAATTCAGATGACGACATAGATGATAAGGAAGACGATGATGACACTGAAGATGAGAATGATATTGACGTAAAACGGAAAATAAAAAATAGAGGTCCAACAAAAAATAAAGCTACGTTATTGCGTAAAAAGAAATTGATTGAAATGTATTCTGAAAAACGACCGAGAAAAAGTTTGCTAAAGAAAAAACGTAATAATAACAAAATTTATATGACAAACTATGATTTTGAAGAGGATGATGATTCTGACGAAGATGAATCTTTAGATGACGATGAAGAGGAAAGTGCTAAAGTGTATAATAAAGAAAAATTCGAAGAAATGGGAGCTTATGAAATACCATCAATAAAAAAACCAAAGTGAGTATTATCAATATTTTATTTAAAGAAATAATAATTTAAAAATTATACTATTAACATTATCTGTTATTTGTAAATAAAAATTTTGCATGTGCATGATCATTTAAGTGTAATATTTGAAGTAAACAAAATATACAATACAATCTTTTAGGTATGTTGGAAGTTTTAAAAAATTATATACAAATAAGAAGGATCAAAAATTTCGTGGAAAATTAGATGCTGGTGATTTATACATTGAAAAACATGATTTTGTTAATGGTGAAGCTATGTATAATGATGTATTAAAGTTGTATCCAGAAAGTCCACGCGCTCATTATGGTAGAGGCCGACTTTTTGAAATAAGAGCTGAATTTGAAAATTCAAATAATTTAATGGATCAAGCAATGTTAGAGTATCAAATAATACTTGATAATGATGAGGCAACTGATGCAATGTTTAAAGAGGCCTCTGAAAGTTTAATTAGATGTGCACGATTTAGAGGAAATCTTCATAAAGTTTTAAATATTCAAAGAAATATGATTGATAGAGATCCACAGAATTTAGATTTACAAAATGAATTTGGTATAACATTTCTTATGATGGGACGACATGAGGATGCAAAAAAAATTTTCCTTAATGTTATAAATGAAAATTCAAATAATTCAAAGGCTTTAGCTTATTATGGATACATATTAAAAGTATTTGATAAGGATTTAGTAAATGGAGTCTTTCACATGAAGAAAAGTTTACTAAATGGTGACTTTGAACATAGCGATTCAAAATTTTTCTATCATTTGGGTGATGGTTTAATGCGTCTTGGAAGAAGACAAGAAGCATATAAAATTTATGAAAAAGGTGCTGAATTAGGGTTATTTTTATCAACATATCAAAGATCAATTTATAATATAGTTGGATTAACAGCGAAAGCATGGTGGAATATTGAACAAAGTGGATGTGTTAAAAGTTTAAAAAGTATTGAAAAACAATGGGTTATGATAAGAGAAGAAGTTTTAAATGTATGGAAGGAACATTCAGATTTATTCCTTCCAGAAGAACATCATTTAACAGATGGATCTCAAAAATACTTTCCGCTTTTGAGTTATGGAAAAATTGTTGAAAACAATTGTTTATTAACTCCAAAAACATGCGCAATATTACAGAAATATATTAAAAATGAAAAATGTTTTAAGGATAATTCAAAAATATCAGTCCTCCAATCACATACAACTGTTTGGCCACATTGTTCATCAACAAATCATAAGTTGGTTGCACAGTTATGTTTATTAACTTCATCTGAGGCTAGAATACGTGTTGGTAGTGAAACACGAGGATGGAAAAATGGAAAATTCCTAATATTTGATGAGAGTTTTGAGCATGAATTTACATATGAAGGAGCAGCTGCCGGTAATAATAGAATAGTTTTAAGTATAGATTTGTGGCACCCTGAAGTGCCGTTAGAACAACGAAAGTTAATAATCGAAAATAGTCATTAAATATAGTATGTATAATAAAACTTTCTTAAATAAATTATAATGTAAAAAAATAAATTGGCACTAAAGAATTATTGCTTAAAAGCTTAAGTTTGTTTTATAATGTTTATTGATCAACTTATAATAATAATCTGCAAATATAAATTAATACTTTAAAATAAATAAAAAGTAAAACCGAAAATCGACTTTATAAAGTGATAATTTTTTATGAAAATATCAAATATAACACATTACTTGATCTATAATGTCTTTTTTATGGTTTGTAAATATGTTTTAAGCATTCTTACTACAAAGAAATTTTCTAGAGTGATATTCAAAGTATGTTTAATAAATAAACCTAGTAAACATGCAAATTTTAATGTAGTCATTACCGATGTAATTTTTTTATAATAATTTTTAGTGATATAAATATTTCAAATTTGAATCATCCATAAGTTTTAGTTTTTTTAATCTATCTTTTGTAAACATTGATAAACATGTCAAACATGAAGAGGAAGTAATGACCTTAAAAGAAGACAATCTCAATATTACATTCTAATATACGACGAATACATTCACTTTTGTGATTTTCATTGTATAAGTGTATTTTTGCACGATAATAAATAGTTATAAGTTTGTAT
This sequence comes from Strongyloides papillosus, assembly GCA_005656395.1. Taxonomy (NCBI): domain Eukaryota; kingdom Metazoa; phylum Nematoda; class Chromadorea; order Rhabditida; family Strongyloididae; genus Strongyloides; species Strongyloides papillosus. Next base: position 878,646 of record SRSI01000074.1, read on the forward strand.
TCGTTTGAAACTTTAAGTGTTATATTTGGGAATCCTTTAGGGGTTCTTGCAATCCATCTGGATTACACCTTGCTTAACGTCAAAAATTATATTTGACTTACAATTTGTATTTTATTTAATTCTTAAATGTCATAAAAATTGTTTATTTATATGAAAAATAATAATATTAGATGAAATGCTCTTTGGAGAAATAAATTGATATTAGATGAAAATTATTTAATATAGATTACATTTATTTCTGCATAATATGATGACTTTTAAAGACTTATGTATAATGTTTAAATTTATGTTTTTTTAGTATTATAATGCACTTATTTCTTATAAATTTTTTTTAAAATTATTCATTTTTTTATAACAATGAATAGCATATAAAATGTTTTGAAAATTTGAAGATTAAATATGGAATCTCAATATTGCTATGTTTTAAAATAAAAAATAATTGTTAAATGCATATAAATAAATGTAAAATAAATGATTATATTTTTTATTAATGTGTATTAGTAATATAATTTCTATTTACTCTATTAATACAAATTATAAAAACTATGGCAACAACAAAGCAAAAGATTTAAACATAATTTTAATCAATTTTAATTATAATCATATTAGGATATATTTTAGGTCAGCTTACATAAAATGAAAAGCGTGTTTTTAAAATCATATTTCTTCATTAAACCTTAATCTAACAATATTATAGTTAAAATATTTAGATTGTTTTATTGAAACATTATAAATTATATAATAATTTTTTAATTTGTCTAAAAGAACATCTATATTTTAAAATTATATACATATAGTATAAAAATACAACGAGTATGCAATAATAAGTTTTATTTTTTATCTTTTTTAATATTAGATTTCATTTTTTTAAAGTATCATTTAAAAAAATAAAATTTAAATGATATTTCTATTAATATAATGCTATGTAAGCGGAGACACTTTTTTTAAAATGACAAATTTTGTAACATTAAATTATAAATGATAGTGGAAGAATTTTTTTCTCATTTTTTATTAAAATTCATATAAATATCATATGATTTTCTTGTAACATTTGCTTATATGTGATAGTTTTAATTAAATATATATGAAAAGATTCATATAATAGCTTTAAAATTATTCAATAGCATTAATTTATGTTTTAAAGAATATTTTTAACTATATATATTTATCAAATCGGTAAGATTCTATTACATATAAGGTAATTCCAAAGTGTATTAGTAATTGTAAATTTTATAATTTCTTTTATAAATGTATAATTTCACTTTTCGTAGTTAGCTAAAATGGTATATTCAAGAGATTTGTTTGACTATAAAATCATCTTAAGCAAATAACTTTATATATAGATATAAATTATTAAAAATTCATTTAGTACTGTTGGTAAATTAAGGTAGTAACAATGTTTGAATTTGTAAATTTTTTAAAAGTATTAATGTAAGGACAAAAATAAACATATGAACTATAGGTTTTCACTAATTTGATTTTGAAAACTTTATTATTCATGATTAATGTATCTAGATTAATAAAATTAATGCAAGACTTTTTGATAAACATTTTTATGAATTGTTGGTTGAGATCAAAATTGAACAAATTCTCTGCATATTAATTTTTTCATGATCATAAAATAAAAAATAACATTATATTTATAAGTCAATTATTATAATGTTATTTTAAACTACATCTTAAATAAAAAGCTTAACGTACTTAATTGTCTTTACATGATAAAAAACAGAGTTTTTATTACAATAGTTCCAATTCAAGTTATTAATTTATATTTATTTGTTTGATAAGTATGATTAAACAATGATTTGCATCTATCAATAAGCTTATTTATAAATTAGTAGTATTTAAATTTCTCTAATAACAGTTTTTTTGTTAAAACCAATTTTAATGTAATTGTTATTATAAAAATACATAATTTTGTTGATTCAAATATTGTTATGATATTGTTTTAAACATTTTTTTACATTTTTCCCTAATTTAATATAGCAATAATTTATATATATTATATTTATAAATAGTAAATAAATAGTTATATTTATTTTTTAATAAATGATTTTTCAATAAAAAATATTATAATTTTTATATATTAATAGTTTAACCTTTAAAAACTCATTCAACTTTTAAAGATTTTATACAAAATCAAGAGAATATAATCATGACCATACCTATTATCAATAAAAGTAATAATGATACTAAATTCTGATATCAAACTAATATAATAGTTAAATATTTGTAAGCATTTTATTTATAGATGTTTATTTTGTAAATTCTTGGACAAATAGTCTATCGTTTAACACAATAATGCTTAAAATTAAATACTGGAAAGTAAATTTTTGGATATTTAGATATAATTCAACTACTTTAATTAATATTTACAATATGTTACATAATGATATCATTTTAAATATATCATAATATTGATATATGATATTTATTTATAATACTAAAACCGCAATCGTTAGTGAATTATCAAAAAGAGATATATAATTACTTTGATAAATATAGTATTCTCATACCTATATTTATATGATTCTTCTTTATTTAGAGGTTGGGGACAATATTAATAAAAATTAACCATATTTAATTTTTATCTGCTTACACCACTATCTACTTTTATGACAATTATTTATCATAATTTTCCTTGTTAAAAAATTAAAACATTTGTATTGTTTCATAATGATAAATTTCTCATTTTAAGAGAACAATTAATTTACAAATCATTAAATAAAAATGATGTAGTTATTATTAATATAATAAATGATAATGTATAAAATATTTTATTACCATAATTACAGATTATTTTTCAAGAAGTATGAGGCATAAAATAGCATTCGTAATTTTATCATTTTTATATATTCTATTATTAATATTATTTCTAAGTATAAGCTCAAAAAATATATTTTATTCAAATTACTATCATACAGGTGATTATGTTAAGCAAATGGAGCACTTTAAGACAAATCACGGACATGATGGTCAAAGATATGCTATCATATCTGTTGTTGATGAAATTCGTCCAGAATCATATAAACTTGCAACAGACACTGTTCATTGCTATGCTCATGCCTACAATTATTCATATGTTATTGTAGCAATGAAAAATGAGCCAGAAATAGGGAAAATGTGCACACAACCTGATATAATGTTTGTTAGACATTGCTTTTTAGCAAAATATTTAGAATTACACAAAGAATTTGATTATGTACTATTTATTGATGCTGATACGGTTGTTATAAATCCGTATCATTCACTAGTTGAGTTTGCCCCAAGAGGTAATGAAGAATTTTTATTATATTCAAGAATTTTCAACTATGAAATTGCATGTGGAAGTTTCTTCTTTAAAAACTCAGATTATAGTAGAAAATTTCTAAATGATTTTGCAAATTTTTACTATGAAGTTCCTAAAAGCATGCACGGTTCTGATAATGCTGCTATTCAGGCATTATTTTTAGAAAAATTTGAAAAAACTAGATTTTTAGATGAAAGAAAGATTTGCTATGGTGTGTGGAATAAATCACGAAATTGGGATGACATATGGGATTTTGAAGCATGCATGATTAATTTGTTAGAAAAAGTATCAGAAACACCCACATCAACAAAATTGATGACATTTGATAATGGGAAGGTAGTTGTTGTAGGTAAAGAATCAGAAAGAAGGTGGATTAGAGATGGATCACTGACAAATAGTTTATTTTGCAAAAAAGATTTTCTTTTCCATGGATATAAAGGTGTACAATCAGCAATGCCATTTCTAGGAATTAATGAATTTGTATTTAATCCTGAAGAATGTATCAATCGACCGTTACCATATTTATGGAGCTTTAAAAAAGATAGTATGATTGAATGTTCATATAGAGACGAACTTATTGGAAATCTTGTAGCTAGAACAAAAAATGAATTTATGAGGGATTTAAACGATAGCGGGTATTTACAAAAATATAATATTTAGTCATAAATATAATTAAATTTTGAATAATAATTATTTAGTTGGATGTATAATTTACTAAAAATAGTATGTATTAATTCAATTTTTTAAAATATGTTAAATATTATTTGCACAACCTATCCATAACTATTAAATTTTTTACTATAAACTTATTTAATACTAGCATTAAATATAAATTATTCAACATTTTGATATTTAAATTCAGACAAAATAATATTTAGAAAAAAATCTATTAAACTAGTAACTTATAAGAATTACGAAAACATTTTGCCTCCATATATACATACTAAATAATAGCAAAATTAATTTATCAATAAATTAAGCACCAATTAAAGAAAGTAAAATCTTTTTTAACACTAGTTAAAGCCCAATCCTGCACAATACTTTGTGTAACCTTTAAAATTATTATACTTATAATATTTTATATAAATCTACCAACACACTTTGGTCTATAACTTGTTCACTTATTAACCAATCCTAATATTACTACGTTAAAGCGTTATTCTGGAATTGTACCTTTCGAATGAAAAATAACACGTTTTATTTTATTAAAGAAAAACTATTCTTTGTACAAAACTATAATAAAAATGGATCAAAAATAGGCATTTTTAAGAATAAATTGGCCAAAATGGGCACAAATGTCAAAAATCAGTCTGTTCCTTATAGTTCAGAAAGAAAGATCTTTTAGCTATTTATTCATAGAAATCCGTTAAGTTTGAAAAGAGTTATGATGGTGACAAATTTATTCTTCTCTTTTCTTTTTACTATAAACAACTTTTGCTTACCATTATAATGTTCAAATCATCCTTTGATAAGCAAAATTTCTTGATAATAGTATCAAAAAAGTTTTATTTAAGAGTTAAAAATATTTTACAATAAACATAAAAATTCGTTGAAATTTAGATTATAAGGGAATTAAAGTAAAATTTATCCCATAAATAAATGAACATTTTTCTTGCTATAAGATTGTTTTTTATTATTGTTGTTTAATAAATCTTATATTGTAAACTTCAGGTTTTTTTACGATATAATAGTGATCATTACATAAATAATTTAACTAACTTTTTCTCATCTAAGGAAAGTATATATCAATTTCTTTACTAATCTTTATATATTAAAACTTTAACATTTTATTTTTAAATTCTAAAATAATATATGTAACATATTGTTTTCTCTTGCAGAAAAAAAAACATCTTAAATTACAACAGAAATAAGTTAGTTATTATATAAAAAGAAATTATTTCTACAATTAATAATATAAAAAAAAGTGTCATTATAAAATACAATATGTCATAAATTATAAATATGATTATATTTACAAACTTTTATTTAAATATAATTTTATATATAAGATTATAATCACCTTTTCCTTTCAAATTTTATCAAAATGGTCAAGTTACTTCAATATTTATTTCCAATTTTTTTCACTGTTACATTTGGTTTTGAAGATTTAAAATACTTTATTAGACGTGTAAATGGAAGATTTATGTGCGAATTTGATCCAATTACAATAGGAATTGTTGAATTATATTATCACAACGGTATGTATAATATGTAGTTTATTAATTTAATAATTTTGAAGATAAAGAGACTAAATTTATTAAAGATGTCAAAATTGAGAATGATGGAACTTTTGACTTTGATCTTAAAGTCCCTTTTATCCCTGTTGGGAAATACTTTTTAAAAATTTTTCATAAATGTGGTGTTGATTACAAAAAAAGAATACACGAAAAAATTATTAATATACCCATCAGTATGTCATTTAGTATCTTTTTCGGTAACAAAGAAAGTTTAAATCTTGGACAAATAGATTTAAAAGATGGAAATATTCATAATTCTAACAAGTTTATTAATAACAGAAAAGCAATTAGTTTCCATAAGTATCCTTCAACTGATGATGCCTTATTAAATGGAGAAAAAGATGGTGACTTAGATAAGTTCGATTTTGAGGTAATAAAATCATCATATATAATAATTTTTCAGGAATTTTTTAAAATAATTAAAAAAGAAATTAAAAATACTATTAGAAATTTTTGTAAGGTCGTAGATAATTCTACTGAACTGAGTAATAAAATAAGAAATCCAAATGAAAAAGTCAATCTTGGTACCAACTTGGACAAAAATAACGTTATTAAACTTTTTTAGATCGCATTAAATCATACATAAAGCACAAGAAAAAATTAGCGAAGAATGATGTTGATGAAAGTTAATTTAAAAAATCATAAGAAGAAAAATGGAAATTATTTATTTATATATAAATCCTTAAAAGATAAAAATAGATTTATTAATTTTCAAAAATAAATAGCATCTTCTATAGTGTTTCATTAAAATGAATAAAAATATTTCATTTAATATATTAAGAAATATTTAATTCTAATTATGTAAAACATTTTTCTTTTAATATTCCTTATACTAAATTATTAAAGTACATGGATATGTCGCAAAAATATTTAGAGTAAATAATATTTATCATACAAAAGATAATTAATAATATTTTAAATGTACAAAAAGAAATCAATTTTAGGGAGTGATTTTGACTGATTGGTTAATTAAATAACCGTTAATTTTGTTAGTGAAGGTGTATAAAATGTTGCGATAATAATTTTCCAGAATACTTTTATTAAATGATCTCTCAAAATATCATTATATTGTTTATGTTCAGTATTTTTATTCTAAATAATGATATAACTGGAAAAACAGTCGATAATAATAGTTGTAAAAAAAATAATTGCACTGGTTGGTTACTTATTATAGGTGTTAGTAAAAATATTTTTATAGCATTTTTAAATGTTAATAGATCTTCTGAAAATGAAACATTAACAAAACAAAATATAAGAAAAAATAGATTTTGGTTTGGAGGTTTTGCTTCATGTGTTGCAGGATTTGCTACACACCCTATTGAATTAATAAAAGTTCATTTACAAACGCAGCAAGTTGTTAAAGTTGGAATAATTGGTGCTATAATTAATGTTTATAAATTAGATGGCATATTTGGATTTTATTCAGGAATAACTGGTAATTTATTTAGACAAGCAACAAGTGCAGCTACCCGTTTTACTTTATATGATTTATTAAAAAATAATTTCGAGGGTGAAAAAAACATACATTTTTGGGTAAAAGCATTGTGTGCAGCTGTTTCTGGTGCTATAGGTGGATTTTTTGGCACACCAGCCGATAAAACTTGCGTAAGAATGATGAACGATGCCAAACTTCCGCATAAAGAAAGGAGAAATTATAAACATGTTTTTGACTCGCTTTATAGAATGGTAAAAGAAGAAGGCTTTTTAAGCTTATTTAAGGGTTGGGAGCTTGCATCGACAAGAGCCTCATTCTTAACAGTAGGTCAAGCAGCATTTTATGATCAAATAAAAATATTACTTTTGGAGACAGGATTTTTTCATGATAATTTGCTAACATTTTTTGTTGGCTCATTTATTGCTGCTGGTGTTGCAACTCTTTTAACTCAACCTGTAGATACAATTAAAATAAGAATCATGAACTCAGAACCAGGTGTATTCAAAGGATACCTTGATTGTATCCTCTATACTTTAAAACTCGGACCACAAGCTTTATATAAAGGATTAATTCCAGCTTTTATTAGAATTGCTCCATATACTATGCTAATATTCATTATTTCTGAAGAATTAAGAGTAAATTTTGGTAAAGTTGTAGAATAATATACTACATATATAAATATTATGAACATTCGAAGATGAAATTAATTTTATTTTTGTCAAAATAAAAAAAATGGTTTTTTCTATAGATTCATAAAAAAATCATTTAATAATTAAAATAAATTACTTTTATTGGAGAAAAAAAAACTGATGCAGTTTCTCAAAACATGTTTTCAGATAACATTTTTAACTGTTTAAAAAAGTTGTTTAGCAAATATAAAGTTAATTTAATTATTTTTTTAAAATTGTGTTTGAAAAAAACATATTAAATGTAAAATTTTATTTCAAATATAGAGATAAGAAATAACCTATTTTTTTCTGATTTTATAAAAAAAGTTATAGCAACTTTTTAGTTCAAAAATTTATTGCAGAGATGTTAGCATCTGTAATTATTTCTAACCGTGTAAAAATTATCAATTTCTATTAAAAAAAACTTTTATGAAATCTGTATTTTCAATTTTTTAGATTATTATATTATTTGTTCTCAGGATTTAGATTATTCGATGCTCGAATTATGTAATTGATCACCATGATTACATTTAATTATGGTGAATAATTAACAAACAATGTTTACCAACATAATTATAATGATAAATTTTTAAGCTCGTTTTAAAAATTTTATGATAAAATTTAATTAATAAATAAATTTAAATCAAAAAAATTTTGCAACAACAATCCTATAATACACAGTAATGACAATAAGGTTTTTCATAAATTACCATTCATATACAATATATATCAAAATAAATGTCCTAAAATAACTCACCCGTTTGTGCCGGACAGAGTGCAAAGGAGTCTCATTAACTTATTAATGGAAAATAGGTCAAAACTATGACCGGAATTTTTTTTATAGATGTTTTAGTAAAATTTCAATATTTATTTATACTTTAGAGGATTATTTACGGTAATTTATCTCATAATTCCATTTTTTTTCAGTAAAAATTACCACTATATTATACCTTTCAGTATTAAATAAAGTGATTAATAAGTTTTTTTTAATTAAAAATATACACTTTTCCGAAATTTGATATTTAAAAAAATTCTCAAGCTTAATTCTCATTTAAAAAAGTATAATAAAAAATAGCCTGACTGAGCATGTAATAATTGTCTGGTATTTTCTATTATTTTTTTATGTTGTTTAAACATATTCTTCATATAAATTAAAAGAAGTTTAATGTAGATTAAATTTGTAGATTAATTTCAATGAAAATGTTAAGGATATGAATTTCCACAATTTTTATCGTTTTAATAAAATATCTAGAATGTAAAGAATTACTATTTTTTATTAAAGTTAATATTAAGCACGAATTATCTATATAATATCTATATTTAAAAAAGTTATTTTTTATAAAACAATTTTAAATTATTTAGAAATTTTATTTGTTTTACCTAAACAAAACGATCTAAAAACGCAATATTATCTTCTTTAAGAAAAATATCACACTGAAAGATGGCTTATTTTTAAGAATATGCTTTTAATCAATATAAAAAATGTTAGAATTCTTCAAAAAATAAATATAAGCTATGATAAATAGAACGCTTTGACGATTTTCCGCTGGCAGGTTGAGGGGGCGGTACATACGAGCGTTGATGGTTAAGTGGTATAATTCTCGCCTGCCACGCGGGAGTCCCGGGTTCGATTCCCGGTCAACGCATTCTTCTTTGCTAACTTCGAGGTTTCTCCTATCATGAATTGTTAGTCTACATGCTTTTCTGATAAACTAATTTTTACATTAATTTTGAAAAAATATTCATTATTTTAGTTTAAGGAAGGTAAAATTTCAGTGCGGTTTATTTAAAAAGGCCGCGGGCGTAGCCTTCCTAGCTCAGTTGGTAGAGCGTTAGACTTTTAATCTAACGGTCAGGGGTTCGAGCCCCCTGGAGGGCTTACTTTTGCTTTTTAAATTTTGTGTTTCTTAACTTTGTATTTTTTATTATAATTCCATCACTAATATTGTACTTATAGACTATTTATTACATTACTCGAAATATTTTATTTTCTTAGTCTTTTAAAGTACTTTTATAAATTATAAAAATAGTGATATTCTGATAATTGATGTTCTTTTTTAAAATGACTATCTATAAAGTTAAAGAATAATGCCATAAAATCAAATTGATAAAAAAATTTTAGAATATTGCTTTTTTATGAGAGCTAGCAATAAATAATATTTATATATACAAATAAAATGCATTATTAAGTCATATAAAAAAGTAATCATATATTTAAATTCTTATAAATAATATTATTGTTTTCAAAAATTCCAATAAACAAAAATTAAATGTTTGTATCAACAACTACTCCTTGCTACTTTTTTGAATATATTTATGAATCATGTTATAGTGTATCTACCATAAACGTATCTCTTTTATTGTGAATAGTTAATGCTTAATTTCTTATTTTAATTTGATTTGAAAATTAAATAAATTAAATTTATCATTTGTTTTATATAAACTTGATACTCTTTTTTGAAAAACACCTAAATACTTTTAAAGTATAAAAAATGGGATTAAAAAAGAAAAAGATATATACTTTATATAATCCAAATAAGTTTGTCTTTTCTTTTATTCCCGTGATAAAAATATTAAAGAAATTAAAAAAGCAAAAGCAAGCAAATATAATCCAGTGTTATTTTAGTTAAATTTCTTTAGTGTATGATGACTTTTTTATTCAGTTTCAAAAGTATCGATTCCAACTTCTTCCTCTGCGGCAGCTTCTTGATATTGTTGGTATTCAGATACAAGGTCATTCATATTTGATTCAGCTTCGGTAAATTCCATTTCATCCATACCTTCACCTGTATACCAATGGAGGAAAGCTTTCCTTCTAAACATAGCAGTAAATTGTTCAGAAATTCTTTTAAATAATTCTTGAATAGCAGTTGAATTTCCAATAAATGTAGCAGACATTTTAAGTCCTCTTGGTGGAATGTCACAAACAGCAGTTTTTACATTATTTGGAATCCAATCAACAAAGTATGAACTATTTTTGTTTTGAATATTAAGCATATTTTCATCAACTTCTCTCATAGACATTCTTCCTCTAAAGATAGCAGCAGCAGTAAGGTATCTACCATGTCTTGGATCGCAAGCTGCCATCATATTTTTAGCATCAAACATTTGTTGTGTCAATTCTGCAACAGTAACGGCACGATAACTCTGATTTGAACGTGAAGTAAGTGGTGCAAATCCAGGCATAAAGAAATGAAGTCTAGGAAATGGAACCATATTAACAGCAAGTTTACGGAGATCAGCATTAAGTTGGCCAGGGAATCTCAAGCATGTCGTAACTCCAGACATTGTTGCTGAAACAAGATGATTAAGATCTCCATAAGTAGGCGTTTGAAGTTTTAATGTTCTAAAGCAAATATCATATAAAGCTTCGTTGTCAATACAAAATGTTTCATCAGTATTTTCTACAAGTTGATGAACAGAAAGTGTTGCATTATATGGTTCAACAACAGTATCTGAAACTTTTGGTGATGGTACAACAGAAAATGTTGTCATAATTCTATCAGGATATTCTTCTCTAATTTTGGATATAAGTAATGTTCCAAGTCCTGAACCTGTTCCTCCTCCTAGTGAATGGGTTAATTGGAAACCTTGAAGACAATCACAACCTTCAGCCTCTTTTCGAACAACATCCAATACATTATCAACTAACTCTGCTCCTTCAGTATAATGTCCTTTTGCCCAATTATTTCCAGCACCAGATTGGCCGAAAATATAATTGTCAGGACGAAATAATTGACCATATGGACCAGATCGAACAGAATCCATAGTTCCTGGTTCCAAGTCAACTAAAACTGCTCTTGGGACATATTTTTTAGTTGATGCTTCATTATAATAAACGTTAACACGTTCTAATTGAAGATCAGAATCTCCTTCATAATTTCCATTAGCATCAATTCCATGTTCATCAGAAATAACTTCCCAAAATTTAGAACCAATTTGATTACCACATTGACCTGCTTGAATATGAACTATTTCTCTCATAATCTAAAAGTAAAATTTGGTTTAGAAATTTTTTTAAAAGAATAGAATATAAAAATATATGGTAAATTATAAATAAACTTTTAAAGAAAGTCGAAGAAAAAATGTACTATATATAAATGCATGTATCATGTTCCATATTTCCCATAATAATGTCACGCAATAGTGTAATTATAAGAAATTTCAAAAAGTTAAGAAAAGAGGGATAAAATTTTATGAACAATAAATACATGTTATTTATAGTATTCCTAAGAATGAGCTAATGATAATTTAAAATATTTTTTTGATAAGCAGATGGAAAATATTAATATATATTTAAATATACATGGAATCATAAGAAAGCTTTATGAGAATATGATATAATGAAACAAGTGGTTATATACATTTCAAAATATGAAATATTTATCGTGCAAAATGTGTGCTTTGTACTACCATTACACTGCACCAAATGATTGAGAGGCCCTTATAGGGATATTGATAATTTAATGAATTTGTAATTGAAAACAATATAAAAAGAAAATGGAAAGAAAAATAAAGTACACATAAAATGCAATTAAGGAAATTAACTTTTTAATTATTTGGTTTGTTTCTGCAACAAAAATATTATCTTTCTTAATAATTACATAAATTTTTAATTGTAAAAAATTTTATTTAAATGTAAATAAAATTATAATTATAACTATATGGAAGTGAAGTAGAATGTTATTATTTTGTAAAGTATTGTTAAAATGTTAATCTTTATGAGTAATATGTTTTGATTCAACCAAATGTTCTTCTTCATCTTTATTCAATTTAAATGATAAAAATATATTCCAGATTAATGCTGCGACTTGTGTTACAAAGACTCTATATTGGATTGGAATGACGTAGAAATTTGCTAATTGGACAAATGGCCAAAATTTTAAGCTTGTTTTGTAAATATCATAAAATTCAACTTTCCAAGAATTGATACTTTCAGATAGCGTGAAACCTTCAGTTAATCTTAATGATAATATTACTGAAGAAGAAAAAAATGGACTGAATATTATTTGATCGAATAGAACCATTTTTAGTGGTTTCATTTTTGGTGTCCCAGGCATTTTAGCCAAAATAGAAAAGTATTTTGAAAGAACTGGTGCCTATAATATATATAATCGTAAAAACTATTGACAAAATAGTTACTTACAATATAGAAACATGGAACAACAAAAAACCTTATCGTCCTAGAGGTATCAAAATTTTCGTTAAACTTTTTTTTTTCAATAGCAATTTGACATATTCCATCTCCTGCTGCTCCTAATGTACCAGATAATGCCATGTTGGTAAGTAAAGTATATTTTTTGAAGGCATATTTCAATTTCGAAAGCATTTTTACATAGGCAAAAATATTAGAAATAAAAATAAAGGTTTGAAAATAACATCGACATTATTCAAATATTTTTATCATTTATTAAACAGCGGCCCACCTTATCTTTTAAAATTATAAGAATAATTTAATTCTATTTACATAAAATAAAACACTGTTTATAAATAGAATAGATTAATGCATTAATATGAAGTGGAATAATTAATAATATATATGAAATTTCTAGTAAGATCAAATATGCATCAATAAACTATAATTATTATTTCTTTGTTTTATTGAAAAAGAAAAAGAAGCGGTATCTTTGAAAGTATGTAAAATATTGCTGTAACAATTGGCAATCATATAAAAATTTTTGGAGTTTTTATGTTTATTAAAATAAAGAAAGAGATGATAGGAAATTATAATTTCTTCTAATCACAGAAGATGATTGAAAAGTAAAAGCCAATTGACGTCTTAAAAGATAATTGATTTCATTTTATAGATATTATTTGCTTATTTTCATTATTTTCCCATGTTTGTCTTCATTCTTTTATTTATATCAATTATAATTATTGATGGCCAGAAATTAGACAAATCTAGAAGTGTATGGGTGGAACAGGGTCTTGTCAGGGGTCAAATTTATAGAATTGCATCACAACAAATACAAATATTTAGAGGTATTCCATACGCTGAACCACCAGTAAAAAATTTAAGATTCAAAGTAAGTATTTAAAAATATAATTATCATTCATATAAACAATATAGAAGCCTATAAAAAGATCGAGATGGGAAAGAGAATACTCAGCTACAGAGTATGGCCCACCATGTATTCAATTTATGGATTTTCATAAATCAGATAAATATGCTGGTGTTAATATGAAAAGAGAGAGTGAGGATTGTCTTTATTTAAATATTTTTTCACCATATAATAGTGAGGATGAATCAAAATTACATCCAATATTAGTGTGGATTCATGGTGGATCGTTTCATGCTGGTTCTGCTGATACTGGAATAGATATGGAAAGTGTGGCGAAAAATATTGTTTTTCATGGTGTTACATTAGTTACAATTAACTATCGTCTAGGACCAATTGGTTTTATGTCAATAAATTATGGTACTCATGTTGAGGGAAATTTTGGTGTATATGACATGGTTTTGGCATTGGAATGGATTCAACAAAATATAAAACAATTTAATGGTGATCCAACAAAAGTAACTGTGATGGGTGAAAGTGCTGGTTCAGCTGCTGTTTCAGTACTAGCTGTATCACCTATAACAAAAGATCTTATTCACCAAGCTATAACATTATCGGGAAGTAGTTTAGCTCCTTGGGCAATTCATAGATCCGGCCCATCTAATTACGAAATGAGTAATATTGCAGATTACATAAGATGTAATAAATTAATTGGTGAACAGGATGTTGCAGAATTTCTTAAAACAGAATTAGTTGAATCGGGTGAAGAAAAAACAAAAAAATGTAATCTGCAAACTGTAATTCCAGAATGTCTAACAAATGGAGAAGAATTAAATACTATTTCAATGTTAAAATGCTTTCAAGAGGAAGTTTATTTTAATGATAGCAATTTTCGTAAGATAATCGCTAATGAATTGGGCGTTAGTAGAATGGTAGTTGATGGATATCTTATAACTAATAATAGTTATAATTTTATTTTGGATAATGCCAGAATCCCTTTACTGGCTGGAGTTGCTAAAAGAGAATGGGCTCATAAAAGAGGGCATTGGTATAATCTTATTCAGTTAACTAATATTACTAAAGAGGCTGTTGAAGATAGAGTAAGGAGAACAATAGATGAAAATTTTAAACTTGGATTAACACATAAAATTAGCAATTCAACTATTGCTTTAATTGCAAATGCCACAATGCTAAGATATATGGATGGAGTTAATTTTAGTTATTCTGTAGACAATATTGTTAGAAAATTACAAGAGGTAAGAATCAAATAATAATTTTATTTTTACTTAACTTTTTAGATTGAAGCAGATATTGATTTTGTTGCACCATGTCAAGCAGAAATTGATGCATATGCTGAAAAAAATATAAGTGTATTTGCATATTCTTTTGATTATGTTCCACAGGGAGCTATTATTGAAGAGGGAATAAAATTATACCCTGCATTATCAAATAAAACACAAATAAAGATAAAACGAAATCACACAAGTACTAGTGAACAACCATTAGAAGCATTTCATGGTCTTGATCATTCATTCATTTTTACACAAGGATATAGTGCTAATTTCCAAATTGAACCATTTACAAAAAGAGATAAAGCCATGAATAAATTATTAACAAAAATGCTAACAAATTTTGTTAAAACAGGAAATCCTAGTACTGAAAAATTTAGATGGGAGCCATTTAAAACTGACAAAAAATCACATACTTCAATTAACATTCCACTAAAAAAAATACCTGGAGACATACATTGGCCTGCACCAAGTTTCTGGAATAAAGAAGCTAAAATGTTAGCAGAGTATGTAAAAAAAGAGTCAAAAGTTGTTGATGAACCATTAACAGCACTAAATATTGAGGAACGTATTCAATTAAATGCTTATCGTCGAGCATGGGTTGCATTGTGGGTTTTTGTTATAACCGTAGCAATTCTAATTTGGCTTTGTATTATTTGTATCTTTTTCAACAAAAGTCGTCATGGTATATTTAATTCAAGACCTTATGATAATATTATAATAAACCATTAAAAAAATTTGGTTTTTTTCACCCTTGTTACATATTGTATATAAAACATTTTTTAAAAATAAAAATATATTTATATTATTTTAAAAATACTTTATGATATCATATACTATAAAATATTATTGATAAAATGAATAAAAAGATTTAGTTTTAAAATAATAACGATACTCTATTTTTTGACATTTTCCTTTGATTTATATATATTTTAGTGGAGATAAATAATTCAACTATTAACTTTTAAAAATAATTTCAAATAGAACACAATTATTGGATTATTCAACTTTAAACGTATATTTTATTTCGTTATTTTACTATAACTATGCTATCCAAAATATATAGTACAACTGATTTCAAGAAAGTAAAAATTCTTAAATAAACTCATGCTGAGAAACTTTTCACATATCCATTTATTGCTTACCTTAAACATTATTTGTAATTAAATAGTATAACAAAATACTTTCAAAAATTTCCCTTTCCCTTATACTTTTGACTATTATCTACTATAATTTATATTTTCTTTTATTTAACATACTAGTAAATTATTTTTGATAATTGAACTTTGCATAAAAGTCTTAGAATATGATAGGAAATGATTGCTAAAAATTTAAAGGACTAAATTCTGTTTTTGATAACCTTTCTTTCTTTTTAATTTTATAAAGTAGTAAAAGTTACATAACATGCAAATTTTGAAAAAAAATTCTATATATTATATAGACAAAATATTTAAAATTATATATTATTTTTTCATTTTATATTTTTTTTAGTTATTTTTATTATATATATTCACCTTTAATTATATACTCAATTTGAAAAAAATTTTAAACGTATCGATTTATAAGTTAAATTTTTTTTTGCTTTTTTAAAAATTAGCTTAAATTTCCAAAATATAGAAGAGGAAATATCATCTTTTATATTAAAAAAAATTTTAATTTATTATAACTATTTTTATAGACGTTAATATTTTTTCTATAACAAAAAAAATATTTAGAAAAACAGAAAGTTAAAATAATTTATAGAAGATCAAAGAATTATTAACTACAAGATATATTTTTTATTATGAATCGTAATAAGTGTAGAGAGATTTCACTAAGTGCAAGAAGTAGAATTAACAGAAAAATACATAAAATTAGTACCATTTCAGGTATGCTATAATAATTTTATTTAATAATTCTATTGTTAAAATATTACTTAGCACCACAAATTAAAAGGCGGGGAGGAAGTTTTAGTGCAAGAAGCTTGTTAGACAATCAAAATGATTTAGTTAGTCTTTTATCAGCAACATCATTATCAAGCAGACCATCTTTTGCCGTACCAGCACCTAAACTTACAGTTAATGGAAATATCTATAAAAAACGACAATCTTCTAGCATATCGTTTTCTCATTTTTCTCATAGGCACTCTGTTATGTAAGTGAGATAAATTTAAAAATAAGTAAAAACAAAGTTTTCAATTTTATTTACTTTAAGTAATTAAGAAAAACAAACAAACTATATGCATTATTAAATTTCTTTTCTACCTTATTTTTATATGCCAAAACAAACTTTATATAATTATCTTGAATTTTTTATAACTTTTATTATCACACCCATTAATGTACCTTAATTTGCTTTTATAATATTTTCAATTTTTCCTCTTTCTGTATATCCATAATATATTTATTTATGTTTGATGTTTGTAAAGCTAATCAAGTTAACCTCTCATCTTTGGTGGTAGACATTTAAAAATTTCTTCTATTTTTGCTAACTTTTTTGGATAAAGGTGCAGTAATAAATTTAACTCCGAGATATTTTCTCAAAATATATTTAATCATTCTTGGAAAGATTTTTTAATACATTTTAAATTTTTGTTAAACTCTATTTTTGGTAGTCTAATATTGCTATAAAAAATAATTATTTTTAACTTACTATCTTTTATAAATTATCAAATTTACTGAATCTCACTGTTTTCCAGTAAGTATATAATTTATCGGGGGTTATCGCTAGAAAATTATCTTTATTAATGAAAAGAAAATAAACTCAAAAAAGGAAACCTGTTGAAGCTTGTATAGTGAAACGTTATATATACAAATATTATTCTGTAAACCAAATACTTTTATCTTTTTTATCTCCAACATATGTATTGTGCTGTAGTTTGCTTTTTTATTAATGTTTGCCAGAGCGAGATTTGCTGTAAAGGTTTTACGGTATGTTTTTATTATTAAAAATATTTTTTCTAGTGTTTTTTTCTGTCAATAAAGATAATTAAAATCTAGACACATTAGTTATATTGAGAAAGTTGAAATTTAAGTTAAAATAAGAAACAATTTCCCTACATTTCATAAATTATGCATTCATTTTCGCCAAAAACCATTTTGTATCAATTAGAAACAATTGAAAATTTAATTGGCGGAAGAAATAATCTATATTTTAGTGTAACATTCATCTTACCGTAAAATTTGTTATCGCTTTTTTAAACTTCTGAAAAATATTATCTATGGTTTACCTTTATAGTAGATAACATCTTTAATTTTGAATACTTCAAAAATTCTTAATATAACCATTATCATCATACAATCTATTAATTTATTTTTTGAATTTTCGAAACAATCCCCAAAAGTTCTTTCTTTCACTATTATCGTCTTTTTTTGTCCTTCCTATTAATCTTCAATGTTTATAAATCTAATTTTAGATTATTCTTTAAAAGTACATTCTAATGAATTGTCCACTTTACTGCTTAAAGTATTTTTTTTCCTTGTTGTTTCATCCTTCTGAAATTTATAACTTCATTTGTTATTTGTATATATTATCACCATATATGAAAGTGATTTATTATATTCTATGATTTATTAATTTTTTTTCAATACTATATTCTTCCATAAACCAATTACTATTAAAGTAGTTTTTGGGAAAGTAAAAAAAATGTTAGCATATTATAATTCTTCGAAGTTTAACAAGGAAATTATTGCTGTATAGTTTTGAAAATAAATCGAGGCAGGTAACAATTACTTCAATATTAAGAATAAAAAGGGACAACAAAATTAACTTTTTATATGAAAATAAAGAAAAAAATTAAAAATCATTGGATAATTTAAATTTTAGATGATGTAAAAAATAAGTTCCTTTTTCTTTAAACTGAATATATAAGAGAAATAATGAAATAAGGAAAGAATTTCTTATCACAAAACTTTCACTCTTATTACATCATTCATTTTTTAACTCCGTTATCTCATCCTTAAAATGTCCATCTAAACAAACTTTAAATTTTTCTGTTCTACCAACAACTTTTTCTAATCCACAGTCTTCTAACAATGTCAGTAGTCAGCACTTATCCATTAATTCCCATGAGATCTTCATCAGGGTTTTGTTGAGTGTGGTAGTTGAAAAGTGGTGGATCAAATCAAAGATATATTTAAAAAAGATAACCACGCCTGCTACGCTTTTATACATTTTTATCCATAACCACCTCCTAAAAATATATCTACATATGTTTTTCCATTTAAATATATATTTATATATATCTACATATAGCTAGTTATATATTTTAAAATTTATATATTAGATAAATTTTTGCAAAGTTGCATAAGTTTAAAAAATTTATCTTTTTATTAACAATTTTCTAATCTATATTAAATAATATTTTACAAGATATACATATATTTTATATAACAAGTATTAATATTAGGTTAATTCATTTCTAATATTTTTACAATAAAGATTGAAAACATATATCTATTGTTTCTCAAATTACATTATAATATATCATTACCATAAGACATCAGGTAGTTTGAAGGAAAATAAAAATATATATGAAAGATTTTTAATATATATTTATAGCGGTCTTTCATAAAATGAACTTCAATGGGATCTTTTTTTGATGTACTTTTATATTTTATGTTTTTGAAAAATTTACCAACAATAAATTTCAAAGAAGATAACAAGAGGAATAGAACTTTTGTATATAACAATTACAAGAATCTTATACTCGATTTTTTTGGTGACGGTAGCTTTAAAAGCTACCACAAAACACCAAATACTAAGTCTTGTTCATTTGTATTTACCTACCTATATTTTTATATATTATTCCTACCAAATATAACTTTACATCAATATTATTTAAACTCAAAAACTTTTTCTACGAGTTTAATGAGTAAGGTTTTTATATTATCATGCAATCTACGTATTTAATGTTCAAAAGACCTTCTGCTTCAACAGGAAGGGAGTTGGCTGTTGAAAGTGTTTCAAGAAGATCCTCGATTGCTAAAAGAGAAAGCGATCGAGCTGGAAGAAAAAGTGTTGAAGAGTTGAGGTGCCTATTCATTCCATATTTTTTTATATATAATAATGTTTCATTGTTTATAACATAATTTTTTATGTTTCTTATCTTATATCTATACAGATGTTTTTTGATAATTAAATTATATATAGTAAGATATACTACATATTTTTATGATATAAAATATCATATTTTCTTGATATTTATATACATATTATTTTTGACTAAAAACTTTAAATAAATCAAAAATAAAAAATTTTTACATTTGTTATTCAAATGTCTAATCAGATATTTTTTAGTGCTGATCGATTAAATCAATATCTAGATGGAGGAAAAGGACCAAATGAAAATCATGGAATATTTGAACAAATAGTTGAAGGTGTCAATGAAAAAAGTAGACCACCAACGACTTTTCCCAAAATTTCAGAGTTGACAACAAAAGAGAAATGGAAAAAAGTAAGTTGTTTATATTTTTTAAGTAAAAAAAGTTTTTGCTTTTTTCTAATTTACTAATTAGTAATCATGATATTTTCAATCAAACTAAAAAAATCATTTTTATTTCTTAAGCTTTTTGTAAATTTTCCCTCTTTTTAACATTAAAAGCTTAAAAGTAGATGACAAAATTGCCCCTAGAGATGGTACCAACTTTTGACAGAAAAAGTCATCACTGGAACACCCGATCATTACTCATACTATGCCAGCACTTCTTACTATTTAAAAATTTAAACTAAGAAGAGGTTACAAAATATATGTGTATTCTTTTGTATTGTAAATTTTATTGGTGAAGTAAATAGATAGAAAAATAAAAAGAATAAACTTTTTATTCCTTGTTTTGTTAGCCAATAATAATAAGAAGAGAAGAAATTTTAAAGATTTGAAAAAAAAATTATATATGACAAAAGTATTCAATCCCAATAGAGATGTTATATTCCACAATTGAAATATAACTTTTTATTGAGATTGAGATAAATATTAATGGTTATAGTTTTTATCAAGAATAATCATTGTAATAATATAATTATTATTATATAACTTTTTTTTTATAGCGCCTTAAAATTGTTCTTCCTCATGTTGGTTTAGTTTTTCTATCATGTGCTTATACTTTGATAGGGGCATCAATATTTCATTATTATGAAATGCCATATGAAGTACGAATCAGGAATGAAACGTCTCAACGTGTCAATACATTAAAAACGAATATTATTAATGAATTATGGAATATGGTGCAAAGACAACAAAATATTACTTTGTTAGATTTTGATGATTTTTCTCGAAATGCTCATCGGGGGTAATTTTTATATTAATTAATTTAAAATCGTTTTTAGGATGAATAATGTTATAAAAGATGTTTTTGTTGATTATACCAAAAATTATATGACACCGGACGATATTATCAATGGTACGGGTCCCATAAAATGGACGTTCGGTTCGAGTATCTTTTTCTCATGGACAGCCATTACAACAATTGGTAAGTTAGATATTTAACTTTTATCATCTTTAACATATAGGCATAAATATATACAAACTTTTTAAAAATTTATATGATAAGGAATTATTTTATGGATACTTAAGATTATGATTTAAAAATAGATATATCTAAACTTTATGACATTTGATGACAAAATTTAGATGAATCTTTTTATATATTGACATTTAATATTGATATATTAAAAATATAGTTGACGTCACTCCCTCTTTCTCTATTCCTCATTTTTATTTTATCCTACGTTATTGAAATAGTAATTTTTAATATTTTAAGGTTATGGACATATAGTACCAAGAACAAATCAAGGACGTATTGCGTGCCTTTTATATGCTTTAATTGGAATTCCTCTTATTCTTGTAACAATTGCTGATATGGGTCGTTTTTTAAGTGGTGGTATAATCTTTCTTTACAACTTTCTTCGTAAATTGATGTATAGAACAATTAGGAAAATTTACAAATGTTTTCGTCTAGTATTTTGTTGTAAAAGTTGTCGATATATGTGCAAAAGAACAAGATCAAAGAACACTGATGTACCAAAAAGTTTAGAAGATGATAGTAATAATAAAGAAGGTTTAAATAATATACGTAGGCAATCAGGAATTTCAAATTTAAAGAAAAAACCTAATGGAGGGATACTCGCTAATACAAATCGTATACCTACCATTATAGAAGATGATACAATATCAGAATCTGGAACTTTAGGAGGTTAGTTTTCTATAAAATAAAGTTATAATCTCCCGAGTAATATTTTTGAGTTTAATTCCAATAAATATGTGACATTTATATATACATTTCAAAATTTTTTCATATCAAATTAGACAATTAAAATAGTTTTTATTTTATCTTTTATGTTGTTTATCATTGACAAGTAAATGTCAAAAATTTATAATTTTCATATTTATTTCTTTTGATTTTATTCTATCTAATATTTAATGTATCTATAAATATCTCTCAATGGAATATTTAATTGTTCATTTTTATCATAGTATTTTTATCTCTTTTTTTGTAGATGTTTCCGAAATCCGAACAGTAGATGATTCAGATGTTTCAATTGCTCAGGAAAGTAAAGAAAAAAAAAGTACCAGTTTTGAAGATGATCTAAGTACAGATGAGGAAGACTATAAAATTTCAGACCATGAGAGAAGAGTTTCTGTACTTTTTATTTTAATTTTAATGCTATGTAATATTATAATAAGTTAATATAAGATAAATAATATTTTTTAAAAATGTTATAGGTTACACGGCTGGAGGAGCTTGTTTAATTCAATGTTGGGAAGATTGGGATTTTATGGAAGCATTTTACTTTTGTTTTGTGACTGTCACAACAATTGGTTTTGGAGATATTGTGCCTCATAACGCAGATTTTTTACCCTTAACATTAGCTTATATTATATTTGGCCTTATAATAACAACAATGTGTATTGATTTAGTTGGAAGTGAATATATTAAAGATATCCACTTTTATGGTAGATCAATAGGTCGTTCTTTCTTAACAATTGGTGGAAAAGTAGTTCATTTATCAGAAGTCTTTTCATATGTAGCATTTTTACAGAAAAATTTTGGTCTTACACCGGAACAATTAGATAGATTGGCACAATTACCAGAAGAATATTTATTGGATTGTTTAGTTAATGGAAAGCAGCCCGATGTTAAATGGATTGGCGGAAGACCATTTATACCGCAAGATATTTATTATTTTAAATGGATTGAACAACCAAGAACATTATCTTTTGTATCTGAAAGAGTTTTAGCATCAATGGAAAGTCTTGATCTTAATACATCAAGATGTAGTACAGCCAGAACATTAACACCAAAAGAGTATTATCAAAAAATTTTAGTTCATTATTGTAGGCAAATGCAACCTCCTGATACTGGAAATAGTATACCTAATATAGATACGAAATAAGGCCTTTAATTATTTAAAAAGAAAATATTCATATTTATTTTTTCTTTGGATTAATTAAAATTTTATTAATCAAATAATATTGTTAGAAAGAATATAAAGTGTAAATTTTTTTATCAATCATAGACATTTGTATATTTTTGAATCCAAAATATTCAATATTAAACTTTTATATTTATGTTATACACTATTTACTTTTACTGATTTAACTAACTTAAAGTAACGAAAAGCTTAAAATTATTACTTTTTAAGAAATAAGACTACAAAATGATAAATAAGTTTATCTTTTTTAAAATTATCAAAAAATAAGGGAAATCAAATTACCAATTATACTTGTATCCATGTTTTTCTTAACATAAATTTTTTTATACTATAATAAAATTGTAGTGTTGTAATTCTGTACTACTACTTTTTAATATTAAAATTATTTTAATGTTCTACCATTCAATCTAGTTAATTTGACTAAAATTTCATGTAACTTATTTTTTAACAGTATTTAATTCACGTAATTTTATAAGTTTATGTGGTATAAAGTAAATATTTTGACCAAATAGATGACTAAACTATTTATAATATTAATAATACTTATTTTGAAATATCAAATTATTAATTGATAGTTATCATATATATAGAAAACTTTATAATTTAAAGTTTAATTAAGACAAAACATTAAACTTTGAGTAAAAAACTTGTTATAATTAAAATAAATGCTACTTTATAAGTCTTAAAGGTATCTTTAATAAAATTTATATTATAAATATTATATAAGATTAAATATGCAAAAATTGTTATTATTTGAAAATTAAAGTTTTAGAACTAAACTTATGTTTGTGTAATTATTCTTACCAATTTAAAAAATTCATATAAAAATATATTTTCCTAAAAATCAATGCTACTTTAAGTTTAATCTTTGACAAAAAATAATTCTGATTTTTCTAGAAACGCATTATGATTATTTTTTATAATTAATTATAATATTTGGAAATAATTTTAAAACATTCCGTAATTAAATTATTATATTACTTATTTTAGTAAAGTTAGAAATAAATTTTCAAAATTGTGTCTCATGTTATTTATTTTGGTATTTCAAAATATTTACTTTATGAAATACAAGACTTTTAAAATTATAGGAAGTAAATACTATTAAAAAAGTTTGTTACATGAAATTTTAGTCAAATTCATCTAATTGAACGTTTGAAATTCTAAAAAAATGATAATATGAAGAAGTGGTAGTATAAAATTAAAACAATATATTTTATTAATATATAAAAAATTGATATATTTAAAAACACTAATACAAATATAGTTGATTTTTTGATTATTTTAAAGCTATTAATTTTCTCAGAAATTAAAATCGGCTAATTCTTAACAATTACTAAGAATAATATGTTTCTTTAATTTTCAAAAAGATAGATTTATTTTTTAAACAGTAATAGTTGAAAACCCATTGTTATTATAATTTTGTTGAATAAGAGAAATATATCGTATCTAGCTATTAATAATATTATTGAAAAGTAATTATATAATTACAAAGTATAAAAAATTATTTTACTTTTGCAATTAATTATACGTCTGGTATTTGAAATCCAAATTCTTTAAAGTCACTATAATATATTTTAATTAATTTTTTTATAACACCTTTTTCTTTATAAAATTTTTTAGTAAATTCAATTGTTTTTGCTTTTCCTGTCGTTGAATGTTTTATTTTATAAGTTCTTATTTCCTTATCTATATATTCAACTTTTTCACGAGGAACATTTTGCTGAATTAATATTTCTTCTAATGATTTATAAAAAGGATCTAATTTTTTTGGATCAAACTTTAATACAACAAATTTTCTTTTATTTTTGGAATAATTACATTGCCTAGAATATTATTTATTATGGTATTTTTTAAACATACATTGTTTGAGGGTAAAAATGAGCTTTCAATGGATGATAAGCAAGTATTCTTGAATTATATCCAGATGTTAAAATGTTATACAATTTATTTACAAAACATATAAAATTTCCGTCACACTTTAAACAAAGATGAATATGATGCGGTCCTGCACGTTTATAACATAAATGGACAAAACCACTAATAAATCTTTCTATAGGATTTCTAACAACCATAATAACCTTCCATGTTTTGAGAAAATTTACTTTATCACCTTTACCATGAATTTGAATTAATTCACCAAACGACCTTAAACGATTAGTCTTTTTATTTACACACGCTTTAAATCTAAAATTAAAACCAGCTAAATGATTAAATTTTTTCAAAAAAACTTTTTCCATATCTAAATAGCACAATATACTTGTTAACATAGCACTAAAACTTTTATGTACAGCACAAGTTGCTAATTTATATTTAGGTGCTACAAAATATTTTTCACTAACAACTTTCTTATTATGGATAATCCCTTTATAAGTATCCGTTGAATTAGAACTACTTGTCATATGGAATTCAATAACTAGTAGCAAAGTAAAATTTAAAAATAATAACATTAAATGTTTCATTTATTTGAGTACAAATAATTTAGTAGTATTTAATTTTTGAAATTAAAATCTTTTAAATATATATTCTTTCATTTATATTCAAAATATATAAAGAAAATAGTTTTTATGATTTGTGAAGTATACGATAATTATTTATTTCTAACAATTCAGACTTTTTTAGTTTATAATAACTAGGAATAAATTAATTTAATGTTGTTGTGTCATACAATATCAAAATAAGTAGAAATAAAAAATTTTTAAAAACTATTGTTTAAAAGTATAAAAATTATCATATTATATAAAAAAATGACCTATTTTTAGTTGTTTAGGGAATGTTTTATGATGCATTATTAGAATAAGGAACAAAACTTATTTTGTGAAAAAGTGTACACGTGAAAATAATTATTTTTTCAGCTTCTTGAATAAACAAATGTATTTAAGAAAATTGCGTTTTTTTTAGTTGACATTTTTTGATCTTATGATAATTTCACAATTTAATTTTATAAATGCTAAACTTTTTAAATCGACATTATTGAGACTATTAGATACTGTTTAATGATTTTCGAAATTAAAACCAATTTGCCGTATTTTAATTTTAACAAATGTTAAATATAATTTGAATGGTTCAAGACTCCTTTGGTAGTATTTTAAAGAACAATGAAAATTTTTCAAAAATCTCTACAGTTCGTCTGAAAGAGAATTATCTAATCAATTTCATTAAAAGTCAGATTTAATTGTTTTAAATCCCGCTTTTGAGTCAGTCGAACATTTTTTAAAAATTTTATCCCTAATTTTTGTTTTATTAATAAAAAGAGCGACTAAAAAAATGTATGTTGGCAAATTTATTCGGCCTGAAACTTTGAGATACAGGAGCTGCAACGAGTCAAAGTCGGAAAAATTGATTTTTACAAGTCTCAGGTAAATAGATCCCTCTTAAAATAAATATTGCTTCTTTGGGGTAGTTTTTTTGAAAAAACGAATGAACATAGTGGGGACATACGTTTTCCCGTTTTTGTACTCAAATTCAAGAACACATTTACCTTCCCATTTTATTTTTTAGACTTTGCTGGATCTAGATGTAAAATTACATGAAAAATCGAATGAACATAGTGGGAACATGCGCTTTTTGATTTTTGTACTTAAAAAATGAAAAATCTGTAAAAAAAATTCCAAGAAACAATAAAGACGTAACTTTACGAAGCTGAAAGTATGCTTATTCGTTTTTTGTAAACAACTACCCATTGAAACATTATTAGCTTTTAAAAAAATTTATTTATCAGAAGCTTGTAAAAACCAATTTTTTTGACTTTGACTCATTGCAGTTCCTATATCTCAAAGTTTTAGGACGAATAAATTTGCCAACATACATCTGTTAGTAGCTCTTTTTATTAATAAAATAAAAATGGGGTAAAATTTTTAGTTGTACCTTCAATGTCTGATTGACTCACAAAACGGGATTTAAAAAAATATCTGTTTGATGGAAAATCTAATCTAACGCAACTAATGCGGTAAAAAATACACAGAGAATAATTTACTACCCTACCAAACAAGCATCGTAGTAAACTAAATTCCACAAAACAATAATACACACACTTTGAGATGAATAATCATTTTCTTTATAACGCGCCAATAGAAATTTAAGTTAATCTTATTTCAATTAATTTTGAGTGTGAAAAAATACAAACTTAGATTCGTAATCTTTTTATAATATAAAAAATTGAAGGTGTATAACTACTATTACTCAAGATGTCACTTGAAGGAACAATCCTTATCGACGACAGTGATGATGAGGGTGATACGAATAAAATTACTACTAAACAAACAATAATGGAACAATGGGTAAGTAGAAAACTAGAAAATATTTAAAACTTTTTAGAATAGTTATATGGAAGATAAAATAGAAAAACTTAATAAACAAAATCAAATATTAAAATATGGAAAGAGTATTGAATCAGATATATTTAAAGGTTTGGCAATTTGCATAAATGGTAGAACAGAACCAACTTTTATTGAATTAAAGGAAATGTTTATAAGAAATGGTGGAGAATTTCATAATTACTATCTTAATGGAAAGACAACATGTATTGTTTCAACAAATATAACAGCGAATAAATTAAAAAATTTAAATGGGAGTGAATATTATGTTCATCCTAATTGGGTTGTAGATTCAGTCAACCAAAAAGTTCTCAAAGATTTTAAAGATTATTTAATAATAAGAAATCAAAGACATAATTTCCCTGATGCTAGAAATCCGAATTTTATAGAAAATTACTATGGTAAGAGTAGGTTACACTTAATAAGTACAATGGCACAGGAAGCTGTTAAATGGGTTAGATTTCAAAGAGAATATGAGTATAAGCATGATTTTTGCAATCGTCGTCTTTTAGGAAAGATTTCCTTTGATGATAATTACGTTGGTAGAAGAAAAGTTATTTGTCATATTGATATGGATTGCTTTTTTGTCTCTGTTGGGCTTATAAATCAACCCGAACTTGTCGGACAACCAGTTGCAGTTACCCATAGTAGATCAGAGAAGAATATACATATGGGGTATTCCGAAATAGCTTCTTGTTCATATGAAGCGAGAAAATGTGGTTTAACCAACGGTATGCTTATTAAAGATGCAATGAAATTATGTCCAAACTTAGTTAAAATTCCATATAACTTTGAACAATATAAAACAGTTTCAAGAATATTTTATGAAACAATTGGTGGTTTTACTTTGGATATAAAAGCAATTAGTTGTGATGAAATGTATGTTGATTTTTCTGATTTATGCGATACTTTAAGAATTGCTAATGTTGAAGAATTAATAAAAATCGTAAGAAATACAGTCTATGAAGAAACTAAATGTAGATGTTCTATTGGATGCGGTAAAAATATGCTTTTAGCGAGATTAGCCACTAAACGTGCAAAACCAAATGGCCAATATATTGTTGAAAATGTAAGTAGATTTATGAGTCAAGTAGAAGTTAGTGATCTACCTGGTATTGGGAGAAAAGTTACCCAACGTCTTGGAAGAACTCTAGGAAATGTTAGTACATGTAAATTATTATTAAAAGAAAATAAAGACACATTTATTAATGCTATTGGTAGAGCAAATGGAGAAAAGTTATTTAATCACATTCGAGGAATTGATGATAGAAATGTACTCGATCTATCTGAAAGAAAAAGTGTATCTTGTGATATTAATTATGGTATTCGTTTTACTACATCAGATGATTTATATGATTTTTTTAAACAACTATCATTTGAATTAGAAAAGAAATTATTATCAATAAATAAAAGTTGTAGTCATATAACATTAAAATTAATGATTCGAGATCCCAGTGCTCCCGTTGAGCCATCAAAATATTTAGGACATGGTCTTTGTAATAATGTTTCAAAAAGTATCCATTCAGGTCACCCGGTATCAACAGAAAATGTAATTTTCAAAAAGTTGATAAAGTGTTTTAATTTTATTAAACCTGTTATTTCTGATATCAGAGGGATTGCAGTTCATTTGAGTGGTTTGTCGGATGGTAAACATTCCACTGATCGGACAATCTATGACTTTTTTTCTACAGGATCTAAAAATACTAAAATTGACAGTAGTAGAAACTTAGATCAAAATGTTACTACAGGGACTCAAATTCTTTCTTCAGATACTTCTGAATCTGAGATGTCTGATTCTTTAGAAGAAGAATTTGAAGAACCTTTATCACCAAAGTTATTAAAGACATATGAAGAAAATGTGTTTAGCAGTGCTTTTATTACTGACACTGTGACAGTAGATCAGAAGAGGAAATTAAATAGAATATTTATAACATATATAACAAATGGTTGTATTAACAAAGTAAAACATCGTTTCGAAGAAATGAGAAAGAAAACTGAAAATAATAGTTTATGGTTACCAGTAATCCAATCTTTAAAAAAAACATGTAATAGTTTTTCTGAAGAAGTTTATGGCGCTTACATATTATCTTAAATTATTGTTTTTTATTTACAATGTTTGATTCAGGTAGACTCTTGTATTAAATTCTTTTTACCTTGACAAGTATTAGTAAAATTTGAAATAATTACTTTTTGTTTGGTAAAGAAATTACATACAAATTTTGAATAAGTAGAATTTGTGTTTTAGAGGGAACCATACTAAATTAATTTTTGTAGTAATTAGAAGAATAAGAACTTATTGTTTTCATAATTGACTGTGTTGTTTCAGTAACATTTTCATTACTTTGAATAAGCATGGGGTTTCTCAATCCAGCAACATGCATATGATATATAAGATATTCAAGCATATACATTGTTTCACCATATACTTTATGAAATGCTATTGGATACTCACTCATTGCTCCAATCCCATTTGGATATTTAAATATACTTCTCTCAGATAAATAATAATTTTTATGTTTATTATCATATGGTGACAGAGCTTGATCTAAACCAATAGGTAAATATAATATTCTACCGTATTTATCTCTTCCGTCATTTAGTTTTACTTTAAGATTATATAAACAAATCCCAATTTCTAAGTCTTCGAAACCATGACTTTTAATATTACAATATTTTTCGTTGCCCAAACCTTTAGTTACAAGTAGTGATAAAGTTGTTTTACTCATGACATATCCTGATCCACCGTGGTGATAACGAAAATTTTTATCCTTGGACTCTTTTAAATTGAATTGAAATCCTGAATAATAAGGTTTATTTGGATCTTTATCTAACAATAACATTCTTAGATTCTCCATAACAACATAAGTATCACAGTCAATTTTCAAAAACCAATCATATTCATCTATATAATGCCTATAAACATATCTAAAAGCATGATCGATTTTGGCATATGAAAATCTATAATGATCATCACGATAAGCTTTGATTGCTGGAATATTCGCATCTTCTTTTCCTGAAGCATATATATAAGCATTACACCTTTTCACCCATGTATTTTTTTGATGCCTAATTCTTGATTTTTTGTTTTTTGGTGTTGATAGAAATATACAGAATATTTTAACTTTATTATTCAATTCTCCAGCTACATTATTAAATACTATAGAAATATAATATTATTTTACATTATTCAAACTCACCTACGTCATTAGTATAATTTGTGTAGATGATTTTTTTTAGCCGATATAAAGTTCTTCTTTCCATGACATATTTTAATATATAAAAACAAAAGTATTATAAAAATGAATGCCTTCATTATATTTAATATAAAAAAATACTCTTTAGTCTAAAAGATCACGTATATAGAATACTAAATTTTAATAGATTTAATAATTAAGTTAAGCCATTTTTTTATATATTAAAAGAATGATACATTAGATATTTATTGTAGTATAATGCAAAAATAACTTTAAAAAAATGAATAAGTCAATTTAAAAAATTTTCAGAAAGTCAAACTTAATTGTAATACTTTAGAAAAAAAAATTGATAAAATCTAAGGATTTTAAATTATATACTTATCTAAAGTAATAAGTATGAATAATAACATAGAAAATATATCATATTTGTATATAATTTTTCATTTTTTTCCTCTTAAATATATAACAATTGAAAAAATTTTCGCATATTAATTTTAAGTTTCATTTTAAATGTGAAAAATTCCAATATATACTATTTACTTTTTAAAAGCGGAAAACAACTTTTTTTTTCCTGATTTCTTTTATACTTTATTCATTGATTACGAAACATTTCATTTTTAATGTTATTCTCAATCTCTATTTATACTTTTTTTAGTATTGTAAAGAATATGCATATTATAATAAATTACTCCAAGGGATATAAAAACAGGTTATTCTGTGACACAATGTCTTTATTACTACAACTAAAAAATTTTTAAGGAAGTGGATATTTTCAATATATTAACAGTTAAAATCATTTGACAATTATAAAAGTTTTTGTGAAACTGTATCACATAAGTTACGTTTTTATACTAATTTAGAAGTCGGTCTCATCAATGTAATAGAATATACATTTTTTTAAATAATTTTAATGAAATACTGTTTTGTTAATCATTTGAATCCAGTTATTTTTATTAAATAAATTATTCATTAAATAAGGTTATATATATCAGTAATGCTTTTATGTTTTATAAAATTTAGAATTTTGTGTAATTTTTATATAAAATTTTTATTTAATTTTAAAGAGAGAATAATTAATTATCAGTATAATGGATATAAATATGATTCTTCTAAATGCTTATTTATTTATTGTATCTAATTCTAAATATTAGATTATTGCGGAAATGATCGCCATTTTTTATTTACGAATATTTTTATTGTCAATAATTTGAATAAAAATATTTTTCAACGACACATTATATTATATTTTTAGAAATGCTTCAATAATATTTTTTATATATTTTTACTTTCTACATTTCATTTTTACATAATAACATTATAGAATATGTTGTAGGTACAATATTACGCGCCACTTTGTTACTTGAAGGTGGACTTTGTCGTAAAACAAGTGAAAAATTTTAAAAGATGCTGGTAGCACGAAGGAAAGAAACCATTTAAGGATGCATAATTTTGATGTAGTTCTGAAACTTTTAAAATAGAAATTTAAGTTTTGAAAATGAATATCGTGGTCGACAATAAAAGATGTTGACTGGACTCAACTAAAACGACAGTTAAGGTAAATCAAACTACCCGAAATATTGTTAAACAGAATAAAATTGATAAGTAAATAGACATTCATCATTTGCAGCAACTAGATAGGCAAAAAAAGTTGGATTAATATATCTGTATGAATTAATGAACATTAGACATAATTTCGTTATGAAGTATGCTCTGTAATACTTTTGCACAATAATAAATATCAATTATTTGAGTGTATAGAATCTGTGATGGAAATTTAATTCTTTTCGACAATCGGAATCATTCCGGATAGAAAGTAAACAAACACGGTGTAAAAAAAATTTTCAAAACCAAATGTAAATCAAAATGACAACATGCTGAGCCTTTGTGGCTACAATATGATTAAACTGTTACAATTGAAGATATTGCCCTGAAAATATTAATGTGAATCGGAAACTTAAAATGTTTTAATTCAACATTCGTCAGTATGTGTTATATATTTATCTTTTACAATCTATGAAGTCATGACTTTAAAAATGGACCAATTTTGTTGGCAAAATTTTATCTACCCTTCATAATTTATCAGATCCATTCTCAAAAGATTATCATTTATTAAACTATTAGACCAACTGTTTGAAATATAAAGCATTATAAAAAAACAAACTAAAAATGAATTCGACAAATTTACTGATTCTGGAAAATCTGAATTTTTAGTAATATAACAAGTTTGATAGTATCTCGATAGCAGAGGTTTATCGAATACGATTTATTTTTTTTCATTAAAGTAATAGTCTCTTGATCTCATCTTTAATTTTGTCCATTACTTCTTCATGAATATAGTAATAAGTATTGAATTTATATATATGAAATTTCTTGCTGATATATATTATTTTTCAAATTTTCTAGTTTTTATAGTACTTTTTATTCTTAGATATGTTTGGAAAAAATTCAAAAGAACTAAAAGTAATTCTCTAGTTTTTTTTCTACAAAAATAAAATGAATTTATTTAATCTCGGTGAAGCACTTTCTATTAATTTCTTAAAACAATGTTATCGCATTTTTTGTAAAACCCGTTATAAAAATTTTTGTTCCTGCTTTAAATTTTAATATAAAGTAAAATTTTAAAAAATTAATATAAATTTGCAACTTTAATACATAATATGAATAATGAAATTATTTTTTTTTGTATTTGATGAGAAAAATAAAAAACGTGGAAGAAAATTAACTATTTTATCAATCATTAATTTAAAGATTTTATAAATGATTATTTGATTGCATTTTAATCAACTTAAAAAAAAGGATTTGTAAACTTTAATAGTTATTTTATTTTGCTATTGACAATTGTTCTTTATACAGAGAAGAAAAATGTCTGCAGTTAGTATATTCTGTTGTAATTAATCTTTGCAACTGCAAAGATATTTGTAAATTTGAAATCAAGATTTTCTACTACGAGATTATGTTGGTAATAGTTTTTTTTTATAAATTATTAAAAATTGTTATTCTGTGAAATACTGACAAATTATAAATGATTATGTTAACATTTTCTATATATATTTTTTCATTATTTTTATACGAATAATTGGTTAAATTTGTTCACATATTTATGATACTTATGCTTAATAAAATATGTATTGTTAAACTTTAAAAGTGTGTTTAATAAACAAAAAAATAATAAAGAAATAAGTTATTAAAGTAGTAAAAAACAAGTACAGATAAAATAGACTCCATTAATGAAAACATTTTGTATATTAACATGTTTTTTATACATTTATCTATCTTCACTTTACATGGAGAAAAATGTGAGTCTAGAGTTTGTAAAAATATATGAGAAAAACGAATCACGTCATTTAAGAAATATATATTCAATAGTTATCATTTATAATTTCAAAAAATTTTCTACAAATAAACAATATCATTAAGGTATCCAAATTTTGATTTTGAAGGAACTTTTTTTAATTTTAATTCACTCCTGATTATAATACATATTATTGGATAACATTTTTTAAACTCAAATTAATTTCTATATATAATGTATTTATTAATCCAATTCGTTTACAATACGTTCACTAAAAGTTTTTGCTTTTTTGAAACATTATCAAAATTTCAAATAATGTTTTCTGATTTTTCCATCAATCAAAACTATCAAATTTTGATTTTGTATATATAACATATAGCGAAATTTTTACGTTCTATTAAAAAAATTACCAATATTTTCTCCGCAAAGTTGTTTATGTCATATTGAAAAAATCAACTTAATTTTTTTTAAACGTTAAAATATTTTTGATTTAGAATATATTATTGTTAGAATTTTTATTTCAGGATTGCTTCCTAAAAATAAATTACAAGTTTATCGAAGGAACATTTTTTTAATTAAAATTCATATAGACTTTACATTAATTTTGTAACAGTTTTAAATCTGATATTTATGTGAATTTGTAGGTGTTTAAAATAAAGCGTATAATTTGTTACTTTAATTACTTTAGTTTTAAATTTGAAGATTAATAAAATATTGAAAAAATCTTCAGTTAAGTAGTCTTTGAAATAAAATTATTTCATTTTCAAATTAGTTAAAATGTTCCAATATACGGTATTCATTAGTGATTTACGATCTATAAATAAATGGTGTTTTTCGCAAACAAATGAAACATAATCAAATTTTTATTTCTAAAAAAATATATTATTTAAATTAAGTCTATAAACAATCATTAATTTGTGAAATTTTAAGTAATTATTTTATTTTTTGTCTTTTATTACAATAAATTATAAAAAAAAATATTTTAGTGAAACTCAGTATACCATTATTTCAAGAGTTTTTTAAATACTGACAAATATTAAAATTTTTAGCATCAAACGTTTTGTTTAAAAAAATATATTTTAAACACGAAAGACGTTGATTTGTAATTTTTCAATGGTTTATAGAAATCCGACTTTCTCAATTAGTCATTTTTTAAAATATTTGATAAACTTTTACTAAAATACATTAACAAGTTACATCCGTAA
The DNA here is from genome assembly GCA_005656395.1 of Strongyloides papillosus. Lineage (NCBI taxonomy): Eukaryota > Metazoa > Nematoda > Chromadorea > Rhabditida > Strongyloididae > Strongyloides > Strongyloides papillosus. The sequence continues at coordinate 913,976 of SRSI01000074.1, forward strand.
ATTATCAAAATATCAAAACAATTATAATGTACTATTATGTTACAGAAAATGAGGAAAGATTTGTTAATTACTGATTGTATTCATATAATCTTTATGATATTACGGGAAGATTTACTTGGTGAAATGAATTTTTCTACACATTATTATATTTTAAAATTAAAAATTTAATGTTTATCATACAAAACTTAATATGACATCTTGTGACTAATTAAGTTAGATAAGCTTATAAAACGTTTAACATACCTTACTTATTTTAAGAGACTCAGAATTTACTCTTAATATTATTTGTGGATATTTTAAAAATTTAGACCAATCAAACAATTTTTTGGTAAATAATATTCTTTTTCCTTGTGTTAATTTACCCTTTTAATTTTTTTACTCATCTGAAAAGTTAAAAAATTTTCTTTCTAAATTAAAATATTGACCTGAGAGATTTCAGAATCATTGAATGCCATGATTGTAAAAGTGGATTTCTGAACTGTTAATTAAGCTATTTAAATTATAAACATCATTACTATAAAATTTATAATAATAAATTTTTTGCCACAAAAAAGAATGAAAATAAATAACCGAATTAAAAACATATGGTTCTGTCACTTCAATATACTTTTATAACAATAATCAATTTGGAGAACAGAAAAGCACAAAAATAAATTCTGATTCTTACATTATCACTTTACATGTTATAAAAGTAGTGTTGTCCATGTGTCTAAATGCTGTCGAAAACTTCAAAAAGACATAATTACATTTAAGATAATAAATGTAAGATGTTTTCTATAGCCTTATAAACATATACAATAAAGGCATTTTTATATCTCACAATTAAAACAAAGTGTAGTTAAAATGAAAATTAAGCAAAACAATTTTAACAATCATAAATTAACAAAAAAAGATATATATTCTAATGCCATATGCAACGCTACTTTTATAACACATGAAGGGATAATATAAGAATTACAATTTATTGTCATGTTTTTCAGTTCTCAAAATTGATTATTGTTATAAAAGTATATTGAAGTAACAGAAGCATGTGTATTTGATCCGGTTATTGATTTTTATTTTAGAGTATTTTACAGCAAATAAAAATTTTTTCACGATTAATTTGCATATCAAGTTGTAATTTCTTAAAACAGATTTTAAATTAAAAATTAGACTTTAAAAATATATTTATTATTATAAAAAATCAATTAAAATAATTTTATTTTGCCATCGGGTTTTTATTAAATTATTTAGCTAATTATTTTTGAATTAATCGAATTAGCAAGTAACATCACGGATATTTATTTTAATTAAATTTACATTGCTCCGAGTTTTAAAAATAAATTTTAATTTATTTACTATTTGATTGACTGTTAAGAGCTACTACTTTTTTCATAGAATTTATTTTTCATCAATGGAAAACCTTTATATACTGGTAAGAATAAAAACAACTGACACATCAACATCCATTAAAAAATACTGACATTAAGATATAACGATACAATTATGTGTGTTTTTTATACTTTCAAATTTACTGGTTGATTAGATCACTACAAGCGATTGTTTGTATATATAATAGGAATATGATGATAACGGTCAATTAAAAATATTATTTTTATTTTTGTGTACTAATATGTACACATACATAAAAATATCTTTATTTAAGCTATTTACCTATTTTACTTTTATTGTCTTTTATCCACAAAATTCTTTGGTAAGATTGTTATTCTGCCGAAAATTCAAATGCTTTTTGTTCTAGAGTTTCAAAGGAGATTGCTACATGGATGGAATTAATTATACCCTTCAATATACTTTACCCTCAAATGAAAGTATAAAAGGAGAACCATTCTCATGTAACTTACTTCCATATTTGAAAGAACTGAAATTATTAAATAAGAATGATTTTGTTGATTTAACAAAAGAAAAAGTTCCAAAGCCAAAAGTAGTTACTGCTATTTCAAATGATCATTTTGATGAAGCCACTCTTTTATTTAAATCATTTCTAAAACATTTTCCAAACCAAAAAATTATTGTCTATGATATAGGACTTTCACCAAAGAATGTTAGAAAAATTAAAAAATTATGTTTTGTAGAGTATAGAAAATTTGATTTTTCGAAATATCCAAAACATGTTTCAATTCTTAAAACATATGCTTTTAAAATTTTGATTGCATCGGTGAGTATAAATAAACTTTTTCTGTAAAATATATACCAGTAATTTAGGAGGTACTTAAAGAATATGGTGCAATATTTTGGGCTGATGCAAGTGTTAGATTTACAAAATCAAATTTAAATAATATATATGATTTACTTAATTGTTATAACGGGAAAGAACCCAATCATAGAGTTACTGAACAAAAAAAAATAGGAAATGGGCATAGACAAACTTCATATAAAAATATTTTTAGATTTGAAACATGCCGCTTATGTTATTGGCATTTTGGTTTTAAAGGCTTCGATGAAAATGTATACAAATTTAATATTAAACATTGTCATAAGTCACCAATTATGCTCCATGTCCCAACATTTCATGGAGTTTTACCAACTTATCATAAAGATACATATAAATATTTTCCAACGGATATAAAAAGATTTACAAATCGCACTATTTCAAGAGAATATGATGCAGCATTATCTTTAATGGTAAAAACAGAAGATGCTGTTAATGATGTCTTAAAATGGGCTGTTTTATGTGCTTTAGATAAACATTGTATCCAACCAGTAAATTGGTTTGATTGTTTAGGCCATTTTAAAAGAGGAAACATTTTTTCTAAAAAATATGTTTGTTATAGATTTGACCAATCTATATTAAGTATCCTTTTACATAATGCAAATAATTATGATATAAGAAATTATGTCAGTGAAATATATAATTTTGCCTATCTTGGAAGACGTGAAAAAGAAAATTTAAAAAAACTTAAATTTAATTGTAAAAAAATGCGTATGTAGCATTATTTTTTTTATCAAATTTTAGTTTTTCAACTGTTTAGTTTATCATTATAATTATATTTAAAATTTCTTTTTTTCTAAATTATTACTACATAAAATATTTATGTTTTAAATTAAAAATTGTGTTAGTAGTATAGAAAAACGATATTAATGTAATTTATTGGCAAGTAATCGTAAATAATTATAGAACTACATTAATGACATTATTCAATCAATGAAATAAAAAAATTTTTAAAAAATTCTTTTTTTTATTTAAAAAACAATCTCAAAAATATACAGGCAATAATTGATTGTTTTTTTAATTAATTATAAAATATTTACTTTCCTTGAGCATATTGAGTTTGTCCAGCAGCAGATGATTGAGCATATCCACCTTGAGCAGCGGCGAAACCTTCTTGAGCAACAGCAGATGGTTGAGCATATCCTCCTTGAGCACCAGCGAATCCTTGGACTGGTCCTGCTTGGGCATAACCTCCTTGAGCACCAGAGAATCCTTGGACTGGTCCTGCTTGGGCATAACCTCCTTGAGCACCAGAGAATCCTTGGACTGGTGGTGGTTGAGCATAACCAACTGGTGCTGGTGGTGGTGGTGGAGCTCCACAACCACAGGCTGGTTTTGGTGGTGGGCATCCACAACCTCCTTGTGATCCAAAGAAGAAAGCAGATGATGATCCAAGGATGGCTAAAAGTGAGGCAGCAGTGAAGAATTTCATTTTAGAAGTAGTATACTATTTTTTAGTAGTAATATAATAATTTTATTAAAAGATTTTCCTTAAATACATCATCTGAAGGCTAAATTTTAAGGATGTAACTTATAATAACCTGTTTCTTTTCCATAAAATTTTGTTTTCAATTGACAGCGACTTTGTCTTATCTTTATTACAAAGACATAATCTTAAAATCTTTGAATATGTTGTACTTCTAAATATCTTGTTTTTATAAAGGTATATATGTTTCCTTTTATTGATATAAACTATAAAATGAATAAAATCTCAGATAAATATCAATAAAAGGATAGTATGATAAATGTGTTCTTATTTCTTACAGCATCTTTAGTAAATCTATGTCATATAATAGGTATTAAGAATTAAAATAGTTTTAGTTTCAACATTCAACTAATATTTTTGGTTAAAATAAGTATTTAATATTTAAATATTATATAATAAAACGGCATGTAACATAAATTGAAGAAATCTTTAAACATAAAAGCAAATTAATCTATATGATTTATATTATTATTATATCCATCAATCATTCCTACTAACCAAAATGTTTCCATTACACCTTTCCCTTTTATAATAATTTCACCTCTAGATTCTACTATGAATCCACCTAGTTCTTTTAATAATTGACAGCATGATTCAGTTATGTGTATTCTTCCACTTTTTCCATTACTTTCCATTCTAGAAGCTATATTTATTGTATCACCAAATAAACAATATCTGGGCATTGTTAAGCCAACAACTCCAGCAACACATGGTCCTGTATTACATCCAATTCTTATTTTAATATTTTCATTTGGAAGATGTGGTATCGAGAAATTGTTACATAGTTTCATAAATTCTAGACTTAATATTGCAATCTCACGGCCGTGTAAATTACCATTCCTTTCTGGAAGACCAGATACACATAAATAACCATCACCGATAGTTTCAACTTTATAAATATCTAATTTTTCAATGATACTATCAAACTGACTATATAGTTCATTGATTAAGTTTACAACTTGAAAAGCTGAACATTTTGCTGATAGTTGTGTAAATTTTACAATATCTGAAAAAAACACTGTTACAGATGCAAAACTTTCTGGTTCAACAGTTTTTCCTATTTTTAAACATTCTACAACTTTTTTTGGTAACATTCTTCTTAATAGTATATCAATTTTTTTTTGCTCCTCGACTAATTCGTAACTTCGATAATCAATTTCTTTTTTTAATGTTGATGAGTGCTGTTCTAATAATTGAAATACATGATCCATCAAATTTTTTGATTCATTTTTGATTATTCCTGTAAAAAGCTTAGATATTTTGTGAACTGTAGGTCTATTATTAATATTTTCACTAGTACAATCTTTTATTACTGTTATTATAAATGAATCAATATCTAAGCCTGCGAAAATATTTAAATCAAATGTTGGTCTATTAATACCACCTTTACAAATAAGGTATATCAATTCTTCTAAACTTTCTTTTCTATTATCAAAATCCCATGGTTTTTTTCTTGTTATTATTTCACTTATAATTATACCCAAACTATAAATATCTCCTTTCTGTGAAGTAACATATTCACTATTTTTTAGATGTTCCGGAGCAATCCATAATTTATTCATTAAATTTATTTGTTTATTTCTACGAAGTTCTTTAAAATCAAAATTTGACAGTTTTAATTGCCAATGTTCACTGATTAAACAATTTTTTGATGTTAGTGTACCATGAAATTCTAAGGGACTGTTATGAAGAAATAATAAACCATTAATTAAATCTTTTATCAAACTCATACAAAAAAAAGTATCAAACATTTTAAAATCTGTTTGTAAAAATTCCTAAAAAAATGTATGCACAAATAAAATAAATAAAAAAAATTTTTCAACTAACAAATAGGTTTCCTCTTTTGCAATAACTCCATACAGATAAAAGTTCAGGACCATCTACACAAAAACCAAAATATTTATTTAATCCAGTATAATTAAAATTTAATATGCAATTTAATTCCATTTGAATATCTTTTGTTATCGGTAGTCTTAGATTATGTTTTTCTCCAACAACAACTCTATTCATATAAACATATAAAGAAAATTTTGAATTGTCAAAATTTTTATTTAAAATGTTAGATGAAGCTAGATTTGTATTATTTTGACTACCAAATACTTCTAATTTACTATTATTTTTGGATAGTTCAACATAATTTACCATCCATTTATTTAATTCAGCTTCTTTATTAATATTTACTTTTCGTATTATATAAAAAACTACTACAAATATTGATATTATAAATAATCCAATTGTAATTGATATAATTATTACAAGCGTTTTGTATTCTTCAAAAATATTTTCTGGACATAGATTATTTGTATAGCCACATTTTGGAACATTTAAAGGAATCTGTTTCCCCCAATTTTGAAAAATAGTTGTTGCTGGATCATCAATAAATGAGTTGACAGTAAATTTGTTATATTCATAGAATGTAAAGTTCATATACATTTTTTCGTTTCCCAGTTTATCAAAACCATACAAGATATAAATTGGCATTCTTAAACATCTTTTGGTATACTTCATTATTCCAGTCATACCTGTATAATCTCCCTTACAATATTGTTTATAAAGTGAAGCATTATTAATTGCACTTTTACCATAAATTGGTAATGTTTTATTTAAAATTGAAGCCCATAATAATATAGCGTCATAAAGGTAGGAGGAATATGCAGCAGGTCTTGTGTACAATTCATTATAGCATTCTTTACAATAAAAAGGCCAATCTTTAATCCTTTTTAGTATCTGATTACTATACTCTGGATTAGAAATATCAAAATGTGGTAAATCAACAAATAAAGTTCTTTTGGCAACTTCATATGCTTCACTGTCACGTTTATCATCTGCTTGTAAAAAATTTTGGTAAATTTTATATCGAATACCATTTTCATCGTTTTCATTAGTATAAACACCAAGATTTTTAACATCCATAATAATTAAAACATATTCATCTGTATTCATTCCATTATCGTACATTGCCAACATTAATTTTCTTTTCCATAAATCATTATCAAAACAACTTACAATAATTCTTGTTCTATTTTTAATAGAAGTTAGAAAAAAATTATAGTCATAATTACTATAAGGTTTTGAAATTTCATGAGCAAAAACAAGGTTACCATCAAAAACAACAACATTAAGTACATTTTGAAAATCTCTTTTTAAAAATCTACAACGATTATAAACATCAGTTGCATAAACAAAAGCAAAATCTTTCCACTTAAACATTTTTAAAAGATTCAATGTTGCATAGGATATTGTTGGGAAAATATAGTTAAGAGGAAATAAACTCGTAAAACGAAGTGAATTTAGAATATTTGCCGTTGAAGCTGTCCCCCAAATAAATGACGGAATGCTAAAATACTTTGATACTAATGTTGATCTCAAAGATGATTCAACACAAGTTGGTCCAAATAAAACAGATACTTTATTTGATCTAATTAAAGATAATGTTTTTCCTGCTGATTTAAAACCAATACATTCATCAAATTCAACAAAACAATTAAATTTAAATCCATCAAGCAAATGTTCTCTATTTATAGTTTCAAGTGCCAAAGAAACAACTCCTCCAGACAGATTAAAGCCTGTTTGTTTCAATAAGATTTGAGAATATTTTGAAAATAAAAATCCAATATTAATATTGGTATCATTAGAAGAAATATTTATAAAAAATATAGTTATTATGATTAGAAGGAAAATTTTCATATTCGTCAGCCTTTTAGCAATGATAAAATTAAAGATATTACAATTAGATGTCAATTTATATACTTAATTTCAAAAAATGACTTCATGGTTTTTTAATCATTATGGCTTCATAAAACTATCTTTTTCGTATTTTATTTAATTAATCCAAGAGTTTTTTTAAAAAAATAGAAAACTCATAAATTTTATCCGATACAAATACTCTTTACGTCAATGTACTTTTAATCATAATATTTTTTGTTTTTTTAATGTAATAATTTTATAGTTCTTTTTTATTTTTTATAATATTGTTGGAAAACCAATTATTTTCAGTTATGTAAAATAAGTTACTTGTTATGTCATAAATTTTTCATAATTTTACGGAAATAATCAAGATTAATTTTTTAGTAAGGGTTTTTTTATTTTGGTGTTTACAATAATGAATTTTTGAAAACTTTTTCTTTAAATAAAATGCACAATTTACGATTAAAATTAAAAACTCATAAATATAGAAACATATATAGCAAGGTGCAATGAGGACATTTTTTAAAAAACATTATTTCACCAAAAAAATATTGTTGAAAAATGTACCCTACTATATATGTCCGTAACTTTTTAATAGATAAATATAATAGTAAACAGATATCATATTCGTAATTAGCATAAAAACTGCAATCTAATGATATAAAAAAGTTTTGAAAATGTTAAAAAAAATCTTTGGCACTTCATTAACAAATTAATATTTTTCTTAGAAAAACAGATATCAAAAATCAGCTTGATTAGATTAAAGAACCAAGTCTCGGCTACAAAGTGAGCCATCAACCTGTCTTCGTAGGTAGTCTGGGGGCTTCAATAAATACTATTTTCTGTCGATTTTTAAAAATGCCGAAAATAAAAAAATAATTTTTAAAGTTTAATAACTCGATTTTAAACGCGATATCAAAAATCTGGTAGATCAGATTTAAGATTCAAGTCTTGGCTACAAAATGAGCCATCAACCGTGTTCACAGCTATTCTGAGGGCTTCAATAAAAATTACTTTTTGTCCACAATTTAGTATGCCAAAAATTTAAAATTAATTTTAAACTTTAATAATTCGACTTTCAAACAAGATATTGAAAAACGGCTATATCAGATTAAATATTCGTGGCCGGACTATAAAATGAGACACTAACCACCTCCGTAGGTGGTCTGGGGGCTTCAATAAATATTATTTTCTGTCATGGGTCAAATTTGGCAATTTTTTAAAAGATTTGTACTATTTTTGCTAGCATTTTGTTTTAAAGCATTATTTAAGAATTTTTTATTAAAATATGCAATTAAAAATTCTATTATTAATTAAAAATTCGTACTATTTTTACAAAAATTTTTTTAAAAGCATTATTTTAAAATTTTTCTTTGAAACAAGCAATTAATAAGTTTATTATTAGTTAAAAATTTATAATTAATGCTTTTACATCCGTTTAAATCTCTATTTATTAAGATCTACCAAGGGTAAACAAAATTAACTTTTGAGCCTAAAACGAAATTTTGTTTACTTCCTTTTAGGGGTACTTGCACTTAACATTTTAGGGTTATTATTTCAAAAATAGAATCAGCATGTTTGATTCTATATGTGTACAAATTTTCAGGACGGTAGGGGCAGTTTGAAATTTTGATCAATTTTTATTGCACCTTGCTATTCATATTTTTATCTTAATTTTAATGGGCTGAAACAGGGGTACCGAAATTCAAGATTTCGAGTAGTTCAAAAGATGTATCTCAAGAACGGGACTTAGCATGACACTGATATTGCATATTTAGATTTACTATTATGACACATTAATATTTTAATTAAAATTTTATTTGAAATTAAAAATTAGTTTTCGATACACAGCTCTCCTCTATATATATGGAGGATGATAAATATATTTATATGTAAAATCGTGAACTTTTTTTTGGAAGTTTAAAGTTAAAAATTTTAAAATCATAGTAATAGATCCTTATCAATTTGTCCATTAGTTTTACATTTTCCAACAACTCTTTTTTTATTATTTTTCTACTTTTAGTATGAAATGTTGTATGGCCTGTGTATTTTTTCATTCCTTCTTTTTCTATAAAACTAGCTTCTCTTGAAGAAACTCCCTGAGATACAAGATATTCTGAAAAATTTTTATAAAATTTTATTACACTTTTTTTATTTTCAGGATTTATTTTGAATACTTTGTACATATCATGGTAATTATTTAATTGACAATACCTGAAAATAACTATATAGAAAAAAGTATTATGCATACCATGATTGAGGATAAAAATGACGATCTACATAAGTTGCTTTATATACTTTTTTTGGATTATTAACCTGTTTTAAAAGTCTTTTGTATAGAGTATTTATAAAACAAGACAAGTCCTCAAAACATCCATAGCATCTTCCTTTACTTTCAGTATATCTTAGAACACATTTATCAGTAAAAGCCGAAATAAATCTTTCTATTGGATTTCTTACAATAACAATACTTTTGTATTCAGTTAAGAAATTGTCTATATTACCATCACTAAATCTTATGGCTTCTTTTTTAAGTGAGTCAATTTTATTACGACTTTTACAAACAGATCTAATCCAAAAATCCGATACTAATTGATGTTTTTCTTTTTGTAATTTTGGGTGATCTAAATAACAGGAAATTGCTTTTAATACAGTCGATAAATTTTTTTGTATTGTACAAAAATTTAATTTATATCTTGAGTTAATCCTGTAGTAAGTAGTAACATTTTGAAAGCCCTCAACACATTTTTTGCCATTTGACGAATTTTCACAATTAATTGAATATCTTTTCATAGCTTTGTTAATTGAATTAGTAGGGAAAACATTAAGTAGTAAATATAAAATTAATGTTAATTTAGAAATTTTATTTTTCATTTTTCAAAAAAACAAACAATCAAATTTTCTTATTATTGGTTTTCTATAATTATATTTTTTCATTAGTTTTCTATTACTTTAAAGGAAAAAACTTGATTTATAATATTCATAGCATAATTACTATATATTCTCAAACATTTATTCTCTTATCTCTAATAATTATCTATAATAAATTCAAGAAAATATTATAGATAAGAGATAATATTGAATACATTTAAAAAACTACTTAACTATCTAAAATTGCATCCAATTTTTCAAGTATTTTTAAAAATTTAATTAATGGAAAAACAATTTTCAGCTATTAGAAATTAATTTTTTTGGCAATAAAACTATGATTGTATTAGTAATTAGTTCATAGTTATATACAATATTAATATATAACACTATCATTTTCTATAAAGAAAAAAATAAGAAATTTTTTAAGAGACTAATATTATATGATTTATAAAGTAATATCGACAAAAAAACGATGTTGGCAAAACTTAGAAATTACAGCTAAAATATCAATTTGAATACAAAGTTAGATATAATTTAATTTTGTTTCTTTTGAAGATTATTTTTACTTTTATCTGTGAGCCTAAAGGAGTTAGAATTTTAGGATAAAAAAGGTGTGAAAAATTTTGAAATGATCATTTTAGTTTTTAGCGATTCTAAGATGGCGATTTCTTTATATTAGTTCAAATTTGATTTTTATTTTTAGATGGTTAATAAATACTACATTGCTAATATTTTTAACAAATATTAACTATATGATTGTAAATTTTTTTTTAATTGTAATTTATAACTTTATATATAGATGGCCACGATTTGAAATTTTAAGCTTTAAAATTCTGTTTCTTTTTTATTTCTAATAATGTATTTTAAAGGAAAATATATGCCAGTTAAAAAGTTATATAAAACTGTTGATAATTTCTATTATAAAATTAATTAAAGGAAATATATTTATCTAATTGTCAAATCATTTACACAAAACCATCAATTATATTTTATATTTTAATAAAAATTTCATTCTCAAAAAATCGTATAACCTTTAATTAACTATTAGAATTAGTTAATCTTTAAAGATCAATAAAAAAAAAGTGAAAATTAATTTCCACGTAAAATATAGTCCTGAGAATGAAAATCTTTGTGTAAGAGTTAGTTATCTAAACATTTTTTGAATACAGATATTACTTTAACCATTTCGTAATCTAGTTATTGTTTTATAATTTGTTAATAAAAAATGTTCTTAGTAATTTTTGTATTTCATAATTATATATAAGAATATATGTTTCAATATTTTGCAAAAGTACTAGTTATAAATATACCAATTAAAACGTAAAAAAAATCACTGGAATTTGATGACCTTGTGCCACGTCAAACAGCATGTTTGACGCAAAAAAAGAAATAACTATCATATATATATAAAGTCTTTATTGTATTTTTCAGTTTCTTATAAAGTTTTAAATAACTCATCTTTATCTTATTAGGTGTTTTTAACACCACACCTTGAAATAATTTTTATACCACAACTCTTTCACTTAAGATTTGATAATTTTTAATCATGTGAATATTTCTGTTCTAGTGATTAATATGATTCTTGATATCTACAAAAATGATATATATTTGTTTCCAATCAAATTTTTTATGATGTAATTTTTATCGACCAAATAAAATCATCCAAAAAGATTTCTAATACTTTAAAAGGATTGTAATTATTTACAAAATGGTATTTATACTGTTTACTGAATTTTCTGCTTTTCATAGATTGAGGTTTGAAAAAATTTCTAAACATCTATTTTAAGTTATATGTCAAGATACTTTAAATTTGTTTTATTATTTCTATTCAATAGGAAATTTTTTTCTCAATTTATGTACACTTTTAAATGAAGTTGCACTTTATCAATAAAGAACTAATTTGAGATCTAGCAAACTAATTAATTAATTGGCACTATTTTTTTAATTAACAAAACATGGCAAACTAAAAGTTTCATAACTTAAAAATTAAAATGCTATCATTGGAATTTATGAATCAACTTAAATTTTGGATGAATTGTATTTGTGTTTTGTTGAAAACAACTGATTACTTGATTTCATTAGTTACATTAGCTTGATATTGATCACATATAAAAATTTTTTCTATAATACTTCCGAAGTACAAATCTGTTAAAGTACATTAATACTTTTAATTTCAATCATTAGAAATTGTATAAATCCACAGCTAACATAACATTTTTTTGTTAAACTTTAATTAAATAACATTTTTATATAAACAATATACACACTTAAATATAAAATCCATAAATTGAAAAATTTTATTTTTCAATTAAAGTTATGGTTTTTATAAATTTTAAATATTTAATCATATTTATGAACATCTTTCAAACTATATATCTTTATTATCTAGAAAATTCTCGTCATGATAATACAAATTCACTAAATTTTAATTTCCCACAGTATATTGATGACAGCAATGCTATAAAAAGATCCTTATCATCAAAAGTAAAAACTGAAAATGATTCTAAAGAGGAAAAAAGAAAAAACGATGATGAGGTATCAATAAAATTACATTGTTTAAGACAAAAAACTAGAAGACCACCAACCAGGAGACCGACAATGAGGCCTATTAGAAGACCCCTACCATTGGTTCGTAGAACAACAAGGAGGCCTCCTCCACCGAGAACACCAATTAGACGTACTACACGAAAAATGACAACAAGGCGAACTATAACTTCCAAAAGAAATAACCCACAAAGAACTCAAAAACCAATTGTTCATCGACCAAAAACTGCTCCACCAGTAATTATTCGACCAAAAACAGCCCCAACAAGGCCGCCAACAACAACTACACGAAGGACTCAATCAACAACAACTACACGAACGACCCAATCAACAACAACTACACGAAGGACTCAATCAACAACGACTACACAAACAACTCAGTCAACAACGACTACACAAAGTTCTCAACCAACAACAACTACACAAGTAACTCAACCAACAACAACTACACAAAAGACCCAATCAACATCAACTACACAAATAACTCAACCAACAACAACTACACAAAAGACCCAATCAACATCAACTACACAAGTAACTCAACCAACAACAACTTCTTTACAAGTAATACAACCAGTAACAACAGTTCTTCCACCAATTACTAAAAATAGTAATCGACGAACATCGAAACTTAAAAAAACATCAACGAAAAAATCACCTACAACAACGGGTGATGAATATGGAGAATATTAAAGATAGTATTGATCTATATTCCCTCTCTAACAAATGTATACTTGTGCGATATCTTTTATTTTTTTATAGTATATTATATCAGAAAATATTTTCTAAAAAAATATAGATAGTTATTAACTTTGATTTAAAAATCAAATCATTATATTTTAATTTAGTTTATAGAATATTGATGGATTCATTAGTTTTAAAGACTTTCAAAATATTAATCAATAAATTCTTAATTTATAAATATGATTTTTATTAATTATAGCAATAACATTATTACAGTTGATTGAAAATCTTTAATGATAGTTTGGTAGAAAAATTTTTACTTAATTCTCAACTCATCACATATATTTCTTGAATTGTTAACTACTATTTTTGAAGCCGTAATATTGGAAATATGAAGGCAAAATCTTTTATAAGTCTACGTTTATTTTAATGTTTCAATAAACTTACATATACCATTTTTAGGACTGAATTATAAATGTATACTTTTATTTTATTAATAGATTCTTACTTAAAGATTCGCATATGATTCAAATATCTCATTGTGCTAAAAACACTAATAAACCTCGGTTTATATTTTACCACAAAAATATAGATAAATCTAATGTTAGAAAATTTATAAAGCCATCTGAAGAACATACCTTTGCTTGGTTTTGTTTAACATTTTAACTTATTTGAACCTGTAATTCTTTATAACTAACTACCAATACATTTTTGCTGATAACTTGGCCAGTGGTTAATCAATTTTGATAATATTAAGTTTCCCCCTGTATTCTGCAGTTAAACCTTTCAAATGAAATATTAACAAGCTCATTATCTTTGTGAAAAGTTAATTCTGGAACAAGACTATTGAAAAAAGTAAATAAAATATAACATTTTTTTAAGAATAACTTGGCCAATTTTGGTTACAAATATCTAAAATGTATTTAGTTCCTATAATTACAAAAAAAAAACATCTTTTGATTGTTAATTCATAAAAATTGGTTAAGTTTGAAAAGAGTTATGATTAGTAAAAAATGAATTTTCTTATTTTTTTATTAGAGATTCATGTTCGATTATTATTTTAATTATATCTCATTCTTCTTGTATAATTATTATATATAAAAATGAATAATTATTTAAAAAAATTACTACAGAATGGTTTGACTCAATTTTAATGGTCAATAAAATCAAATAATTTTGCTTAAGTTTAATATATTTTTTGTTAGAAAGAAATCCAAATGAAATTACTAGAAATATTTGGTGAATAAAATTGGATTAATGAAATAATTAATGTTATGATAATCATTTAATATTCTTAAATATTCAATTGCTCTTTTTTATATTCTTAATATAAATTTTTATTGACTGATTATTAAATCACTTTTCATAGTTTCAAATTACTTTAATATATTATCTTGATAAACTAATTATAATTAAAAAAATAGTATTTATGAGAAAACTGCATTATTTATTTTATTTTTGATTTAAAGAAATTTTAATATTATAAAAATTAACCCCCGCATATTTTTCCTATAAAAACTACAATTTTTTTTTAAAATTTAATATTGACTAATACACATAGAAAATCAAACAATTTTAAAGTTTGATCTATACTCATATAAATTTTCATTACACCGATGTTTATACTATTTTTTAAATCTATTGGAAAAGAATGGCAAAGTGAAAAATTTATAAAATCCTAGTATAGTTACAGCTGTTTAAATGCCCTTAAAATGTCAGATCGATAATCAAAAATTACATTTCAACATATCATTCAATAATATTTGTTGATTAAATATATAAAACAAAAATAAACCATGAATTATTATTAAAAATTTGAATCAAAATTATGTCAAACATTTATAAAATATATTGTGTAATCAAAATTTTTTTACTAACTTCATTTCTTCTGTATTGTCACTCACATTTAATTGTTTCTAATTATTCTATACAAAACGAAAAGACCTTGGTAAAAAGAAACGAATTTACCTTGCTAAATACATTAGTAAATAATATTAAACAAAATGTTCCTGAATTAATTCTAAATCGTCGGATAAGAAATGCTTTTCCAAATGGACCAAAAAAGATGTTGCCTCGACATCAAAATCCACTTAAAAGACCACCTCCAAAATTACAAAAGAGAATAGGACCACAATTAAAACCACCCGTAAGGCCCCAACAAAGACGAAATCAAAAACCACAACCACCACTAAAGCCACATTCACCACCAAGACCACAACAAGGACCAAATTTAAGATCTAAACCAATGAACCCTTCAAGAACTAATTCGCTATTAGCTTCAAAATCACAATCAAAGCTGTCTGTAAGACCCTTACAACGGTCAATTCAAAAGCGACAATCACCACTAAAGCCAAAATTAGGACCTCCAAAACACCAGCCTCTTAGACACAATCCATCGCCAGTTTTAAAATTGGTACAACGGCAAAATCAGAGACAACAATCACCACCAATGCAAAAATCAACCCCACTTCTACGTCCGAAGCCAAAACAAAATTCTCCACGATCCTTGGCTCTAAAACCGATGAATCAGAGGCTAAAAACTCAACCATTGTTGAATAGAAGAATGAATCAATCAAACGCTAATCAAATGAAAATTAAAAAACTCCAGCAACTACGGAATAATAAAAAATCCCTTCAAGAATCCGGAATTCCACAAGTTATAAGGAGACACTTACCACCCTTCAGACTTTTAAATTCCCGAATGAGACAACAACAACAAAGAAATAGGCTTTTGCAGAAACAAAGACAAAGACTTCAACAACAAAATTCTAGGCTTTTGCAGAGGCAAAGAAGAAGACGTCAACAACAAAGAAATAGGCTTCTACAAAGGCAAAAAAAAAATCAACAAAGAACTAGGTTCTTGCAAAGGCAAAGACAACAAAATCAAGCTAGAAGAGCACAGACGAGAATGAGAAATAACTTGCGAAGGAGAATTCGAAAAATTAATAGACTTAAAAGAATATTTACACAAAGGCGAGCAAGACTACAACAAAGGATAAACAGATTAAAAGCGTTATTAAGGAGACAAAAAAGACCAGTACAAATTAGAAAAACAACTAAAAAACCTGTCGCTAAACCAAATCCCCCAGTTGTTCCAACTAAAAAACCATCTGATGTGAATCCAGGTGGAGAAGGAATCAAAGTGCCTGTTGTTGTAACTCCTAAGCCCGGTGGTGGAGCTCTAATTCCAGGAGTAGTTGTAGTTCCGGGACAAACAGGTGATCTTGAAAAAGATGAAATTGTTGGTAACGATGCTGCAGAAAGCGGTGCAATTGAAGGTGAAACTGATGATTCAAATGATGATATTGAAATATAGAAAATAAACTTAATACAGAAAATTATGGTCAATGTATTAAAACGAAAAATTTTAAATATAAGTCAAATAATTTCCAAGAAAATCTATAGTCATATGTATATATTTGATAAAACTTATGTCTATTAAAAATCTTCTTAATCTTAAAACTTAGAAATGAAAATTTTTCTTTTGTATTTGGCAAATATTTTGTGTTCATCAGAATATAATGGAAAATTTCAGGATCAATATGTAAAATAATTTTCCAATCAATTTTAAAGAGATAGGTAATGACTTGAAATGATAAGAAGTACATATTATTGACATTTCACAATTATATGCCTTTAAAATTAACGATAGTAGTAAAAAATTCATTAAATTTCAAAAGCTTTATAAAATTTCAATAAAATGTGATTGATAAAATCATAGCCAGAAAGAAGTTTAATAGAAATAATTAACATTCTCTGAAACCATTAAATTTTCTTTCCATCGTATTCAATTTTAAAAATTACTACTTTTTCGAAATGCAGTGTATTTGATCTTCCATGAAAGTCTCGATGATCACCATGAAGTTTCGCGCATATTTTTGTTTTGAAACAAAAAATTTAAACTTCTATCACCAAGACCTTTGAAAGTCACCAAATATGTACATATAATATATACATTTACAAATTAAACATTTCCTTCAACAATAGATGAAATGTAGTTCATTAAACTATATTTCATAATCATATCTCTATTTCAAAATTTAATTCAGGTAAGAAGTACTATTCAAAAAAATAATAAACGCCCCCTTAACACATATTCTATACCCCAATATATTAACAACATGACAGTAGACAATCGTGCTAAGAATCTATAAGTTTTTCGAAATAATTCACCCTATTAACTAATTATTTCACGTGATAACTTTTTTCGTTAATTTCAAAATATTCTCATGATTTCTCAATATTTACATTATAAAAGTAGTATATCATCACTATAGTTATTTTTTATTTTTTGTTTAACTACAATTTCTTAATTATTATTGAATTTTTAGTAAAATTATATTATAATGGTACGTAAAAGAACTGCTTCTCCAGCTTCAAGTGGACCGGTCCGCCGTTCATCACCTCCACCAACACCTGCTGCAGCACCTGCTCCTAATTATTCAGCTCCACCAGCTCCAGTTGCAACTCCAATGGCTGCTGGTGCAGCTCCAAAACAACCTGGACTTATGGCTCAAATGGCTGCTACTGCTGGTGGTGTTGCTATAGGAAGTAGTATTGGACATGTTGTTGGAAATATGATTTCCGGATCAGGTAGTTCAAATGATAATGTTCAACCTTCAACAGCTCCTGCTCCTGTCAACTACCAACAACAACAAAATTACCAAAACCCATGTGAATTTGAATACCGTCAATTCTTTGAATGGTAAATTTAGTTTATTATTTCATTACTTTTTTTTTAGTTCAAGGAATACTTCTGATATCAATCTTTGCTCAGCTTATCACGATCTTTTCAAAGAATGCAAGGTGCGTAATAACATGTAACTGAGGTATATTCCTTACAAAAACAAGTTTAGAGAATTATATTGCCCTTGTTAGTAGTTAAATAAAATAAAAAGTTTCCACAACATCTTTTTATTTTTTGTTTTTCTTCCCTCTTTATCACTCATAATAGTAGGAAATGTAATAGTTAAAATGAGTTTACTCAAAAATATAATTTATCTAATGTAAAGTATATTTCAATTTTTTTTATTAGTTTCTAAAGTTTATTTGAATCAATTTTTATTTTATTTATAAATAATTTAATATATACATACTTTAAAACAACAAAGGTTAACAAGAAAGTGTATAGAATGGTGGTTTCTGTTTTGGTGAATTAGAGTTCCTATGGACGATTGAATTTTCTAGTACAACGTTTTTTAAACCTAAACGTTTCATCTCATCTTGTAAAATAATTTCTAATTCATAACCAAATCTAATTTGTTCAGCCAGAAATAGAGAATAACAACCCCATGCTTGTGCTCTAATAGGACAAAATGAATTTGCTAATGGAGAATGTTTTAAAGATCTTTTTATTGAATCATTAGCATTCCAACTTTTTTCTGGAGAAAGTCTATCCGTAACAGTTAATGATGCTCCTGATGAGGTATTTAATGGTGAGGAAAGGTGCATTTTAGTCTTTTTCTTAAAACTTGATCTGTTAACTGGCAATATATTACTACATTGAGAATTTTTTGTTATTTTTTGGTATGGTGATGAAGATGGAATGTCAGAAGACGAGTGTGATGATGTGGTATCACTATTTATCTCAATGGTTTTATAATTAAAATTTGAGGTAGCTGAAGATATTGAGACGTTAGGAGAAATACTTTTGTCTTTTATCGTTTCATTTGTAATATGATCCTAAAATTGTAAGCTTTGTGGTAAAAACTATGTATGATATCTTATTTCCTTACATTGTCACTTAATAATGATACTTCCGTCATACGTCCGTTAAAATATTTTAATTCCCTTGCAGCATTGAATATAGCAGCTTGTAATCTATCCCAAAAATTCATTGGTACTCCCTTAAATGCATTTTGATTTGATGCATAAGAAGCACCAAATTCTCTTAATCTATCGAGAACTGAAGTATTATCATATATATGCTCAATACACTCTACTAATGTTTCACAAAAATGCTAAAAAGAAGGTAAAAAAAACGATTAATAAATATAATATAAAAAAACTTATGTCAATATATATTAAAATATTACCTGAACATGAAGCTTAAAATTAATGTGTTGTTCCCATACATTAGTACTAGAATTTTGAAAACTTTCTAACCCTATAACTTGCAATAATCTTTTATCTCTGGAAAATATAGTCGCAAAGACTAAATGTCCAAATAAGTATAATGTTGAAACATCAATATTTGACAAAGTTGAATGAATAATTTTTTTTTGTACAGTTGTCAATTCAGCAGCAGTTCCAAAAGAATTTCTTAATGTAAAACTCCCTGTATTACCATGTCCTGCTCTAAATGATTTAGATTTTCTACTATATCTTGTTAATGGTATTTTTTCTTCACGTATATTAAATGAGGCTGAATTTCTTTGAATACTTCTTAACAATCATTATAAACAATAATAATATTTTAAATATTAACTTACATATTTTGTTTTTCAGCTTTCTTAACTTTATTTATTTCCATATCAACTTCATTAAATGAATTTGATTTTTTACGATTATTTGTAATTGTTGGTTTTTCACAATTTCCTATGGTAACGGATTTTACTTTCGCCTTTTTTTGTCGTGTAATTTTATTTTCAATTTTAGCTTGAGAAGATTCTGCATTGCCCATATCTAAATGAATAAAAAATAATTAGGATGAGCAAATAAATTAATTTATAGTGAAAAATATAGGAAAAAATTTTTTTCAATGTTGTTTGGCTTAAATTATTAGTAATTGATAAAAATAAAATATCTTAGGTATGCTGAAATAAAATAATGGACATTTTTGAAATCCTATAATAGTGGGAATATTTTTTAAGTTAAAAATTGTATGATATAAATGAATATGTTTATACGTATATACAAATATTTCTATAAAGTAAAAATTAATATTTCAAAAGATAAAGCAAAATTAATTTTTAGTTATAATAATTGCTCTAATAATTTCTTTCTCCCTTTTCGTTAAGCTTTTTTTCATTTTTTTTTTGTGATAACAAAGAAAAATATTTGAGATAAATAATATCACAGATAGTTATTTTACAAATTTTTTTAGAAATTTTAAATAATAAAACTTTTGATGGTTTTTTAAAATATTATAAATAAAAAACATTAAAATATAGTCATCATTTGATTGAAAAAAATTTGTCTAATATTTAAAATATTACTTAAAAACTTCATTCATATTATAAATTAACAAATGAAGCAATAAATTTTATAAGTGCAAATATGCACATGGATAAATGAAATCATTTAGATAATTTTATATGTCAAATAAAATAATATGAAGCCTTTTAATAAAATAGATAGTACTGGTGCATAAAAGTTACGAAAGTTGATGTTCATAGTGATGGATATATAACAAATAGAAGTTTTGGGAATTATTTTTTTTTTATTATTTTCATACATATTATACACCCTCATAAGATATATTATTGAAAAAGCACAAAAATAAAATGAAAACTTAAGTTATATATGTTTTTTAATTATATAAGGGAAAAATTTAAAATATGTGATAAAGGGATAAAGGTATTATTACTAAAGATTATATTTCATTAAATAAAGCTATTTTTAACGATCAGTTAAATGATTTATTTTCTAGCTTAACTATTTAATAGATATAAAAATTATCTCCTATCATATAAAAAGAACAAGAATGTATCATACTTCATTGTTCAACCATAATAATATTTCATATAACTTTATTATCCGTTTAAATCATTTCCTATTGAAATCTTTTTTTAACTATAACTTATAAGATAACAATTTTGAAATATATATCAAAAAATTATAGTAAAAAAAAGTTATTATACTATAATAAAAAACACAGATTAAATATTACTACTAAAACATAAGAAAAAAGACAAATGGGAGTTTTTGATAATCAAAGATATGAAAATAGAATTTTAAAAAATATTTTATATTCTAAGCTATCATTTTAAATGAAAATAAGAAATAATAATTCAGACTGGAAATTAAAATTTATCATACAAAATATTCTACATGTTAAAAAAAATGCTACATCTTTATAAAAATTTACTACCATACCAAAATTTTTATATAACATTTAAATCATCCACAAAAACATTAAATAATTAAACTTCGTAAATAAAGAATTAGAGAACGAAATATCAAATACATGGAATTTAGTTATAACAATTAAAGAAAAAAATTTAAACGTTTTGCCGTACTAAAAATTTATCTGATTATGTTTTATGCCCACACAACAACCATTGTTTTATCTTATTACATTTCTTTGAAGATTTGTGTGACCATTGGGAGATAAACAGAGGATGTTTATGTTGTTATTTTAACTTGATAACCATAGAAAATATATTTTAAAGTTATTTTTTTTTAAATAAAATTACTCAACTTTATATTTTACATGTCTCGACATTTTTATTGTTCGTTAACTTTTTAGATATAATTAATTACAATCTAAACAAAACTTTAAAAACTACCATTATTATAAATATCTTTTCATCAACTACTTAAAGTACTCCTAAGTGTTTAGTACATAAAAATATAACATATCAAAAGAGAAAGAAAAAATATTTTAAGAATAACAATAATAAAGGTATTCAATAAAAATCTAACACTATGATACATTATAGTGCAATTTTTTCAGGATAATGATAAAAAAATTAACGGCTGACTTAATTTTTTACAATAATCTATAGAAAATATTTGTATTATTATATCATTAAAGAAAATGAAACTATTCATTAGTAATAACCTTGTGATATTAATATATCTTTTGAATAAATTAATTTCTACAAACTATCAAATCTATGTAAATGATAACATTAAAGAGTATTGTTTAAATATTTAGTAAACTACTCATTAAACGTAAAAAGTAAAAAAAAGTCCACTTTTATTAGTATTTTTTTTCAGGATAATAAAAAGTATAAACCACAAATGAGAAAATTATTTTTTTTAATTAGACTAAAAAAAATTTAAGCGGTAGTTAATGGTAATGTATCTTCAGATTGGATGGTTTTAACACTTTTAACAATTGTCATAGGAACTTCGACGTATCTCTCTTGTTCTGGCAAATAAAGGCCAACAAACAAATAATATATCCATGCACCAAGTATGGCACCAAAGAAGGGGGCAACAATTGGAATCCAAAAGTAATAATCACCTTGTCCAAAAACATTCTCATACCCAACGGTCCATGCGAAAAGACGTGGTCCGAAATCACGAGCAGGATTGATTGGATATCCAAGATTATATCCAAATGCACATCCAATCATCACAAGTGAAAGTCCAATAAGAAGTGGTTGAGTTGAACTTGGTATTCTATTTCTTCCCTCAGTAATAATACATATACATAAAATTAAAACTGCTGTTCCAAGTAATTGATCAACAAATGCGCCAAAAAATGATAGATGAGGTGATAAAAATGATGTAAATATTCCAGCAGTTGAGACAGCATTAGGAATTTCGATACTTTTTATAACTGTATCAGTTGATGGATCTTTTGTTACAAAAAGATTATTGTAAAGATAAGTATTTGGTCCAAGAGATGATATTTTATCTACAATTTTTTATTTTATTAATTTATGTAATAATTAAAACTATATTACCCCAATGAAGAAGGTATGTACATGCAGCACCAATATATGCACCGATAAATTGAGCAATTAAGTACAAAATAAAAGTCACAGGATTAATTTTTCCAAGAGTTAACATTGCAAATGAAACAGCTAAAAAAATTAATTAAATTAATAAAATAATTATGCAAGTTTAATTACCTGGATTAAGGTGTCCACCACTAATTCTATAGGTTGCATAGACACTAAAAGCTAAAGCAAGTCCCCATCCAATAGCAATTTGAATCCAAGTATGTTTTACCTGGACATTTTCAACGTTTCCAGGATTCGAAAGAATAAATTGTGCACATACAGATGTTCCAATAAATACTAATAAAAATGTTCCAAATAACTCAGAAAGAAATTTCTTAAAATTTTCATTTTTCATATTTAATTTGGAACGAATTTTATCAATAACATTAGTTTTAGTTACATAACTACGTTGTTGAACTTGACCAACCATATTCTAAATAAAAAAAAATACTATTTTTATATAATCCTGTTAAAAATAAAAGTCACAATAAACATAAGTAAAATGACAATGCAGAAAAAAAATCTAACCAACAATGAAATACATATCACACAATGTTTTGATGAAATGTAAAAAACAAAACTACATTACCTATGTAAACACACTTTATTTTACTTGAAGTGAATAACAATATTTAAAAAAAGAAGCATTATTTTCGATAGAGTATTTTATAACATGGAAAAGTATTATCTATATTTCAAAAGCATACATATATAATAAACAACTAAATTAAATTGAAAAAAAATATTGTGGCAGTAGATATTTTCCAACTTATTATTTATGATTGATAAAATTTAATTGCGCTTAAAATGTATTATATTTCGTAAAAAAATTTTATAGTCTAATATCATAAAAATTTTTGTATCAATAACAATTTTTTTTACGTTTCTAAGATTAAATTTTAGTTATAATATAATAAAGAGTACTTACAAAAATAATTTGTTCAATTATTTATTGAACAAATTATTTAATAATACTCCTTCTTTATTCTATTTTTTTTATCATATAAAAAATAAAAATAAATTATATTTTTGGAGAATAAATAGCATAAATCTAAAAAAAGGAGAATGATTGTATCATAAAGATAGATAATTGTCTTGTGATGAAATAGAGAAATAACACTATAAATTTTTTGCCATCCCACACCACAATGAATGATACTATTTTGATGCTCCAAGATAATAACAACAGGCAGATTGTCCTATAATGATATCTTTATTTAATACCAATAACAACACTTCAAATACATAGAGTACTTCATTTGATAAATTTATTATAATACATTTCCTACCATATGATGATAAAAAAGAAATAAACATAAAATTTTTATAAAATTAAACAATAATATAAGTTGTAAATAATGTACAAAAGGTATGATTTAACCTTAAATATAGTAAATAATTCAGTCAAATAAAGTCTTTATTACAAATGAATGATTCTTTTTCGAAGTGGGTAATTATTAATATACAAGTAAACTATAAAAGGTATCTTGTCGTTTTAATGATACTTCCAAAAATGTCATTGTATTTACATGTTTATTCACTAAACCTCATTTACATTTTCATTAAAAGTTAACTTTTAAATGACAGAAAAGAATGAGAGAAAAAGTAAATTATAAAATATTTACGAGAACTATTCTATACAACTAAAATTGACTTTTTCTTTCAAAAATTCTAATTACAAAATTGAAGGTCGATGAAATTAAAAAATATGAAAAGAATATATGTTGAAATTCTTGTTGTTTTATTTATTAAAACAATATATAGTTTGGCCTTCAATTCAACAAAATGAAATATAAAAAAAATAGTAGTAAGACCATATTTTTTGATATAATAAATTTTAAAATGTTAATCACTAGTTGTTTAGCTGAAAAAAAAAAGAAAATTAATTTTCTTTTTTTAATTAATGCCTATGATTAACAATGGTTTGTAATAAAAAAAGAAATTAAGATATGTGAAAGAGATATAAAAAATATTAATGAAAATGAAAACGTTGTATATGATCGTTTTGGGGAGGATGATTTTGCTAATTCACCACCATCTTTTCTTTCTAATGGTGCAGCTGTACTGGGTAATATTGGATTTGTTTCTTCCATCTCAGGTTCATCGGCTAACGGGCCGCTCGTTGAAGTACCATTACTTTTTGGTTTATTTTTAGCAAATTGTTTTTTCATCTCTTCTACCCATTCAACGTTCCCAGAACTTATTAATTTTACATTTTTTCCATATTCTGGTTCTTTTGTTGCTCCAATTTTGTGATCACATATTTTACCACCATAATTATTTATACAATCACAGAAAAATGTATGTGAACCTCGTGTTGTACGGCAAGTCCCACCATTAAGACATGGATTTGGATCACATGGTTTTAATTCACAATTTGTCCCTGCGACTCTTTTAGGGCATAAGCACTCATAACTAGATTTTGTTTTATTCGTCTTTTCACAAGTTCCACCATTTTGACATGGATTGGTTAAGCATGGATCGAATTCTATAGTAAAAAAAGTTATCAATTATAATAATATTTCAATCAAAAATTACTTACCACTAGCATCTGTACAATTTTCATTGGTAAATCCTGGAGCACATTTACAGTATGATACTTGCTTTTTATAATCAAAAAGACATGACCCGTTATTTTGACATGGATTAAATGTATCACATGGATTAGTTATGTTATTTTCAACTAAATTCATCTTTTTAATTTCTTCTTTAGCTGTGTGTTTGGCTTTATGACTGACAATATTTAAATATTCTTAAAAAAATAAATTAATAAATATAAAAATATCTTTTTTATCGTATAAATTACCATCTTCCTGTGCTGGTTTTTCACACATAGCATGACAAGTTGCCTTATCTTGGAAAATATTTTGAGAATCTCCTTTACATCCATCATACCAAAAAGAAGTACATTTTCTTGTTTTTTTATTATAAAAATATTGTTGTACCCATCTACCTCCATTACATTCTTCTCTATATTTTTCATCAAACTCCTCCAAGCAAACTTTTCCCTTATATTTTGGTGTCTCTTCACATAACCATTGACATGTTAAAAGATCTTCAAACATGTTTCTTGAATCTCCTTTACAACCATCGTACCAGAATAATTTGCAAGTTAACGATGCATGATCAAAATAGTAACGTTGCTGCCACTTTCCTAAAAGTTTATAATCATTAACTTATACAAAGTATAATTGAATTACCTGATAAACACTGATTTCTGTAATTAGTGTCAAATTTGTCCCAACATATTTCTAAATTAATTTTATAATTTTTCATATAATAGGAATGTATTAAATTATCAGCTATAAGGCTTAAGCAAATAATAATCATAAAAATGAGCATACTTTTCTCATCTCAGAAGCATTTGGAATATTTTAAAAACTAAAATATATATTATAAGCATTTTATTGTCAAAAATAAAAAGTGTAATATAAAGTAGAAAATTATCTAACAATAATTGAAAAAAAAGATATAAACTTAAAAAATTACATATTTGAATGGATATTTAAAAATAGAAATGTACTAGACAATTTCATTACAATTATTTAGTTGTAAAGGGACTTTTAAGAATATTATGTTTATTTATATATATTGTTCTGATTTTCAGAAATAACATATATTCTATCTCTTTTTTAAAATCTAAAAAGAAACATTTTGATAAAAGGGGCAATCTTATACTAAATAATACGAGAATTCTTATAAACTAATCTCATGGGAGGATATAGGGTTGGTATTTAAAAAAAATTGTTTAACAATAGAAATATGTATATATAAATATTTTAATATTTGCCTAACGTTTTAGTTATATTTTTAATACATATAAAACATTTTTATAAAAAAGAATTCTAGGGATAAAAAAAATATTATAATGTAAAGTTATAGTATTTCAATGGTTTCATATTATATATTCTTAAAAATAACATAAAAGTAATTATAAATAATAATTATTATAAGTAGTTCCATATTCTAAAGCTTCTATTTTGTTGTTATGAATAGAAATATATTAAGAAAGTTAAGTAAAAGCAATGTTAACTTTTGTGTTTATCCATGCAAGTATAATTATTAATTCAATACACTTTTTGAGTATATTAAGAAAACTAATTTACTTTTGTAAATATTCAAAAGTTTCTATGATATTATTATAAATAATAATTGTTATAAGAAAGTAAGCTTAAATCTATTATTCTCCTAACATAATCGGCTAATTTTATATTATTAAAATTTTATTATGCATGAAAAATTTAAGCATTACAAAAGAAAAAAAGAAAGAAGATAAACTTACGAGATCTAGCTAACACATGACTTTCTTCACACATCTCTTCACATGTACCCAAATCATTAAATATATTTCTCGATGTTTCCTTACATCCATCATACCAAAATAATGTGCATCGTTTTGAATTATGATCATAATAATAGTTTTCTCTCCAATTTTCATTTCCACACTGTTTAGTGTATCCTTCATTGAATTTATCTAAACATGCTCTTCTATCTTGTGTACAGTAATATCCATTTCCAGCAAAGCCTTTTGTGCATTCACAAATAAATGATCCATTTACATTTCTACATTCAGCATTTCTATCACATGGATATGGTGTGCCATAACATTCGTTCACATCTTTAAAAGAATCCATGTAAAGTATTTAAAAAAAAGAAAAATTATTACCTTTACATATGAAACCATCACCTTGATACCCTTTATTACATTGACATACTCCTTGACTACATGTAGCAAATTCTGAACATTTAGAACAATCATCAGTACTTTTACCAAGTCCAACAAAAGTACACTCCTTTTTACCATCACCAACATAACCTGCTTTGCAGGCACAACTATATCCCCCCAGTACATTTGTACACCACGCATCAGCATGACAATCATTTCCTCCAACACGACACTCGTCAATATCAACACAATTTCCATAAATATCTTTTCCATATCCAGGTAAACATTCACATGTATAATTTAACTTTGTATTCTGTTTACAAAATGATGTCCTCACATCACACCTATCACATGCAATTTGTGGTGCCAATCTCTCACCGCAAACTTTCCGGCACTGGTAAAGAGAATAAAATTTATTATGATTACCGCCACAACCATAATAATAGAACTTTTCACATTCACCTGTATTAGCATTAAAATAATACCACCATTGACCTATACGGTCATCAGGACAATAAGCGGGATCATGGTCCAATAAACATAAATCTTAATATTAAAAAAGATATAATAAAAAATAATAAAAATTTATAACAAACCAGGGATTGCTGCAGGATTATGTTCTCTATATAAACATTGTTTAATACATTGTTGTTTATTATCAAATCTATTTCTAGATCCTAAACATCCACCATAATAAAATTCTTTACATGTCTCATCTTTTGAATCATAAAACCATTTCGTAGAATAATATTGACATGGTCCAGCATCTAATGGTTCTAAACACCGATCAGTATTTTCATCAACACCAAAAACTTCATTAAGAAAGTAAAAATAAAAGATAAACATAAGTATTCTCATGGTTAAAATTTTTATAAATGTTAAAAATACCCAAAACTTTTATCCTTTATCAAAGTTTTAAAGTTATATCATTTAAAATTAATTACTTTAAATATTAAGAAAATACATTTTTTTAAATTTTTTATCTTATTCAAATTGTCATTATAATAAAGTTGTTCTTTATCTACTATTAATGGAAGAGAATTTTCTATTTATAATTAATACTATAAAGATACCCTCTTTTTATAAATAAGATATTTAAGATGCGTGTTGAAGTTGTAATCATGCATTTTATATCAAAAAGAAAAAATTTTAACAAGTAAGTATATCAAAAGAATTAATTACTTCAAATTTTTTATTAACCTCCGGTGACAATGGAGAATTTCCTGGACGTTGGAGGATTTTTACTTGGTAACCAGCTTCAGATGCAGCAATAGCTTCCTTCTCGATATCAGTTAAAAATAAAATATCAGAGGGTTTAAGAGAGATGGTTTCCGAAATTCTTTTATATGAGGAAGCGTCAATTTTATGACCAATATTTGTATCAAAATAATCATCAAAAAGTTTTGTAAGGTCACCCTTTTCAGAGAATCCATAAATTAATTTTTGAGCTTTAACTGATCCACTACTATAAACATAAAGTTTTATTCCCTTCTTCTTTAAATTTTCTAAAGCAGGGGGGACATCATCATAAACATGACCTTTTATTAAACCATTCTCATATGCTTCTTCCCACATTAAACCTTGAAGTTCTTTTAAAGGTGTTAATTTTTTATCTAATTCGATCCATCGTCTTATATTTTTGCACATATCATCAACATTTTCAACATCTTTAATTATTAGATTATCAATATTCCCTTCATCTTCACTTAATTTAATCAACTTATTTTTAACATTTTCAAAACTTTTGTTATTCCAAAAGCGTCGTAAAAAGTTGTCAACATTGTTTGAAGCATAAGGAAATAATACATCCTGTAATTATAACATAATTGGAAAATTAATATCTTTAAAACATACTTTTACAAAAGAAATACTAGTTGTTGTTCCTTCAATATCTGTTAAAATGGCCTTAAACATTTTTTCTATCTAATAAATATTTTCAATTTTTTTATTTTAATTATTCTCTTTGTAATGGGAGAAGAAATTTATAATAATAAAGTAGAAGATTTTAATAGTTAATGATTGAACAGTTAACTATTCAAACTTATCTTTCTTATATAATCAAATTTATTGATAAAAATCTACAATTTTAAGATTATATTTCTTTGCCTTTATTTTCCTATTTATGTATAATGATCAAATAAAGTCGCGGCTCTTGTTGGTAAATAAAATTTTTATATAAAAGCATTCTGTAAAATTTTTAATTTCATCAAATTTTCTTTACAAATTGGTTTTTTATATAGTGAAATTATATTTTGTATTTTCAATATTTACTATTTTATATGGATAATTGAATTGTCGTATTACTGACAATTTAAATTAACTTAAAATAATTATATTAATCTTGAATTCTTAATAATTAAATGCTTTTTTTATCATTGCCAATATATAATATCATTCGATTTTAAATATGACTTTACTATGCATAACATTCTTTAATAGAAAAGTGACCTTATGAAACTGACTGTATTTAATCTGTACATGCCTTTAACTACTATAGTTATTTAGTGGTTTGTATATTTAAATGACAATCCATAATTAATAAGCTGTGTGCAGGTTTGTTGATCTCCCTGACATAAAATGCTATTCAACATTTTAATACAATAACTCTCGATTACATATAGTCTATGCCACTATAAATTCCATTTTCCTATTACACTTTTTTTTTCCAAATCTTTTATCCATATTTATTACCGAATCATATTTTGCCGTTTTGAAATAATTAAAACTGCAAAATAAATCTTTTTTTATTTATCTCTATATTTATTTTTTTTTCTAATTTCAAAATAAATTTTTCAAAACTATCATTCTATTTTTTTTATTTATTATAGGGATAGTGATTCTTAGGTGATATGCCATTTTCTATAGAAGATATTCCTGAAGATGCATATACATTCATGACGTAGGTGTACCATCCTTAAAAAACCATTTATCATCAAAAAAATTTGTTTTAGAAATTTCAATTTTAATGACAGTTACATTGATAATGATGAACTGTTAAGACTTTGTCGATTCGAAGAAAATTTTCATGTAGAACGACCACGTGTTCGTCGATTTTCTCAAGTGTGTAAATTTGGTGAAGATGTTAGGATATCACGTAAAATAAAATCATTAACTCAACAATCCTTGTCATCATCAAATGATAGTATATACCAGAATTCTCAATTTCTCAAAGATTTTTCTAAAATGAACACTGGTTCGGTCGTTACCAATAAAAAAGAACCAACTAAGGGGAAAAATATTAATTATAAAACCACTAACGGAGAGGACGATGAAAACGTTCAAATATTTAATTTTAACATACCAAAAAATTATGAAGAAAAACTTATAGGAGAGGAAGTACCAAAAGAAACATTTATCTATGATTCCACAATAGATGAGAGATGTTTTAATGGTGAATACATTGAACCAGATAACTATACTTCTCCAGATTTATCCAACATACCATTGACCTCTTCCCCCTTCTCTGTTAATGCTAATATTGATACTAATCAAAGTACTATACCTCTTAAAAAGGAAGAAACAGATTTTTGGAGGCACTTATCACGACAAGAATTTTAAATTATTATTTAAGAATTTATTGTACAAAAACATTCTAAATTTATTACAGTCTTTCTCTGTTAACAAAAAATATATTTAACTTTTTCTTATGTTATGATATATTAAATTTTTTTTATTAAAATTGTAGTACATAAATTATAATTCTGCATCTGTCTCAGGAATCGTCAATTGTGCTCCATCGCAGATTGTTTGAAGAATCGTTAGACGGTGTTTTGTTTCCTCGTGTTGCTGTTTTTCCTACAATAAATATTTTTTTATTTTTATCTTTTAATATTATTACTTACTGTAATTAATTCAGTTTTAAGTTTTTCTATCAACGCATCTTGTTCTTTCCTTTCTTTAACTAATCTTTGAAGTCTTAAATAACAACGCTGCTGAAATTCTGCTGAATTTAAAGGAATCCCTCCTGGTATGATATCACATGGTGAACCTAATGAGTGAATACCTTCTAAACTATTTTGTACTGACATTAGTCCTATATTATTAGGAGAATTTAAAGCTACATGATTATTTATAAGCAATTCATCTGACAATGTTCTAGCCAATGGATTGATACATTGACCAACACAATTAGGCCTTTCTGGTGTCATTGTATTAGCTGGAATAAGAGAGGGTGATCGTGGTGGCATATTTAAAGTTGATAAACTATTCTCAGAATATTCATTAAGTGAAATAGAACGATCCTTTGTCCACATTGATGATCCTTCTTGATTTAAATGACTATTTGATGAACGAATTGTTCCCAATCTTTCATCAAAACTATTTGATGGACTACTATGCGGTGAATGTGGAAGTTCCTTGTTTTTAATTCTAAACATTTCTTGGTAGGTTAATGGTTGTTTAGCAAATGTTTCTGGTGTTAATAATAAAGCATCTTGTCCTTTGACTGCTGGACAATTTGGATCTTCACATCCTCGTCTTGGTGAACCATCACTAGATGGAGCAATGACCATAACACGATTTGTTGTATTTTCAGTAAGTAATGAAAACATTTGATCAAGTGACATTGTTGATACAGATATGTTATCTATTTCTACGATTCTAGATCCCTGTCGAAGTCCAGCTTTCCATGCTGGGTGGTACATCTCAACATCAGTTACAACACCTTCATCTTGTATATGAAATCCTAATGCTTCTGATATTTTAGATCTTCTTAATATCATTTCTTTTGCTTCATCACCATTAGTAACAGATCCTAATCTTTTTAATAATACACTTGATTCCCTCTCAAAACCATCACTACTAATTACTCTAAATAATAACATTTCACCGTGATCATAATACATTTTAATTCCTGTTTCAATTGTTGCCCACCCTAATACAGAGTGTGTTGGTGTGAAAATAAACAATCACCTGTAGGTATTTCTAAAAGTACAATACTTTCAGCAGAAACACCTAATACACATTGTACCCGTTGGTTAAGAGAATAATCATAAACTTCTACCAGCCACGATAACGCTCCACGTAAATTAGAATCTACTATTGGTTTAGGAATTGGTCTTTCTTTTCTCTTAACACTTCCACCAAGAAATCTAGACGCTATTCTACTGGGTACTTCATTTGGATGAGCAGCAACATAGTTTTCAGCTAAATCTTTTAACGATTCTCTTCTTGCACGTGCTGCCATTGCAGCAAATTTTTTTGATCTATGTACAGCATTCTCAGCATTAATTATTTTTGTTATTAAAAAATCATGAAATTCTGTACTTTTACCAAATGTTGCATTATTTGGTATTACAGGTCCAAATGTAGGAACATCTTTAGCTCTTGATATAGCAATAGTATATAGCTACATTATCTGGACATGGTTATTTACACGAACAATCATAAAAACATGTTGAAAATGTGAACGAACTGTTACAGGTGAAAATGGTAAAGCACCAGGTTCTTGAAATATTATTGTTACCATATCATTACCATATATGTCCTTTTTTCTTAATAATTGTTGTTTATTTATTTGGGTGTAAAATGGTAACATTGTTGATATATGCACATTATTTCATGTGCTTGGTATTCTGTATAAAATTGAATGTGTCCCAGTGGTAATCATCTTTGTATCTAGGACCAACCTTTATATTGATCAAAACCTTTTAGTCTCACACGTGTACCCAAAAATTCTAAAAATTCTTCAAATGCTGGTGTTGATTTTTCATTATTATACATCTCTTCCTCAGTACTTTGGTTTTCTTTACATAATAACACTCCAATTTTATATCGTGTATATATTGGTTGTTCATCAATTTTCAATAATAATTCTTCAATTTTTGTAAATTTGGTATTGCTGGTCGTAAACATGAAAAAAGTACTTGTGGACAAACAATCTCAACTAGTTCTCTCATTAATGCTCGATTGCTTTTTTCATGACCAGAATCTTGTAATGCATCCTCTGGT